>JAYXIM010045555.1:0-194832 GCA_037575425.1 Anastrepha fraterculus
TAAATTGATCTGGCCCTATCAACTTTGGATGTCTTTGCATCAGAGCATTAAAAAATTTCAATTACCACCTTCAACATTACACACCTGGTGAATTTTATCAGCAGCTTGAAGCGGTTAACGCAATGTAGTTAGCAACCGTTTGATCGTCATCTGCCAATCCAAAGCCTCTTCTACCTTTTCTTCCCTGTTCGATTTTTCGCTACCTCTGCTTTTCCTCTGTCTAGCAACGCAATAGACGAATGTGATTCTTTTTACAAGTAGGCGCTCGCTTTGGCAATCACTTATCCTAATATATATTTCTATATCAAATTATATAACACATTTATGCAAATTTGACTAATTATCTTTTTAGTTAGTTGCATAATTAAGCAAACAAATAAATGCGGCAATAGATCAAATATGTACGAATGCATTTCTCATTATTTACGCGCACTCACCAATGAACATAAAATAATATTGATACGAAACAAGTTTGCGAGTGTGTGTGTGTGTCGATATATAGCGAGCTAACGAATGAACTCCAAAGAAAACCAAACCGCAATAACCACAAACAAAATAAAGCAAACTTGAAATAAATAGCAACCAACAACATTTTGCTTTGACAACCGCTAAGGCAATGCGAGCTTACAACAAAACGAAAATCACTTTCACTTTTAAGGTCATTCCTTGCTCAACGACACCCAAGACGCGATGTATGTTTCCCCTTGGTGACGATGGCCGACAGCATCAAGTTTCATAACAAACCAAACGATGCCATAAATACAGGTTTCAGCTACTCATACGTTGGAGCAGAGCAAGCGACGGCAAATGGCGCGTTGACAGTCAGTTGACGATAAATGAAGATATCAATACGCGTTCGCACAAACACATACAGGTACAATAGAGCAGCGAAGGAGCGCAAAAGTGGTAAGACTGGATATGAATGAGAGACATGATTTGTATGAGACTTTGATGGCTTAAGCATTGAAGCTTGCGCTGTTGCGAGGAGAATGACTGAATCTGTCTTTTCAGACAGCTGCCCTCACTACTTACAGACTCGTACATATGTACAAGTACATGGCAGTTAAGTTGACAATGTGGCGAGATAAGTAAAAATGAATGGCCAACCACCGCTGAAGTGTTTTCGTCGCCACTAAAGCCACGGCCTACTTTACAAGAAAATGTTATAACAATAACAAATGATGAGCTTAATAATAGTCAGCTATACAGCTAATATGTGTATGTATGTAAGTATGTATGCAATTATATGATCACTACTTTAGCAACACTTTTGAAGAGACAAGCAGCCTATGACTATTGTGTCAACTCAGGTTGTTTATTTTGTGGTTTTCACGAACTGTGTTGTGGTGGCAACCAAGTGTCGGCACATCATCACTCACCTGCTTACATATTTTTGTATGTATGAATACTTACATACATCCAATTAATTATGACGACGTTATTGGGTATTAATTTGTTGCTTTTTATTTGCTTATGTGCCTAATTTGATACCAAATTAATGTGTAGATGTTGACGTCGATCATCACTAATGTATGAAAATTTATGCACAGATTGATTGACAAACTTTACGACCGCGGCCTTTTATGCAACAGACAGAACTGGAAATGTGTAAACGGCTATATTACAAAAAATATTTAAAGATTGGCAGGTAGAGTGGTTGCGCAAAAGATATCGCCAGACCGCGAGACAGCAATGTTAGATTAGGTTAGGTTAAATGGTGGGCGTTTGTTGAAAAACAATTTCGAACTGGTATTCTTAGAAGCTTGTCTTGGCTAAAAATTGTTAAAAAAATTTTAAATAAGAAGACGAATTCTAGAGCAAACGTTGGAATCACGAATCAAAAGCTTCAATTTGCTATTCTGATAAGCATTTCTGGTTGAAAGTGAGGCCGCTTTCCTATTAAATAATAGCGAATTTATAATTTGACAATTTTGTGCTTTTTCTCCATATCAAAAATGTGTTTCATGTAGAAGAAAATGCACAATACGACCAATACCAAAAAGTGTTAAGCATCCATGCATTTCCTGGGGCACTTCAAATGTTAATTTTTTATTTTACTGAAATTAAATGGGCTATAAAATTACGTACTGAAAAGTTGTCTATAATAAAAATTCTGATTAAAATAGTAGGAAATTTTGATGGAATTTCTGTGAATTTCGTTCAAAGTTTGGAACTTTTTTGCTAATGGCTTTTGCCAAGGCACATTTATTAAAGGTGGTGGCACTAGACCAACAAAAATGTTCTGTACGTTTGATTGTCACGGCAAAGTATTAGAAAAGTAGAAAACAAACAATTAATTCGCCTTGTTTTATTCTGTGCTGACAGCCACATGAACACAACGAAATAAAACAAACAAATCTGCTGATTTACCAACATCACCTTGAGAGTTAATTAAAACCTCGCAGCTCCCATGCCATTGATGATGTTTTCAGAAGTAAGTTCATATGATTTAAACCAAGTCATTTAACACCATTTTTTAAGTCGAAACAAAGCCTACCATTAAATGACGTTTATAAGAGCCGATTATCGCTGCAACAAAAATCTTGTTCTGTATTTCAAAAGGAGTAGGCAAAATCCTCTCTCAAAAAACAAATTTACAAAAATTTACAAAATTACACTTTTAAGCCTTTATCCATAGCCATTGCTAATCTGGTGCTCATAACCATCGACAATGAGGACGGCCGTCAAGGCGACTCATACAGTGGTGGACAGAAAGTTTGGTTAGGCCAATGGGTTGCAATGAGAAAATTCATTCCTGTATGGGCGATCATTGTTATGTCCAAGAAATATTTCCTTGCCCTATTGCAACATATAAGGTGTGTTCAAAAAGTATCGCGAATTTTGAATTTTCGCAGGTTACGTATATTCGAATTTCGATTTTTTGTGACGATATGTTGGTACTCATGTCTCTCACTCATGCCGACGAGTTCGGTCATTTTGAATGTTCAGAGTTTCGGCTCGTCTCCGATTTTTACCTATTCAAAAAGATGGATCAAAAAACCTGTATCAAATTTTGTGTGAAAAACGAAATTAAGTGCCCGGATGTTGGCTGTGCCATACGGAAAAGCTACTTTGGACCAAAGCAACGATTATCGGTGGTACAAAATGCTCTCAGAAGGCCGAGAAGATGTGAACGATGAAAAGCGTGCCGGACGCCCGAGCACTTCAACAACAGACGAAAAAATTGATGAAGTGAAGAAAATGGTATTGGCCCAACGTAGATTCACCGTTAGAGAAGTTGATGAGGACCTATATATATCGATTGGCTCTTGCCATTCGATTTTTTTCAATGATTTGGGCATTAGACGGGTCGCAGCAAAATTTGTACCAAAATTGTTCAATTTCGATCAAAAGCAGCATCGCATGAACATCGCTAATGAGATGTTGGACTCTGTCCGCGACGAGCCAAATTCGCTCTAGAGGGTCATAATCTTGGGTTTATGGTTATGACGTGGAAACCAAAGCTCAATCATCTCAATGGAAGCTGCCGCACGAACCAAGACCGAAAAAAGCGCGCCAAGCTCGTTCGAATGTAAAAGTTTTGCTTACCTTTTTCTTTGATTATAAGGGCGTTGTGCATCATGAGTTCTGGCCACAGGGTAAAATATAATATTACCTGCAGGTTATGCACAATTTGCGTGAAGCAATCCGCCAGAAACGCCCGGTTTTGTGGAAGAACAAAAATTGGCTCTTGCATCACGATAACTTTTTGGCCAAAAACAACACATTAAAGATGCCACAGCCACCGTATTCCCCAGATCTGGCCCCCTGTGACTTTTTCTTTTTCCCGAAACTGAAGAGGCCCATGAAAGAACGACGCTACGCGACTATTGACGAGATAAAGGCGGCATCGAAGGAGAAGCTGCACAAGATAAAAAAATGATTTTTGAAGTGCTTCAAAGATTGGAAAAAACGTTGGCACAAGTGCATAATATCTCATTGGGATTACCTTTACGGATGAATAAATAAAAAAATTTTGGAAAAACACAAAATTCGCTATACTTTTTGAACACACCTCGTATCTTTAAACCGCACCGAACTTTCGAGCGAATTTTGTCAGTACATTTCGAAAAAATTGGGCTTAGACTTTCCAGAATAGCAAATAAGTGGTCTCAAAAGAAATGCAGAACGGGTGTTACCTCTTTCTAATAATCTTGTGCCCCGTCAGGAGCGTTAAAGCACATAAGCTTCCCATATGGGCATATGAGAACACAAAAATTGTTTTCGCTCGCGAACTATGTGGTCCAGTGCTCTGTAAAGGGTAGGGAAGGCTAAGCCTCAAAACTTAGGATGAATCGTCAAGTAGTGAAAGAGAGTTGTTGGAAGAAATGGCAGAGTCGGTGGAGCAATTCGCCAAACGGGCGTTGGACCTATCACTTGATTCCTTCTGTACGAAGTTGGCTAGCCAGATGGCATGGGGATGTGGATTTCGACCTTACCGAAATATTGACAGAATACGGTTGCTTTAAATTGTATTTACATAAATTCGGACTGAAGACGACCAATACTGCACCTGCTGTGCAAATGACGTTATTGAAGACTCAGAGCATTATTTGCTTGTGTGTTTGAAACTAAAAGAGTTGACTATAGAAATAAGGCAGGGTAACCCATTAAGGTTAGCAGCCTGGTTGATAGTATGCTTGAATCTAGAGAAAATTGGTCCACTGTTTGCAATGTAACAAATAAAATCATCACAAAGCTACATTGTGCGGAACATCTTCATAGAAAGGCTCCCCCTCTGCGAAGGAATACCTAACGGTAGTTCCACGGACAAAGAGACACACAGCTAGGGTGGGTTTTTAGTGCATTCAGCCGAAAGACAAGTCCCACAATGAGCGACTCAATACTTTGAGATCCTCAGGAAGCTCCGTTCGTGCATTGGGTATTGGTCTGTAGATGTGCAAATTAATTTACCTGCTGTTAACAGCTGTTGTAGCCTTTTGCTAGAAAAGAGGAAACGCTGCTCAAGTCTCTGAATGTTTGAAGTCGATTATACAAGTGTTATCTCAGGTGCCTTCCTCGCACGATTGTTTGCACTCTCATCTCCTGTAACAACGTTATCGCGGAACCCAGTACGGATTGGTATTGTGAGGTGGAAGACATTGTAAGGGTATTCCATATTTTTGAACTTATTTCGAATGAGAGCCTTTATTGCAGTCTTGTCTTCTTCTTATTGATGAGCGCTATAACCGCTTACGCGATTTTGGCCGAATTTAACAAAGCGAGCCAGTCGTTTCTTTCGCATGTTTATCGATGACAGTTGGACACACCAAGTCCTCTTCCACTTGATCTTTACAATGCAGAAGAGGTATTTCTTCTTCCTCTGCTACCACCAGCTGTTACCGCATCGAATACTTTCAGAGCCGAAACGTCTACATCCATTCGGACGATATGACCCAGCCAACGAAGCCGCTGAATCTCTATTCGCTGCGCTATATGTATGGCGCCGTAAAGTTCATACTGCTCATTATTGAAGTCTTTCTATGCTGAGTTTAAGCCAGTAAGCTTGGGAATTTAGTCTTAATTTAACTGGAGAGTATAGCTGAACGAGCACTTTTAGTGACCCATAGTGACAAAAGAAATCTTCGAACGAAAATATGTACACTTCTCTGCGTCAGTGGTTCTAAAACTCAAAAGTCAGAGAGTTCATAACCTGTGAGGGAATACAAATGCCGAAATTCGAAATGTGAGCATGAGAATTCTTCCTTACTTTAAAGAAGAGAGCACCAATAGTAGAGCTATTAAGTATTACTACTATAAACAAAAATTAATAGAATGAAAATACTAAATTGTTATGCCTTTTAATTCACTTTTCACTCACTTTTTTTAGAATTTTTAAATATCTTCTTCAATCGCTCTCAAATCGCTTATCCTGCATTTTGACCGACTAACACGCATGCAACAGGCTCATTAGCATAAAATTCCTCATTACTCATTTAAACAGCCACTCACTCCCTCACTCACCCACTCATTAGCTCCACTATTTCATATGCTTGCATACACACACGCATTTCACATCCATACACACAGGCTAAATTTAGTTAATTGTCAATGTTAAATAATTCAAATTGCAATTAAAAACTTTTCATAGAGTGGGAGTGTATGTAGATGTGTGTGTGTGTGTGAAATAAAGTGTGGAGTTGAGTATGTGTGTGTAAAACAAGTACTTACCAACAACAATGGCGAATATGCAAATTTTCAAAAACGCCATTTTAAAATCTACTGCAACACTGGAACTGTAGAAACAATAGAATTTTCATTAAACATTAAAATTTAAAAAAATAAAAATAGAAAATGAACCAGATTTAAGTTTGTTTGAATTTGTAGTTAAATATTATTGTTTTTAGTTTCACTTGAACAAAAAAATAGTTAATTAAAAAAACTGCACAAATTAAATTTAAAAATTTTTTTAAAAGTTCATATTTTGTTTTTAATCGAAACGCGATAAACGGCAATTTATTAGTTCGAAAGCAATAAATTTTAGATTTGAACACATTTCTGTTTTAATTAGCACTCAGTTTTTCACATAAATTTACAAGACTTATGTAGCAAATATTTATATGAAATTGCAAGTTTTAATTAATCATTTTTTTTTTTTTTTTAATTGTCATTTTGCATGCGTGGCATATTTTTTGCACGTTTTTATAACACATTGCAACTTTTTTTGTAAATGTTAAGTTTTCACTGCCTTTTTTATCTCAAATTCTATTTTTGTTATTTATTTAATTCTTTGACTTTTTTTCTGCAATTAAACAAAACTTTCTGTTTCTGTTAACATTTCAACGTGGCTTTTTTGCCATACCTGTTACTCGCTTTTTTATATGAATATCTTTTACAACTTGTTCACTTTTTTAAAGCCCTAATCCACACTCAGCGATCGCAGACCAGCCACGACTAGGAGTCGTCACCAACTTCTCACCACATTAAATACATGTTTTCAGTGTTGGCCTCACAGTTGTTTGGAAGCGGTTTCACGTACGAATGTATGTATGCACGACTACACTCACACTTGCACACTTATGGGGTATATTTACAGATATTTGCATTCATACACAAACACAGGCATATACATATTGAAGTACTATACGTAGTACACTAACACTGGGGCATGAGTAAGTACGAATTCTCATGCGGAGGAACTGTTGAATGCTTCAAGAAAACCAAGTTGTGGTTTTACATTCAATCTGTTGTGGCGAATTGTTTTCTAATTTCTTTCGAATTACCGCCTCTTCCATTTGTTGGTGCCCTACTACCGGAGGAATGCAATTACTTTGCAAACGTTAACATTTTCAGCTAAGGTGAATAGCGGAATATAAATGGCAATTTATTCTAATTTTTATACCCAGCGTAGTACTGCTGTGCTAAGTACTCTTGTATAAGCTCTTAGTTCGTTTATTATTTATTTGTATGTATGTCTTTAGCGGCTACCGTTGCCGAATAAATTGATGCGCGACTACTACGAGAGGTGCCTTTTATATATCGGGATTAGAGAACAAAAACAAATTTTAATCATCGCAAATCACTTTATTGTTTTTCAAAATATTCTCCACGAAGAGCTATACACTTTTGCATGCGTTTAAACCAATTGTCGAAGCACTTTTGCCACTCTAAATGAGGTACCTCCAAACCATGCATTCTGAATGCCGCAACCGCTTCTTCAGGTGTCGAAAAACGTTGACCTCTCAGTTTGTTTTTTACGTACGGGAATAAAAAGAATTCATTCGGTGCCAAGTCAGGACTATACGGCGGATGACCCATTAATTCGATGTTTCGAGTGCTCAAAAATGCAGTTGTTTGAGCCGATGTGTGAGAGCTCGCATTGTCCTGGTGAAGAATGATCCGTCTTTAGCGATTGGTTTTCCTAATTTCTTGGAAAACAACTGGCAAACAAATGGTTGTGTACCACTCACAATTTACTGTTCTGTGTTGTTCTAGTGGTACGGTTGCGATATGTCCAGTTTTTCCGAAAGAATAGGTGACCATTTGCTTGGAAGTGCTTCGTGCGCGAACAACTTTTGTTGGATTTGGCTCATCTTGAAACACCCATACAGTCGGCTGCTGTTTACTTTCGGGCTCATACGCATAAATCCATGATTCATCACCTGTCACGATGTCATAGACGTATTTCGAAGCCCCGCGATCGTATTTTTTGAGCATTTCCTTCGACCAATCGACACGAGCCTTTTTTTGAGCGATTGACAAATTGTGTGGGATCCAACGCGAACAAATTTTTTTGTCAGTCAAATGTTTATGCAATATTGAATGTATGCTGGACCCACTAACGCCTAAGATTGTCTCAATCTCACGATAGGTCACATGACGATCTTGCAATATCAGTTCGCGCACAGCATAATTGGTTTTCGGAACAACAACTGATTTTGTACGACCTTCACGAAATTCGTCTTGGAGTGAACTACGACCACGATTGAATTCACCATACCATCGATAAACACTGGTCCTTGATGGAGCTTCATCGCCAAAAAATGAATTAAGTTGCTGAGTTAATCCACGTCGAACGTTGTTAAAAATAATCGCACGAAAATGTTCTCGATTTAATTCCATTTTTGGACCGAGATGAATCTTTTAATTTACTGTGAACAACACAAATAGCGCTGGTAGTTCAAAACGTTCTGAGTACGTAAAAGCCAAAAAATGTCAAACTTTGCGATACAGCTGTCAGTTGCCAGATTGCAATACCAGGGTTGCCAAATCCTGCCAAATAAAAGGCACCCCTCGTATTCGGTAACGCCCGAGCTTAAACTCCGGTCATGAAACACCAATGATAGAAAAAGTTTTTCTTATAGCAGTTGGTCCTTGGCAGGCAATGGTAAACTCAGAACCATGCAAAAACTTCTCATAAAATAAAATCCATCTGCCTTATGGAGGCGGCATAAGGCTGTAGGTCCCGCTTTATCGAAAAACAGAAGACGCAAATCACAAAGTAAAAGTGAAGCAGAAGTTAAAGTTAATTTTAAAGGCTAAAGTTTAAGTAAAAGTTAAACCTAAAGCTACAAATAAAATTATCATCATCATTGCCAGCTCAAAAAACACGTTCCCGCTCTTGGCTTGCTGTAACATTTGGCGCCAGTTCGATTTATTCCTCACTTAACTTCACCAAAAACGTATACCAAATAGCTCCACGTCGCGATTTACACCATCCCTTGCCCATATTTCTTCTGCACGTATCCAGTTGGATTTTCTTCGGTGGGTATGCTTTTTCTGCCCTTATAACTGTGAGCCCATTGTAGACGGTTAAGCTTTATTGTGGTGACATTATCCGGATGGTTATAACAATAACAGGTGTTATTTTGAATAGCCCGCTATTTTGGTAGATGTCACTTTTGCAGCTGTCATTTTTTTGATATTTGAGAAGTAGAAACTACGTCATTAATCAAAATGGAAAGATACATGCTTAAACAACGCATTGAAGTTATTAAAATTAACTATAAAAATGGTGAAAATTTGGCAAAGGCGGCTCGTAAAACTCGAACATTTTTGGGTCATTGTGAAGCACCTTGTCGGACCGCAATACAGAAATTGGTGAACAAATTGGAGCTGTTGGGACAAGTTAGTGATGTGAAGAATAAAACCCGTGCACGTCGCTCAAGAACAGCCGAAAATACGAGTATTGCTGTTGTGGCCTAAAGTGTTGAAGAAAACCCAGATTTGTCCATTCCTCGTCGTTCTTCTGAATTAGGCATTCCACAAACGTCATTACACCGTAGTTTGCATACAGATTTGGGTCTTAAGGCTTATAAAGTCCAGTTAACACAAGAACTCAAGCCGGCCGATCATCAACAACGTCGTGTCTTTGCTGATTGGGTCGTTGAAATGCATGAAAGTCATCCAGAATTCCATCGAAAACTCATCTTGAGGGATGAGGCCCATTTCCACCTCGGTGGCTTCGTCAGCAAGCAAAATTGTCGGATCTGGGACTCAGAAAATTTAAGAGTTATTGTTGAAAAGCCTCTCTATCCTCAACGTGTGACTGTTTGGTGCGATTTATGGACCGGCAGTGTCATTGGCCTTACTTTTTCGAAAAGGAAGCTGAAGCAAGAGTTATGGTGAAAGGATTGCGCTATCGAGAGATGATTAACGATTTGTATGGCCGGAATTGGATGGTATTGATCTGGACAACGTTTATTTTCAACAAGACGGCGCTACGTGCCACACAAGCAACGAAACCATTGATCTTTTATGGAAAAATACCTCCAATAACACCTCTAATTGGAAAACCCTTTACAGCTCGTAATTGAATCGTATTCTCCAAATGCCGTTTTCACATACAACACCAAATATTTTTGGTAGCATTTTACGCTCAAAAACGTTGCTCATCGGCCTTGCTTAGTGTTTAAGTTTCCCTTCCAGGTCTTCCAGGTATGTGACATTTTAGCCGATTTGTAGCGGTAAGTATTCTTTGATCAATTTCAACCCTATGTTGTTTTTATTATATGTAGATTTTGACACGCATTTGATTTCCTGAACAATTTCGAAAATGTAAGGACCAATTTTAAGACTTTTGTTCTGCACCCCTTGTACTTGTGGTGACGACACCATTGCCTTCGTCTTGTCTGCATTAAGTGATAATCGCATTCTTCTTGCCGCTTTATGAATATTTATGAAAGCTTCTTTAAGGTCATCAATGAATGTCGCTATAATGTCCAAATGATCAAATAGTTCCGTCAGTGGTTACGCTAGCATCCCTTATTACTTTTTTTCAAGGGCGAGATTAAGCAGCAGGCAAAGATCATCGCCATGTCTGAGACTATTTCTTGATATGAATTCCTATGCCAGCGTATTTCCAATTTTGACGATGTGTCTAACATTTTCCAGTATTAGTGTTAATTTTGTTAGTCGAATATGATTGTGTGGGATTCCAAATTTATCGATAGCAAACGACGAGATGGGTTCGTATTATACAAATAAAATTAATGCTAATATTAAAAATGAAGTCAAGATTAAAGTTAAAGTTCTATTATAGCGGTTATCTTTCGGTTTTGCCAGAAATGAGCTTGGCATAAAACCCAACAGGGTTACGCATACGCAATAATACTGTAGATCCCCTCTTTTTAAGACACGAACGAAGAAAGTAAAGAAGCCTGGTCTAAAGAGCTTGTAAAGACAGAGCTATTGCATGTCAGATGACATTGTCGTAATTTTTCCTGAAAATTGGGTTATACTCGTATGTAGGATATGTTAATGAAATGCACAAGTAGCTGAAAAAATGTTGAAAAATTTTATTTCTTTTGAGATTTATTCAATGTTGAAAATTGTGGTATAGAGTCTTTTAAAGTGAAATAAATTTGGTTCCTTTTATTTCTTTTGTAATTTTTTGTTTAGTTTTTAGGATAAAATCCAACTAAAAACTTAAAAAAAAGACAAATTTATATCTAAAACGGAAAGAATGAAACAAATTTTTTTGGAAAAAAAACTGGAAAAAAAAATTGTTTTAACAAAACAAAATTGTATTTTTTTAATTTTTTCCCCCACGAATTTTTAACAAAAAAATTTGAGGTATCTCAAAAACATTTATTTTGGAAGTGCTAAAATTGGAAAAATGGAGAAAAATGTTTGGAAAAACTTCAGATATTTTCCTAAATTTTTTTTCCATTTACAACTGAAACAAACAATTTTTAACAAGAAATTATTTTAAAAGTGCTAAAATGGGAAAATTAGAGAAAAACACTTTTTTAAAAGAATAGTTTTTTTGTTAACAATTTTTGGGGGAAAAAATTGTATTTTATATATATTTATATTTCAAATATTTTTCTAAGCTTTTTTTCACTTATAATTGAAAAAAAATTCATGCGTTATTAAAAATGCTTATTTAAAATTGCTAAAATTGAAGAAATAAAAAAAAATGTATTAAAAAAAAACGTATTTAAAAAAAATTAGTTTTTTGTTAAACATGTTAAACATGTTTAAGAAAAAAAATTATTATTTTGTCAATTTTGAAAAATTGCAGATATCTTCATAAAGTTTTTTTATTTATAATTGCCAAAAAAACATTCTTTCCCCAAAAATTTTTAACAAAAACATTTCATGTTTTTTCAAAACAAATGTATGTTAAAAGTACTAAAATGGATAAAAAACAATTTTTTTGAAAAAAAAAATTATTTTGGAAAAAATTTTTTTTTTTTGTTAAAAATATTTGAGAAAACTATTTATTTTGTCATTTTTGGAAAAGCATAATTTTTTGTTAAAAAAATTTTTTTGGAAAAAAATTTTTAGGAAACAAAAATTTTTAACGAAACAATTTCATGTTCTTTCAAAAAAATGTATTTTAAATGTGCTAAAATGGGTAAAAAAGTGAAAAAAATGTTTTAAAAAATTGCAGCAGTTGTTTTTTCTTGAAAAACAAATTTATAGCTAAAATGGAAAGAATGAAACAGATTTTTTTTTTTTTTGAAAAAAAAATGGAAAGAACAATATTTTTTTTAGCAATACAAAATTGTATTTAAAAAAATTTTTTTCCACGAATTTTTCACAAAAAAAACAACAACATTTATTTTAAAAGTGCTAAAATGAGAAAAAGAAAAAAATGTTCTCAACAATTTTATTTTCTTAAGCATTTTTCAGAAAAACAATATAATAATTGTTCCTTGTCCTTTCAAAAAAATGTATTATTTTAACATTTTAAATAGAAGTATATCAAAATGTAAGGAGCCATTCTGAGATCCGATTCGTATATATTGTAATACAAAATGTAAAGAACATCGGAGTAAATATATTTCAAAAAGTGTATTCCGGTTCTTGGCTCTGAAGGGCAACAGAATTTTGTCACCAAATATTAACTGAAAAAAGTTAATATACCGATTTGCACAACTGTAGCGCATTATTTTATTTAACTTTTTGTTTTCTTTTCTTTTTAATACAAGCCGATAGTTCGTGTAGTGCAATAATTGCCACTGCGCATGCGCATGCGCAAAGGTGAGTCAATTTGCCACCAGCGCAACTGACTTGTAAAACCTGTAATGGATACAATGGATTTTCAATTTTTTTCAGTACATACATTTGAGAAAAAAGAGAAATATAAAATCAAAGTTTGTAAATTAAAGAGCAACTTAAGAGCGCAAATATGCCATAGATGTATGTAAATATTTACGGGACGAATTTTAAAGAGAAATTTTAAAAAGAAATGATAAAATAAAATAAAAGCAGCAATTATAAAAACGTTATAATATTTGAAAATTAAATGGAAACTAGAAAGCACATAGAAAGTACAAGAATTTAGCGAAAGGAAAAAAAAATGAAATTTCATAAAACTTATCCGCCAATGAAAGTATATTTTAATGCATGTACTTGGCTCTCTAGGAGTGGTTCAGGTGATGTGAGGCAAGTCTGTGAGAAATCAGTTCGCATATTATCATTTTCTTGTACAGGAAAAAAGCTTCTGCACCTTTAGCCAACTTACAAATCTAGATAAAATATGGTAATGGTAATAGTTGTCCGGGTTAGGTTAAAGCCTTTATGCACTGCGACCAGATTGATCTATTGTGCGCCCTTAATTACTTAATTATAATTATTTAGTATACCGAGGAATCGAATCAGCTCCTTAGGAGGGAACAATTGTAGGTCTTCCTCCTCTAGTAGGTACGAGCCCAGGATTCCGTGTCTCCTGTGGCCTGATGCCTCACAGATAATCCTATTATGCTCAAGTGTTTATTACAGGTCACTTTGCCTTACCTGTAAGTGCTCCACAGTGTAATCTGAGGCCCTGTTTATCTAGGGTTAGAGCAGATTTTGCTCTGTTGGCATTGAAGCTCAAAAACTTTTCGGACTGATTAAGATCGCTTGTGCCGTTCCAGTGTTCCCTGATTTTAGTTTGGATCCATTTTTTGGTTTCCTGTGTTATATTATTTTTGTTAAAGCCGAAAAATGGTTCAATAAAAAGTCCTTCTGCCTCTTTTTTAGCATACAAGTCTGAAATATAGGTAGTTATTACTTCGGCTGGTTGGACAAAGTGGTGATTTATCCATAATGCAACTAGCGCTTTCGCACCATTTTGTTGTCACATCCTCGCTATCAACTTATTTAATGGTATTTGTACGCTGGCTATATCCAGTTTGTGCGGTTTAAGAATCTTATTAGGTTGTTGAAGTTGACAGACAGTTGTCCGAGACTCTCGAACTGTGATTTGCCAAGGGTTGACTTTCTCTACTTCCAGAGCGTAGGGAATTCACAAAGGACGTTCTATTGTGTCCTTTTTCTCTCGTTGCTTGCAACTGTGACAGTGTGTGTTGTGAGGGATGCAAATTTTGGCTGCTTGTTCCAGGATCGACCAGAAGCCAGTTATCACCGCCGTGAGTCTGTAGGCATCCCTTCATTTCATATATGTCAGTATTGGCGTTTATTTGTGTTGGTCTCTCCATCTGCATTACGCAATTTGTAGATATTTTAAGGAAACTGCTTTCTTTATTGCACGCAGGCGTATGAATACCGATTTTGCAAGAATATTATTCATAGCAGGTCCCCATTTTCCATGTTCGTTCGCTTTTTCACTTTCTTCAGTGATCCAATGTCCCTCGTCCAGAATAAGTTAACTTTATGGCTTACACTCAAAGTGATGAGGCTATTTCTACTTTGTTCCACCAGGTTAGAAGTTGTTGTAATTGAATCCGAAGGAACAGCGATATTGCCCTTAAAAGAGGGAAATCTGCGATTAGTAGCCTACAAGCTTTTCCTTTTGCCTGTACTTCCACCTGGAAAACCCTGCAAGTATTGGGAAGACGCACAGATTTTTCAATTCTAAGTCTATGAGAAGTCCAGTTCCAGCACCTCCATCCATTGAACCATCTGCTTAGACTGTAGTGTCGAAATTGCTTAGTAGAAGTCCCTTACTCCACTCCTCTCGAGCTGGAAAGAGAGTGGCGAAATTTCTATTGAATGTCTCCGTTGGGATGATGTAATTACACCTACCCGAGGTGAACCGAGTTTGTCGCAAGAATAGGCTGGCATGACCGTAAGTCTTTTCCCACCAGCAACGCGCTTCATTTAACCTAAATGCACTCATGGTAGCCATATTCTTGATATGGAGATCTATCGGAATATCGTATGCCAGTGCATTAAGAGCCTCCCGAGGACATGATCTAAATGCAGCAACGCTTATTGCACAGTCTGATCTTTGTATTCTGCTAAGTAGTTTGATATTGTTATCTCTTCCAACTGATTTCCACCAAGCACCGATCTGTTTAGTAAAATTGGTCGTACAACCGCCTTTTTTTCCTTGTTCACTCCTCTCGGGAGCATAGGGTCTCGACAAGACTCTTGTCTTGCGTTGGTTTCGTTAATCTGTTTTGATTTTTGACAGATAGGTGATTAGCCTGCCGCTACCAGTCCTAAGTTAGTGGGAATGCCCCCACCTGTCGTTGCTTAGGAGCAACGCCTTCTTACGGCTTAGAGCGCCATCTGTGTCTCACATTTTTCTGGCAGAAGGATCGCACAGATGGTTGAGGACTTCGCTAAATTTGGTGTGTCTGCGCTATTATCGCGGCTACTGCTCTCTTGCTGGCGCCACTGATGCAATGTGTAAATGTGTGATTATTCTCTGTTTTTGCTTGTTTTAGCAACCACAATGCAAATAATGCGAAGACTTTTGTGCGGGAGTAAGGATGCAAAAGAATTAGTTTCTTTTTTGGGGTTAAGGAATGGAATTGGAAGAATTTTTTTGTTTCTTTTTTTAGAAACAAGTGAAAATAGGTAAATTTGGAAAAGTGTGAGGGTCGTGCCTTACGTGGGATTCGAACCCACAACCTCTGGGAAGGCAGGCTAGTGCACTTACGCTACACTACCGAGTCCACTTACGCTACAACCGCCTTATACAGCCATAAAGTATAGCTAGGTAGAAGGCCCCATCTTCTTCCAGGCATACGTTTGCAGGCACATAGAGCAATTTCTGCTTTCCTTACCCATTCTTCAGTGTTCAGTTTCGAGCTAAGTTCGGAGGCGTTATTACTTCTCTGTTAAATAAAATTAATAAAATACTCGCAATCATATAAAACAATCCTACATAGGAATATGACTGTCCTTGTTGCGCGACTTTCCCTGTAGGCAAATGAGAAGTGCCCAACTTCAATATTTCCCAAGTTTTTTAAAGATATTTAACTCCTTAAAACCTGTCGGCGTTTCCGTTCAGCTTACCTTGCATATACTTCTTATTGTAAAACAATTTGCTCCCCTTAAGTTCTGTAGAAATTATTAAATGTACGATTTTCTTTAAATTCTTTCGCCTTCCTCTCTCTTTTAGACTCACACCCTCTCAAGCATTAAACATCAGCTAGTAATCACCTACACTTTAACTCCGCTAACTCGCCCAATTGAACGAGCACAACTCGCACACTTACATATAAGCAAAAATTAGTTGCTGCAAAGCCTCTTTGGGTCATACTCTTTTAAGCTGCTTATGCGTACTCGCACTAAATACTCGCAAATGCCGAACAAGAGGCGCCCACAACTTATAATCGCCGCTATCAAAACAAGCAAACTCGTGTAAGTGCAGGTATAATATACACACCCATACATTTACACATTCGTGTAGATATGTATGTGAAAACTTGGACTGCTTCGCCTTCAACGGCAGTCAGCAACTTGTCTGAACGGGTTTTGTTTCTTCTCATTACGGTCGATGTATAATTTTTTACCATCTTTTCTACTTCTTCTTCGGCTTTGTCTGTAAAACTGTTGCTTGTGCGCAGATAAACCGGCTTTAAGCATTTATAAATAAACCAAGAAACCTGAATTACAATCCATGCCAAAGAGTAATGAAAAAAGTAAAAACAATAACAATAACAAAATAAATAGAAACAAGAAGTATAAATATGCAATAAAAAAGATCTACGAAACAGCTGGTTTTATGGCTGCCGATAGCGAATGACTGGTATAAAGAGGGAAATAATTGAAAATGCATGTGTATGGTAAAACTTGAACAATGCAACCAAAAATATGGTCAATTCGGAAGCAGCCAGCTACTGGCATGCAGCTGCTGGTTGGTATTAATTAAGACGTTTAAATGAATTCATAGCTAAGAGAAGAGGCGGTGTAATTTGCGCTATTCGGTTCAAATGGAAGTTGAACAATTTTTATAATTTTTTTTTTTAATATTGTACAATTTTTTGTTTTATGTGCAAAGCGAGGAGTTCATAGGTTCGAATCTCCATGTATGAACATCAAAGAATAGAAAAAGTGTTTTCTTGTAGCAGTCGCCCCTCGGGAGGCAATGGCAAACCCCGAGTATATTTCAGCGATGAAAAAGCTCCTCATAGAAACCATTTTCCGTTCGAAGTCGGCTTAAAACTGTAGGTCCCTGCATTCGTGGAACAACATCAAAACGTAAATCACAAATAGTTTTGTGTTATTTTGCCAGAGGAGGAAATAAAACTCAATAAAATAGGACAAGTTCTAATAATAGAAATTGGGAATTGTGGAAATTGGGTCGGAGAAATGGTACCCTGAATCTATAAAAGGGGCACAATAGATCTTCAGGCTAGTGGTGCTTAATCCCTTCATAATAATAGTAGTAAAAAATATTCTCAAAATTGTTTCCTTCAAAGTTTTATATCATCAATTATCGAAGTACTCGAGAAATGGGTTCGTTGCTTGCAAATTTAGTTTTGAAGCTGAAGTTTTGAAAATGTAGACGTTTCGAAGACTCCTTTGTGACACATTAAAGTTTATGCTCTTAAATAAAATTATCAATGACGCCGGTAACTATATTTTAAGCAATTGAAAATGACTGTTCTTCTTTTTTTCTAAGGTGCTTAAGTTGATCGGCATCAGCTTCGAGCCATAAGAACGAATGGCTCTTCATACCGTAGCGAGCGCGTTGGGTTCTTTAAAGATTTAATAATTAAAAACAAATTATATAATAAAGAGTTTTCCAATAAGAGGTGTTATTTTGATATTGAAAGAAAAATGCCAATTTTTAATATAAATGATCGGATGTTTATTTCATTATAAGGTTCAAGGAAGGTATGCCGTTAATAGTGGAAAATTACATCTAGCAAATGACCACCACGACCACGCTTACAGAAGAATATCCTTTTCATCAAATTGTCCACAACTGAATTGCAAAGTGGCTGCACTATGTCCTCCATAGCCTCACGAATTCCATCTTTGAGATCTTGAATTGACCCTGGACTATTGACGTAGACCTTCTTTTTCACGTGACCCCAGAGAAAGAAGTTAGAAGGTGTTAAATCCCAAGATCTCGGTGGTCAATTGAGATCACCTCTTCGAGAGATAACACGGTCCTGAAACTTCTCCCGTAAAAGATCTGTGCCACTATTTGGTACAATACTATTTATTCGCATATACACCCCGTTACAAATTATAAACGCACTACTATTTTTTTTTTATAAAAATATAGTTCATACTACCACAAAAACCAAAGTCTCAAAATTGGGACAAAAATTTTAATATTTTTCAAAATTTCATTACGCCTCCAACTTTTTAACCAGAATTTTTACAATTTTTCTGGGTATGCAGTTTTATAGCACATTCAATTTTAGTATAACAAAGTGTAAGTTTAAAGGGACTACAAAATTTCGTTGATTTTTGACGATTTTTTTCGCTGAGGTGTCAGGCCTTTTCTTCCATACAAAGTGCGCGCTAGAATTTTTTATATGAAAGAAAAATCCTAGTACTGTGTTTTTAAAAAAATTTAATAGAAATAAATAAAATATAATTAATAAAAACAAAATCATTTTTTTACCATAAGCAAAAATCATTTTTTAAGCAAAATCCATTTAGTTTAGTAGTGTTTCAAAATAGATCCCTCCTAACTCAATCCCGCTATTTGCGTAATTTCAAAGCATGCAAGATGAGTCCCAAGACAGTCGGTTCTACGTAACCGGAACGACCCGGATTTATATCCGGCAAAGGACTGTCATTCGGGCAGCACTCCTCATACATGTGTGGGGAATGGTTTTGCTGCCACAACAACAACAACAACAGCGTAGATTTCATCTGACATATCTTTAAATTGCAGCTAAAAACCATTTGGTTGCCTTCTATTCCACAAAATGGATTCCTCTCATGGGTAAATGTATTTTTCTGAAAAAAAAGAAACAAATTTCATGATGCAAATTAGTTGAATATGGATTTAGTGTTTGACAAGGATGATAGCTTACAATGTTTAGCCATCCGAAGCAAACTTGTGAGAGCAACTTTCGTTACTTTCACATTTTTTTACTTATTGTTAACATCTTAGCGGATTTGAAAGAGAGAGAGGTGAATGAAATGAAATAAAAAATTTGTAAAGTGAGGTTAGTTGAATACAATCAGTCTTCCAATCAGCCACTTTGTTTTTGAATAACTTTTTTAATAAATAAAAAAAAGATTTTGAGTGCCTGTATTTTGACCTTTACGCGCTTCTTTGTTTGTATCCTTGTATACAGTAGCTATCCAGTTAAAATGCATGAAATATGATTGATGGTCGACGCCATGTGCAAAAATTATAAATCTTCTGATAGGGTGATCAATTTTGAGCCACCTTGTACGAGTATTTTTCACTGGTTCGCTGTATTTAGATAGGTAGGTCTGGTGGCTGCCAATAGGACACACTTAGACGCGTCGTAGGTCCGTTTTGAATAACTAAAACTTCTTCTTTACACTATGGGATCCCTTTTAAGCCATCCTGTGGCTTTTAAAAACGAGTTTAACTTCGTTAGTTTAAGATGGGCTATATCCACTACATCTGTTAAAAATGCACTGCCAAGCGTGTAAAGTCTTCTCATCCTCCACACTCACAAAGGAGGTGTCTTATAGTTCACTCCTCTTCTATATTATAGCGCTTCCGCACCCTAAAGGTCCAAAAATATCACGAGCACCTGCAGCAAAATATTTGAAGAACTTGAAGAAGTTCATAATTAAGTGGATGCAACGATATGCCGAAGTTAAAAACGCTGATGAGTCCACGGACGAGACCCAAAAGCACGTCTCTGGAATGTTTACGTGCAGAAGACCACAAATTCGGAGACACATTAAAAAAAGGCTCCGTTCTCATTACTACACCTCGGAAAAAAAATTGCATGGGCTAATGCAAATTCAGAATGGATAATCACGGATGCATCTCCCTTTTCGGCGCATATTTGTATACGTCAGTCCTGGTGTAATGCCAATAATCAACGCACTGTTAAATCTCCAGTTAAGGTTCACGATTGGGGCGGCTTCTCCGAAACAAAGATTTGGCCGTTCATTTGTGTCTACCGCCAATTTGAATGTCTTAATGACTAAGTTTTACCACAAAGCATTTTACCATTTTTCATGATGCTTGTGATACTAATGCCTAAGGATGCTTCAATTTATATTTCAATTCAAATTTCAATTTCACGACCTGGTTTAGTCCTATTGCGCAAAGCATCGCTACCGATTTTAGACGGAATTTCTAGAAGTCATCGGAGGGTGAACAGCGACCACTAGAAAATTCATTGTACCAGTTTTTCTGTGGTGATAAGAGATGGAGAATGCTTGCCGTATTTTTACGATTTTAGTTCATGGATGCATTTTTTTCTTGTTAATCTACGTCGAAAATTATGAAGAATAAACGGTGGTGGATGGTTTTTTAAAGCAAACATGAACGGCTCACACACCAAAAAGTTTGTGCCAAAAATTTCCATTGAAAAGTTAGGAGACATCTGGCATCACTAAAAGTGCGGAAAGCCGAAAATATAAATAGCAGCTCTCGCACGAAGATCCGAATTTTTTCCAAAAAATCACCTACTTGAACGAGCACCAATTTTCGGTCTACGACTGTGTCAACAAAAAAATCTCCATTATTGGACCAAACACAATTCACAAGTTTTTGCCTAGCATCAAAGCGCCCACACAAGTGGTTGTTTAATACGGTGCATGGCGACATTTCCAGAATAACATCATTGGACCCCGTCATCAAAAATTGAACTGGCTTAACCTTTCAGCACAGGTGAATATTAAAGCCAAGCGAAATTTATTACTGCTGTTGCTTTATTTACATTTATTTTCCTGCTGTTCTTAACTGATCACCCTTTATATAAAGATATAAAGAATTTTCACGAATGTTGAATGAGGGCGGCCGCCATAGCCGGATGCGTTGGTGCGTGACTACCATTCAGAATTCAGAGAGAACGTAGGCTCGAATCTCCGTGCATGAAACACCAAAATGAAGAAAAACATTTTCCTAATAGCTGTCGCCCCACGACAGTCAATGGCAAACCTCCGAGTGTATTTCTACCACGAAAAAGCTCCTCATAAGAAACCATTAGCCGTTCGGAGTCGGCTAAAAACCGTAGGTACCCCCATTTGTGGAACAATATTAGATGTTCAACTAAGTTCTCGCCGTTTTTTATGAAATTACAACTTTATTCTGAAAAAATTTTTACAAGTGAATCATTGAAAGTATTGCCCATCTCTGGCTACTACTTTTTCGCATCTTTCTGGTAGATCTCGTAATCCGTTGCGCTAAAACTATTCATCATTTGAGGCTATCCACTGATCAAGCCATTTTTTGATGCCTTCATATGAATGGAACTGCTAGTCAGCTAAACCATGTGCCATCGATCGGAACAGGCGATTATCGGACGGCGCAATATCTGGAGAATATGGCGAGTAGGATAGGATTTCCCATTTCAGTGTTTCCAGGTAGGCTTAAACGGGTTAGGCAACGTGAGGCCGAGCGTTGTCATGCTATATAATCACTTTTTCATGCCTCTCCGCGTATTGCGGTCGCTTCTCGCGCAGTGCTTGGCTCAATCCCAGCAATTGAAGTCGATACCGATCCCCAGTGATGGTTTCGCTTGATTTTAATAGTTCATAATAAATAACACCATCTTGGTCCCACCAAATACATAGCATAACCTTCGCAGCGTGAATATTCGGCCGAGGCGACGATGTAGAAGTATGACCAGGCAGTTCCCATGACTTTCTTTTCTTTGGATTGCTGTAATGAATCCATTTTTCATCACCCGTCACGATGCGATGAAGAAACGTCTTCCTTTTTTGTCCCTGGAGCAGTTGTTCACAGGCAAAAACACGACGTGACGTTCATCATCCCTTGGTTTTAACTCATAAGGCACCCAAGTCCCCTGTTTCTGAATCATTCCCATGCAATCGGTTGAAATGGATTCGACTACAATCGCTTGGAAATGGATTGGCGGTTAACTCCTAATACTGAAGCAAGCTCATTTGCGTTTGACATGGATCCTCATTGAGCAATGCCTCCAATTCACCGTTTTCATAGATTTTTGGCCTTCCTTCACGCGGAGGGTCGACAACATTAAAATCACCGTCTTTGAAGCGACGGAACTAATCTCGGCACGTTGTTTCACTTAAAGCAGCATCTCCATAAACTTTTTACAGCTCTCGATGCGCTTCAGCGGTCGATTTTTTTCGAATGTAAGAAGAAAATCAACACTTCCCGCAAATGACGATTATTCGGCACAAAATCAGACATTTTCACAAAACCAAAAGTAAATGATACCAAAACAAAATCACTAATGTGTCGAAGCAGTTTGCTTACCATATGTCTAAGCTTGGTTTGTGACGTTTAGGTTATGTTAGAATCGACTAGCACTCACCGCTGGCGGCATCTATTGACAAACGGCGGGAACTTAGTTGCACACCTAATAACGAAACGCACGCCACAAATTGGAGGAGAAGCACGGCCAAATACCTAACAAACTGTGCTCGGCAATTATTGATTTATTTTTTAAATGGTTTGCAACGTAAGCAGCTATTTTTTGTGATCCGAGATATATTCTTAGATTTATTTTCTGACTAATTTTTAGATTTATTTTTTATTAGATTTATTTTCATAACATAATCTCAATTGGGATCACCTCCTATATGCACCATTTTACTTAAAATTTAATATTAAATCGAAAATCAAAACCACTTAAATTTTATTTACATATCTACATAGAGGTACAAGTATAAGTGGCCACGTAAAATAACTGAATGAAAGATGTCTAAGCAAATACTTTATTGCCAACCGGCATCACCTGGTAAATTACCGCAGCAGTCGACCTTTACGTATACACCCTTTTAATAGCATATTTGTCACTACTACAAACAATCGCATTTCACTTTCCTCCGCTGTCAAGGTCTGCAAATCCATAAAACAAAGTAATTTACATTTTACGCCCTGCTACACAAAAACTCAACTCCTTTAGCCTTTACACTTTTCATACTTTTCTTGCTCATAATTGCCAGCAAATTCACCTTTGCAATTATTAACCCATGTACAACAATATTATGCGAGTATATGTGTCTGCATGCCTTTGAGCATGACAAATGATAAGCAAGACACTGCCTGTGGCGCACAATGTTTTACAACCACAATGGCACAACACAAATGTCACGCATACGCCCCGTCAAGCGAAGGAGTGAACAAAACATCAACGTGACAAGTAATTTTCCTATTCACGCGCAATATTTTTGGTGACTTTTGGTTTTTACGAAAATCACCCGAAGCAGCTAATTTGAATATTCTGGTTGAAATGCAAGCGGAACAAGTGCGCAAGTGAACGAAGGCACGCAGCAGGGGAACTAGATGGACCAGCAGCAAGTGTAACTATAAGGTGGCATATGTATCTCGATGGTCTGCTCAGCGTTGCTCAACTCGGCAAGGATGCACTGCGTTTGACTTTGCCGCTTGGAAGTGGCGATGGTGATGCTGCTGGCGCTGTCATTGCTGTTGGCCAAAGTATTGGAAACGTGCATAAATTTGCATTTGATTGCGCTAAAATGAGCGTGAAACAAATTCATTTTGAATAAATTAGAAAGGGTTTTTGGCTGTGCGAGAACTTTGGGGTATAGAAGTAAAATTTAACTAAAAATGGACAGAAGAGGTTATTTTCTGGCTTGTAGCCATCCGAGCTCGTGAGAATGTGTTGAAGAAATGGCAGAAGCGAATGTCAGAAATAATGGCAACAACAAAAATCACAACGATAGTAACCAGATATGACAGCAGGAACTTACGAAGGCAGTGGTTCATTTATCATGGAAGGCATTGGGAAGGGAAATAAGACACAAAACAACAAAAGCAGCAAACGGGGCGAGTCGAACAGACGGAAACAATTTGAATGACATTTCTGCAGAGTGTTTGGAAATATGTAATGCTTTCTCAGCTCGGCTCACTTGCACTTTTAGTTACTCCCCAAAGCACAGCACGCATTTTAGCTGGTTTAATAGTGCAGGAATTTTTAGTATTCCAGCAATATACTTTTGCACAAACTGCAAGGCTTCTGGAATTTCGTTCTGATTTGGCTTACTTAGTCGGTGATACGAATTTTCGGTCACAAAATGACTTCCTGGAATTATGACAAAATGTTCCCGGTGGCAGGTATATTTAAATTAAGAATCTCAATCCCGTACCGTCGGGATGCCGAAAGCTCGGGATTAGTTGATATAGATACCTGGGTAATTTGTTACTTTTTTTAAGTTAAAGTATGGGAAAGATTGCGAATAAAATTATATTGAAAAAAATAATAATACAAATAATAATAATTAATAAATAACATTCATAAACTTTTTATTTTAAACTCAAATTTAAATTTAAAGTTAAAAAGTTTAAATTAATTCTAACTTTTGAAATTTTCAAAAAAAAAGAAGGTTTTTGGAAATTTTACTGTATTTAAAGAGTTAGAGGTAGACAGAATTTTCCAAAATATGCATTTCCTTAAAGTATAATTTCTTAAAAATCTTGCGTAAAAATTTGAAGTGAATCCGACAAATACTTTTTGAGTTATTCAACAATTAACAAAGCGCGCTCGGACGCTCCGGAGCGTTCGCAAAACTTTAAATGCGTTTTTCTCAAAACTATGTTTTTTGAACACTGGTGATCGGTGTAACTTAAATACCACCTGGTAGATTTCAATAAAATTTATACTGCTTTTGAAAAACATAAAAAACTTGTGCCTGATTGAAGGATATTTTTACAAAATTTTCGATTTTTTTTAAATAGTTAATTGTCGGTTTTTTTTCGAAAAAAAATATTTCCTGAGCTCGCCATACTGTTAATTTTGAAAAGAAAGCTTCGATCGGGCAAAATAAATCATACAGGGTTGCCCTTATTCGATGGACCCATCTGGCAACCCTGTATCTTTTGACAAAGACGTCCGATCGCTTAATGACATACCGCGTTGGAAGCGTCAGTCCAAGCAGATTTTTACTATGGAACAGTACACGCCACGCCAGTGCTCCCGAATCGTTGAAATTTACATTCAACAAAAGAAGTCAAAAGAAAAAAAAGAAAAATTGTCATGTCCGATGAGGCTCATTTCTTATTGAATGTGAGGGTAAACAAGCAAAATTGCCGTATTTACGCCACTAAAAATCCTCACGAAATTCAAGAGGTACCTCTTTACGACGAAGAAGTCACTGTTTGGTGCGGCGTTAGTGCGAAAACGATTATTGGGTCGTTTTTCTTCGAAAATGAAGATGGTCAAGCTGTTACCGTCAATCAGGAGCGTCATCGCGATATGATAACCACTTTTGTAATGCCAATTATTCGTCGAAAGCGTATGAGGCAGTTCTGGTTTCAACAAGACGGCGCTCCACCACACACAGCTCGCACCACAATCGATTTTTTGAAGAAATTGTTTCCTCGTCATTGGATGTCAAAAATAGCGATTTTGACTGGCCACCGCGTTCGCCCGATTTAACGCCACCTGACTTCTTCATGTGGGGATATTTAAAATCAAAGGTGTATATTAATAAGCCAAAGGCCATAGAAGAGCTCAAGCACAACATTCGTGAGGAAATAGCCGCTATTCCAGCCGAAATGTTAGCTAAAACTATGGAAAATGCTGCAAAACGGGCACAATACGCCGTACAGGCTCGAGGCGGCCATTTGAGAGATATCCTATTCAAAAAGTGATGTCAACAAATCTACTTGAACCAAATAAATTGATTATTATCGTCAACATCAAAAAAATTGTGTTTTTCTTTGATTTAGAACAAAAACACATGAGTCCGTTGAATATGGGCAACCCAGTATTAATAAAACTAATTTGTCCTGTCCGATTGATTTGAGATGAATCTCCAAGGACATGTGATGATCACCGCAAGGGGCTTCTGGAGAAACGGACTCCGCACAAACAGCAATAACTTTTACAATTATTAATTTTTTCGTTGAAATTTTGCTAAAGTCAAGTAGAAACACGATGAATTAATGCTATATTTTTAGTTTTGTAAAATAAAGTAACTGGCTAGCAAAAAATAATTATTTTAATTTAGAAATTTAGAAATTTGTGTTTCGGAATAAATCCCGAAATTTTGAACGAAAAAATATAAGACTTATGGAATATTTAACTTTAATATGTGCTAAAACCTCATGAAAATTTCTGCATTCAAAATCACCAGATTTTATGAGCCTTTGCTCCTGGGAAGCATCAACTAAATTGCAGGCTTGCTCTTGTTCAGTTACATGCAGAAGTACAAAGCGATTCTATCTCACAGCAGTAGTCGTACTCATGACTTGCTTCCAAAATGTGAAATACCTCGTCAGCTCACACACCTCAACACTTGATAGCTGCATCTAGACAAGTATTTGTGTCTCTCGTTACTTGCCTTACCCGATTACTGCGAGTATCAACTCGACAGTGAATTTGCTTTTAAGCTGACAGTTGAGAGTTGAGAGGATTTGAGAAGTCGCAAACTTCAGAAAAGCTGAATAAATGTTTAACCGAAATAGCGCATAAACTGCAGGTAAATTTTATATGACTAAACTAAGAGGAAAAACGTGAAATGCTACAATGCTAAGAAAGTTTAGAATCAAGTGCTGAAAAATGTTACCCTAAATTTTGGAAGCATATTTTGTTACTATAAATTGATAAGGGGATTCCACCTCCTTTCGTTTTATTAGTTGAACAAATGCAAGTACATGCACGCGATGCGTTGAGTGTCAACATAAGTACAGATAATAACGTAAAGGTGTTTAGCTCTTTTTTAATCAACTTGGTGACAAGTTAGGAGATTATAAAGCTTGGAAAATTATATAATTATATAATATTAAGTGGTACTCGTACCCTTAATTGGGTTTTGGCTGAGCTCCTCCTGCTATTTGTGGTGCGTGAATCCGAACGGCAGATGGTGTTTTTATGAAGAACTTTTTCATGGCAGAAATATTCAAGGAGGTTTGCCATGATCAGTAGAGAAGCGCCCACTATTAAAAGAAACTTTTTCTATAATTTTGCTATTTAATGCACGAGCCTACGCATTGCGAATAGTAGCCACGCACCAAGCCATTCGTCTATAGCGGCCGTCTTGTTTTATGAACTTGTCCTCAGCTCTCCTAAAGTTAATGTGAAGGGCTCAGAAATTTCAGAAGATTCCTGATTTCTACTATGCTAAGATGTTCAAACTCATTGAAAAATTGTCTATCTAAAATGGTAAATCTACGCCTGGATAGAGCAAGACAGTGGAACAGAAGGTAAAAACCCATATCTCTTTCATCCCCATTTATACAGCTTCTGCAGAAGTTATGTGACTGCATGCCTATCCTCTGAGGATTTTTGCGTATTAGGCAGTGCCCTGTTATAACGGAAATCAGGGTGCTAGCACTACGCTTATGTAGGCTTAGCAGAGATTTTGTAGGTATATTTAACATTGAGAGAGTCAGTCAGAATTGTCAGGTTATCAATGAAAGAAAACAAGAAATTTTTGAATATAAGAAGATCACGAAAAAATATGAAATTTACGAATAAAAAACAATTAACAATTCTACAACGCGGAACACACGGCATGTAGGAACGCACGTCATTGCGGACAACTATACCTTCGAAGTTGTGCAAGAATTGATTTACCTTGGCACCGCCGTTAACAGCAACAACGATATCAGCCTGAAGATCAAACGGAGAATCACTCTTGCTAATAGGTGCTACTATGGGCTAAGTAAGCAATTGAGTAGTCGAGTCCTCTCTCGCATGACCAAACACTCTACAAGACGCTCATCATACCCGTGTTTCTTTATGGCGCAGAGGCATGGGTAGTGTCACAAAGCGATGCAGCCGCTCTTGGGGTGTTCGAGAGAAAAGTTCTTCGTAAGATCTTCGGTCCTGTGTCCGTTGGCGAAGACTACCGTTCAAGAATGAACCACGAGCTGTATGAGCTCTACGCCGACATTGACGTAGTTCAACGCATCGCCATCCATCGCCTGCGTTGGCTAGGGCATGTCGTGCGTATGAATGAGGAACCTCCAGCAAAGAAGGTGTTCGAGGGCGAAGTCCAAGGAAGCCGACGCAGAGGAAGACCATTGCTCCGGTGGAAAGACCAGGTGAAGGAAACCCTATGCTCGCTTGGTGTACAGAATTGAAGAAAGCGCGCGCGGAGCAGAGGCGCCTGGAGAGAGCTAGTGAGGTGGGCCGTAACTCGGTAACGGGTTTTTATGGCCGCCTAAGTAAGTAAGTAAGTCCCACGAGCCATTTTTTCATGTTAGGGAACTAGAAAAAGTCGCAGGGAGCCAGATTGGTGGGGTGCGGCAGATATTCATAGCGCAATTCATGCAGTTTGACGGTGATAACTCCGGATTAAAGTGCTATTGCGTTATCGTGGTGAAACAGCACTTTCTTTCGCGCCATATGCGGCCGAGTATTCTTCAATTTTTTGTGAAAACGATCCATTGACTCACTATAGTATTGTCCAGTGATCGTTCGTTCTTTTTCTAAAAAATCTATGAGGATGACGGCATTCGCCTCCAAAAAATTGCCTTCGTGACCTTTCCGATAGGACTGTTTTTGTCTTCTTTGAAGTAGACTCTCCGGGGAAATCCATTGTTTCGATTGTTGCTTGGCTTCTGGTGTAATGATGTTTGTTGAACCAATATCTAAGTGTGGTCATAGATGGTGAAGCGTCCCCATGGACAGTATTCTACTTTGCTTTTATTTCCTCACATTTTTCCCCATCCAAAAACAAAAAGCGAATTACCGAACGATATTGCTTTTTTCCATCTTAACGAAAATCTTGAAACACGTCTTACTCGAAAAGCTGCCAAATCCAAACAGTCTGAAATTTTTGTTTCCCTCGTTTCATAGATGGCAGCATCCAATGCTAATACCAACTTCCCTCAGGAACGCCCTCTGTCATCAAACACGGGAACTTATTGAACCACCCTCGTAAACCAATTTTTCGAAAAAATTCAAGGCAATGTCCAAAATATTTGAATCACTTGACACGGGAATCGCTCACAAGTATTCAGACCTTGAAATGCAAAAGTTAGCAAAGAAATCAAATATAGCAGAGAAAAGTTGTATTAAATACCTATTGCAACACCCCTTGTGTATACAAGTAGCATAACATATCTCCAAGGAAGAGATCATAGGTCTGCTTTTTAACGAAAAATTGTATGTGGCTGAAAAAACACGTCATTTTAAGGACTAAAAATCAGTTAAATTCGATTAAGATTTGAAAAATTCGAGTTATAATTTAGTGACTTAGTTTTTAAATTTACGCTGTGTAATATCAAATGTAAGTATACGATCATCAAATGGGGAAGCATGATAATCTCTACAGAGCAAATTCAATAGTAAGTAACTAACCCTTCAGTTCCCAGTATGGCGCGCAAGTGACGAGAGTTTAAAGAAAAATATTTTATAGTCCAAAGAGATTCTGGGGTAGCAAAGATTTGGCCTGTACATTCAACTTGCATGTTTATTTCTCTAGCAGCTATTTGATTAAAGGAAAATATCCATTAATCTTACCTGTTAAATTTCGAACCAAAAAAATGTTAGCTTAGTTCCTTTAAGAGAATAATTCCGGTGTAATTATGGTGATTATAATATCTGATGGTGATTGCGTAGTAAATTCAAAAATGTTGTCTCTATACGTGAGTAAAACTTTTACGCAATGAAAGCTCTTTTGTAACCAATATTTGTTAAAAAAAACTATGTTTAAACATTTTTTCGCATGCCTCCATTATTTAATTTTTGTCACCAAATGCAAATCAACAAGAAATTTTGATAAAAACAAAGACTTTTTTCACTCAGTTTGACTCGGCAATTGAAGAGATACACGCAAAAGTGCATTACTTTCTCATTTATTTTCGTTTGCAATATTTTCATCATTTGCCTTGCCAATCAACTTTATGCGTAAAATCATTTTAATTGGCAAAAGCAGACCGCTACTTAAAAAAAAATAATAATAACATTAAACGCTCTTTTACGCTTATGTTATGAACATGGAATTACGTATGCAGGGTCTTTCAAGGTCGAATTTCTGTTCTTATATTCAAACTAAGCACATACTTTGAGTCGATAATTATTACCTGTTAACTCACGTGCATATGAGGGGCAGCCAAGGGCATATACTTTTAGCTAACTTTAAAACAAAACACATCTGTATGTACTAGTAAGTGGTAGAGGATATGGAATTTGTGAATGATAGAGACTATTATGGGTTGCGACGGAGCTCGAAACCCACTGTTGCTATGTATGATTAAAATATAAAAAAGTTGGTGGATCACTGAGTTTATTTCTGGAATGAAAGAACTTCTCATAGAAACCATCTACGATTCGGACGTGGCATGAAACGGGAGATCCCTCCATTTGTAGAATTTACATCACGAAGTGCATCTGAAAGCTAAGTAGGATTAGCATGAGTTGAGAGGCAGTGAATCTCACTCTTCTCTTTAGAAGCATGAACCGTTGGTCCTATTTTCACAAATTTTCGAGTAGAGAGCGAGCTAACAGTTACAACAGAAGAAATTGCCAAACGCAACACGATTAAGTAGATCGAATCGTTGCTTGTGTTTTCTTGTTTTTTGTTTTTTGCTTTGCTAATCTTCTTCTATACTATAAAGGTGAATGTATGTACGTTGTCCGCGCATCACTACGAAACGACAACACCAAATGACATAACAATTTTTATACATTGATATTTTCACCCAATGACGGTTATAGGCATGCTTTTATGATGGAACTCCCTTCCCATAGCCCCCAGGCCGCGCCACCACTCTCATTCGTCGCTAATAATCGAATATTTGCTTAAATTTAATCTAAAAAATCTTAGTTTTTCCTATTTCCCACTATTTATAGCACACTCTAGACTTCATAACCCGCATAAGCTGTTCAACTATGACCCAAATGCAAAGTTCAAAAACGGTTTGAGATAGGAAATTAATAAAAATAATTTTGCTTGATATTTTTCTGATTGGTTGTTTTGATTTTATTCAACGAGGCATAGCAACGGATGCCGGGTATTGTAATACAATATTATGGTTATTAATAAAAAATTATTTCTGTGAAATTATTGTTTGTAATTCTTTTATATACATATCCTAAATCCCTCGAAACTACTGCTACGCGAGCCGGGCAGCGGGTTAAAGCTAGTAATATAATATAAAACGGTGCTGCAATTGAAGCAAATACTTTATTGGTAAAAATTGAAGTTTAATTCTGTTAACCAGTGTCCACTGACGTAAATGCAATGTTGGCTACATTCGCAGATGACGCAGTTTTACTTTATGGACATAAAAGCTTAGCGAAAGCTACGAAGAAACTGCAACAAGTATTTAACGAAACCAAAGAATGGTTCGACTCGTGGAATATTAAAATAAATGCTCTGAAACGCAGAAGGTTATATATACAACAAAAAGGAACTTCATACAAAGAAACATCACCATAAATGGAATTCCTATTCCTTCATTCTTATCTGCGAAATACCTAGGTATACATCTGGACAGCAAAATACTATGGAAGCATCCCATTAAAAACAAGAAGGACCAAATCAAAAATAGATTCCAACACCTCTACTGGCTGCTAAACAAAAACTCAACTTTGTCCTTGTACGATAAAGTTTTAATCTACAAAACAATTATAAAACCTATCTGGATTTACGGAATACAACTATGGGGAACAGCCAAAAAATCGCACACTAATATTATACAAAGACAGTAATCTAAAATTCTGAGAATAATAACTGGTGCACCCCGATATATCTCAAATCACGACTTACACACAGAACTGGACATTACCACAATTAAAGAAGAAATAACAAAGGTCAGCAGAATGTACCAGTCAACGATAGAAACACACCGCAACAGCGAAGTAAATGTACTTCCTACACAAGAACTCATGCGAGCCCGTCGACTCCAACGCAAACGACCGATCGGCCTTATAAATATACATCACAATCTTAGAAATACCACGTAGCTGTTAAAATAAATTAGATACTGGATCATATATATCTATTGTATATTGTATTTTTAAAACGAATTTTATTGATCGTTGTATAAATATCATTAACTAACCCATAAATGCTCTTATAAAAAGTATAATTGTTAATTAAATGACAAATAGGTTACTTTAGAAAAAAAAATTCTGTTAATACCTTTTCTTTATGTGGGCAAAAAGTAAGGTGAATTTATTTGTCAAACTTCGCGGGATTAAAATTTCGCTCTAGTTTTTTTCATGAGTTGGCAGCACTGTTAATAACATCTGGGCCAACTTTCATGTGAATGTCATTATCAGTAATATCTTTACGATTGTGTTTACCAAACGACCAAGAGTGCATTTTTCGATTTTTACAATGTCTGATTTGATTGAGCAGAGAAGTGCCATCAAATTTTGTTTGCCGAATGAAATTTCGGCTGCGGAAACGTTTAACATGTTGCAGAAGGCGACCATGTCGCAGAAAAATGTTTATAAGTGGTACAAAGACTTCAAATAGGGTCGAGAACGTGTTGATGACTTGGAGCGCTCCGGACGACCATCGACGTCAACAGATGACCAACACGTCAATAAAGTGAAGGAGTTAGTGCTCAAAAATCGTCGGTTGACTGTTAAAGACCTTACTGATATGATCGGAATATCAGAAGGATCTGTGAAAACCATTCTGAAAGACCATTTGGGCCTACGAAAAGTCAAATCTCGTTTGGTACCGAAAACTCTCAATTTCTTGGAAAAAAGTCGTCGCGTTGATGTGTGTGAAACAATGCTTTCAGACCATCAGGACAAACTCAAATGCATCATTACGGGAGATGAGACTTGGATTTATGCTTACGACCCTGAAACAACCGACCAATCAAGCGAATATCGTGCTAAAGGTGAGGCCAGACCGAAAAGAGCACGTCAAAGTCGTTCAAAAATAAAGGTCATGATGACAGTTTTTTTCGATTTTCGTGGTGTGGTGAATTCCATCCACCTGGCCAAACTGTTAATAAAGAATATTATTTGAGCGTTAAAAAGACCAGAATTATGGGCCAACAACTCTTGGTTTTTGCATCACGATAATGCACCGTCTCACACTGCACTCGTTCTTCGTGACCATTTCGCCAAAAATTCCACGCATATCGTTCCGCAGCCACCGTATTCGCCTGATTTGGCTCCGTGTGACTTCTGGCTATTCCCAAAACTCAAGAGACCACTCCGGGGAACGCGTTTGAGTCGATTGAGGAGATAAAAGCTGAATCGAAGAAGGTGCTGATGGCTATACCGGAAATGGACTATTTGGCATGTTTCAGGGATTGGAAAAATCGTTGGCATAAGTTTATTTCATTAGGGGATTATTTTGAAGGGGATGAAATTGATTTACAAGAATAAATAAAGATTTTTCATTTTACAACCAAATTCACCTTACTTTTTGCCCGCAGTATATTCCTTTCGAGCGCTGGGATTTTTTAAAACTCTCATACCAGCAGCATCTTCCAAGCGGAAGTACTAGCAATTGGGGAAGCCTGTAGGTTACTAATCGCAGATTTCTCTTTTAAGGGCGATATCGCTATTCTTTCGGATAGCCAAGCTGCAATCCAGGCGCTGGACGCGACTATAACAACCTGTAAAGTGGTGGAGCAAAGTAGGAATAGCCTCACCAACTTGAGTGAAAACCATAGAGTAACCTTAATTTGGGTCTCGGAACACCGAAACATAGAAGGTAGCGAAAAAGCTGATGAACTGGCAAGAGGGGGATCTGCCATGAATAGCGCTCTTGCAGTACCAGTATTCACTCCACTAGGTGCGGTCAAGAATGCAGTTTCCCTAAAATACCTTCGAATTGCAGATTGTAGATGGAGAGACCAGACGAAATGCAAAATCAGTAGAACGTTATGGCCCACCTACAACCTCAAGCAATCATCGACATTAATAAACATGAAACGACGGGACACCTGTAGACTTACGGCAGTCATAACTGGCTTCTGGTCTATCGGAGAACAAGCCGCCAAAATGGGCATCCCTCATAACACATGCTGTCATAGTTGTAAACAACCGGGGGAAAAAGAAACAATCTTCCATTTCCTCTGTGAATGCCCTGCCCTATGGAAGGGCAGAATGTTAACCCTGGGCAAACCGCTGTTCGAGAGTCTCGAGCAGCTCTCTGGCTTAGAAGTCAACAACCTAATAAAGAAATATTAAAGCACATTAAGGGGTTACACACGCTCAGAATTTTGAAAAAATAATGTTTTTTTACAAATTATTATTCTTCATAGTTTTGGGCGTATTTCTGTGCAAGTCGATTGTAAAAATTCCCCATACATACAAAGTTATAGTGGCAAGTGTAGCTGTTCTTCGTTTGAGGCTGGCCGTTACAAAATGCACTTGAAAGATTAAACTCATTTTTCTCGAAACTATTTTTTTCGGCACGATCTGCATGATAACTCATACAGTTTTTAAATTTTTTGATGCCGTTTTTTTCAAATATTCAAAAAAGAAAATCTATAAGTCTTGAGATTTGATTTTTGATATCTTTATTAAAAAATTTCATAAACATAATTGACATTTATGACCTAAAACGCATACTTTTTTTAAAATGCCGTAAATTGTAAAATTTTTCGAAACTCAAAAATCCGGCTCGACAGACTATTATTTATCTCATTTTACAAGAATTTTTTTTTACTTTTTACAGACACATCAACATTTCAAAGAGAAATGATGCAGACCGCGGTGCAATTTTTTCTCATTGGACTTTAGGTCACGTAATTTTTTATATACTAATTTTTGTAACGAAAAAATAAAATAATTTTTTTTTTTTAAGTTTAAGTACTAATAAACAATGTATAAAATTTGTTTATATTTATTTCTCTTGTTATCCCTTTTGGCGCTGCTGGACGTATGTAACCCATTAATTCAATAAAGAAAAAGTTGTAATTAGTGCACTTAACATTTTATATATGATATATACAGGTATATATGTAATTTCCGCTCTTAATCCATAGATGTCGCTAGGAGTATTTTTAAACCTTCCCAAATGTCTTGTTTTTTCGTCAGTCATCTGTCAACAATATTCAGTTCATTCTTTGTTACGTTTCATACAACAATGCATTTTCTCGCTCTTAAAAATGTCGAATTTCGTGCCTTCAAACTACGATTTGCGCACATCGGGTCTTTTCTGTTATCAATTGAAGAAAAACGCATCAAGTGCCTGTAGAAGCTTCTGGTGGACATGCACTAAGTAGAGCATAGTGCTTCAGGTGGTTTGAAAAATTCCGAAGTGGTGATTTTAGCGTAGAGATCGAGGACCGTGGCCGGCCACCGAAAAAGTATGAGGACGCCGAATTGCAAGCATTGTTGGATTAAGAAATGATGGCAAGCAGTTGGGAGTGACCCAAAAAACCATTTCCAAACGTTTGAAAGGCATGGGCATGATTTTAAAGGTCGGAAGATGGGTGCCGCATGAACTGACAATATGACAATGCACAGCCACCGCATCGAACAAGAGCGACCCGGGAATTGGTGGAGACGTACGATTGGGTACCGCTGGTGCATGCGGCTTACTTACCAGACTTAGCGCCTTCCGATTATCATTTGTTTGCATCGATAGGCCACGCACTTTCCGAGCAGCGCTTCAATTCTCACGAAGAAGCCAAAAAATGGCTCGATGATTGGTTTGCGGCCTCATTTTCTGAGGCTATTTTGGATGACATTTAGGCGCAATTGGTATTCTATCTCGACATTTTCTCTCTTTTGCGAGAAAATAGTCTAAAGTTGATAAATCAGGCTTCTTAGTAGCTGAATTGCCGCAGCATATCTACAAATTATTCTTGCTGGGAATTTCGTTTGCAATAATTACGTTTTCCATTGGCTGTGTGTCATGTCGTACCGTCTTTTTGAAACGAAAAATCTTACTAACATAACTCGGTATCGCAATCTGTTGACAGAAAGAGTATTTCCGACTAAACTTCCGAAAGAAAATAGCAGAATTGTACCATCAAACCTATTTTGAATTAAGGGTGTCCCCTGTAAAATTTCGAAATTTTTTTTTTTTTTCATAAAATGTTAATATAATATAATCCTTTAAGAATATGTGAAAAAAAATTTTAGAACTTAAATTTAAGTATTTCTTATATAATATTATAGATCATCAACCGTGACGACTCTATTCTTTGCGTTCGAGCGCTGGGAGAGGTATAGTTAAGTTGTGTTAAAACTTTAGACGCGTTTTTCTCAAAACTATATTTTTGGAATTGGCGTACACGATAAGTCGAAAAGATATCGACCGATCTCCTTGAAATTTTGCACACATCTTTTTTATGACATTGCTTTCTATGTGAATACAAGTTTTTGAAAAAATAGTTTTTTCGAAGCGAAAATAGTAGGAAAATTCAGCCCCAAAATTCATTTTTTAAGCATTTTATTCCGCGAATTTTTTTTCCATTTTGTTTTAATTCATATTGAAATTGTGTCACTAATAAACTAAACAAATTTTTGGTTTTTTGTATTCAGGTCACTGACACCGATGCTACAATGCCCGCCGATTGAGAAGGCTCGCTGCGACCTTCCTGGAAGAATTGAGTGTACATCCGCCATTTTAAATTATTAAAATAAAAAAAAAAATTGTTATATTATTTTCATGTATAAATAAACTGTATGCCAATTTGAAAAAAAATATATTGACTTGTTCATTTTAAATAATTTTAATGAAAATCAGGGAAAATATGGCCGGTTACAGGTATCTGTCCCCTTAAAGGGACGGCACGAGCCGATACTCTCATCTTTGTACGTATCTTATAAAAAAGCAGTCGGCTCAAACTTTTCCTTTGACTGACCGAAAATATCCAAAATTTTACGAAATTACAATTTTTCACATTTCCTTTAATGAATTGTAAATTTTCTACTAAACATACCTCAATAAATAAAAAAAATAAAATAAATAATTGGCCCGTATACTTCTGTTAGGTATTTGACCGAACTACTTCTCCTATTTGTGGTGAGCGTCTTGATGCTTATACACAAGCGGAGGGACGTACAGTTTTGAGACAACTCTTAGCGGCAAATTGTTTTTTATGGGATGCACTCGGGGGTTTGCCATAGACTGCCGAGAGGCGACCGATATTAGAAAAAACTTTTTCTATCATTTTGTTGTTTCAATCAACTTAAAAAGGAACACCACCGAAATGTAGCTGCTGTTAAAGGGTTATATACGTCCAGCAGCGCAAAAAATGCGCTAAAAGAAAAACTATTTTTAGAAGGTATAACTATAGAAATAAATAAAACCAAATTTTATATATATTTTTAATTAGTACTTAAACTTTATAAATCACTTTATTTTAATTTTTCTTTACAAAAATTAATATATAAAAAATCACGTGATCCAAAGTACAATGAAAAGAAAGTTGCTACACGGTCTGCATCATTGTTCCTTGAAAGGTTGATGGATTTGTAAAAAGTATAAAAATTCATGTAAAATAAAGCTGTAGTTATAGTCTGTCGAGCCCGATTTTTGAATTTCGAAAAATTTTGCAATTTACGGCATTTAAAAAAAAATCGTTTTACGTCATAAATGTCACACTTTAATTATGTTTATAAAATTTGTTCATAAAAATATCAAAAATCCGGCTTGGCAGACTATGGAGAAAACACCTTCGAATATTCAAAAAAAAAACCGCATCAAAAAATTCTAAAAATTGAGTTATCATCAAAAATGAGTTATCATACAGACCGTGCCGGAAAAAGTAGTTTCGAGAAAAACGAGTTTAAACTTGAAAGAGCATTTCACTCCGGTCAAACTCGCACATCAAACTCTCATCGGGCAGTTAAATTTTCTACTATAACTTTATATCTATGGGAAATTTTTACAATCGACTTCCACAGAAATATGCCTAAAACTATAAAGATTAATAATCTGTAAAAAAATCGATTTTTTGAAAACTCGGACGAATGTAACCTCTTAAAATAAAGCGCTGCTAAAAACGAAACGCAAACTTGAAAGACCCTTTGCTTACATTTATCCAGCAAATATGCCAAAATTTTTCTATAAGCTCCAGCAAGTGCTGCTACACCACATTCCTTATTAACTCTTGAGCTCATCTCATAACGCTTAAAGAGTGGCCCAATAACCACGTCAAATGGCTTAAAATACAACAAATGCAAATATGATATGTGAGCACATATTCAAAAAAAACAAAATCACACATTTTATGCATCTCCAGCGTTCGATGGGGCTTATACAATTTCACTTAACCCGCTTAAAATATGGCGCAAAAAGTACACCACTTTAATTTGTAGTACTGCTGCTGCTACTTTTTCCACACTTTGGAGCTGAGCGAGGAAAAAGCTCCCCGTTTTTTGGTGAAATCATTTGTTCACCCACCACAACTGAGTAACCAATTTTCCAGCAGTAATGAAATCGTAGTAGTGATGAATGCAATCCACTTTTTAGTAGCGGCATGAATACTGATATGTGTGTGAGTATGTGTAAATGCATGCCAGCGTGTGAATGCTTGTTGGTATATTGAAATTTTCTCACCCATAAAATTGATTACCATAAAATATGCAACGATTTATGTCATAATCCCGTCACAAGCGTCTCTGTATTGAAACAAGGGTATAAGCCTAAAAGCATGCAATGCCCACAATGCACACCACACTGTCGAAATACTTACAGCACTTTACAAGTACTATACGGTGGAGTATATGCGTCGATAAGTAGTAACAATGGAGTGCTGCGTCCGTTGCTGTATTGATTTCTACGCGCTTTTATATGCACACACGCACACATATGCACTTTATTTGTTTATGTGCACATTTATTACAAGTAGGCAGGCGACGAGTGACTTATTTGTTCGTCTATATGTATGTACTATATGTGTGTATGTATGTATAGGGCGCGATGCGGTTGCTTGTTGCGCGAAAATCTCCTGTAAATTGGGTTGTCATCACGTGTGAGCGCCCAGATTGCGGCAATGCAGTTGCACTGCTTATTTTACATAATTTTTGCTATCGCTACGCTTCATAACCAATAAAAAAAAAGCGAAAACTTATATGTATGTATGTGTAAGCGTACTTTTCGTGGACAAATTGTGCGATGGTAATGCATCAGGGACTCACAATGGCCCTAATACATACACGTGAATTATGCTAACTGTGTGTGCGCGTGGTGACTAACATATGTACATTCACATGTATATGTGCTCGCGTGTGTGTATGTGTGCTTATGTATGCATTTATACTCTGCTCTATAATCAACGAATGGACGCATCGAAAAATGCGCAATGCATGCAATCTATGGTGTGGTATCGCTGGTAAACAACACACAAAACGGGTCAAACCGCGATACGAATCACTTGGGTCATACAACAACATTTTGTGTTAACGGATTTGTAGTAGTAACCGCTATCGCTGTGTTGGAAATCTATGTTTTGTATGAAATGCAGTGATAAATAATTTTCTAGCATACTTGTAGGAGCTGGTGCTGATTTAAAATAACGGATTTAAGTTAAGTTACATTAAAGGGGCTTTTATTAATACATGGGCTGCAAAGTCCCGGGCCTAGCACATAGATGACACTAATTTTATTGCATTCATCCGTTTCTCAGTTAGTTCTAACCTTAAAAAGGCAGCTGTTGAAATTTCTTGATATTCTATTCATTAGTTCGTGAGTTATTGTGCTAAGAGTGGCACTACTTTTGTTATTTTCAAAACAATGGATCAAAAATAATTTCGTGTCCTAATTTTGCACTGCTTCTTGATGGAAAAAATACCGTTCAAGCGAGGGAATGGCTTGAAAAGTGTTATGAGGACTTCGCTCCATCGGAAACAACAATAAAACGATGGTTTGCTGACTTCAACGTAGTGACGTGGTCATGGAGGCCCCTATGATGCACCACGCAGTGGACGTCCAAATGAGGCGGTAACGCCAGAAAACATCAAAAATCCACAAAATCGTTTTGAATGATCGAAAAGTGAAGTTTCGTGAGTAAGCTGACATCGTAAAGATATCAAAAAAACGAGTTGGCATTATACTGCATAAGCATTTGACTATGAGGAAGGTCTGTTCAAAGATGGAGCCGCGTTTGCTCACTTTCAAGAAAACGCACCGTTTCACAAGAATTGAACTTCAAATTGCTCCCACATCCACGTTACGTTGATGAATAAATCTAATTTTGAACCAAAACAAAAAACATGTTTTCTTTGCTAGGCTTGGGACTTTTTAGCCCATGTGTTATTCCCACCACCTAACTTGCCACAGGCTATCAAGTTTTTTCACCGCTTTTAAAACATGTTGTTAAGCTAAAAACCCGTAAGTTGCCTTATCACCTTACCCTATTTGAATTTCTACCCCTCTTTCTCTCTCTCTCTCCCTCTTAGCGTCACAGTCTGTGGTGGACTATAGCTTCATTAACAATCTTCCTCCAATTCAGTCTCTCTCTTGCCGCATTTCTCCAATTACGAACTTTCATCGCTTTTAAGTCTGCTTCAACATCATCATGCCATCTCTTTCTTGATCAGCCTCTCTTTCTTCCTCCAATTGGACGCAAATTAAACACCCTTTTTTGGATTCTTTCGTTATGCATTCTTATGATGTGGTCAATTCATCTAATTCGCTGTGCTTTAATAAAACGTATTACATCCACCAAAAGGTTTTCAATTTCGTTGTTGTAGCGGATACGATACGTGCCGTAGGAATTTCTACTCCTACCGGGAGGTATAGATTTGATGACTCAAAGTTGCTGACCACTTCTCGTTGCAGCAGCTTCTACAGATACTGTTGCGTAGAACTTAGAGCCATTTAACAGGACATTCACTGTATCACTAGGACGACACCACGGCTATGTTTAATGCTTGGCTTGCGGATTAAAAGTGAACTGTTCTAGTTAGGGAAGCTCAGCAAAATATTATTAAGTTGGATTCCTGGACATGAAGGAAGGACTCCTGACTGATTATCTAGCTAAAAAAGGGGCAAATATGCCTCTAATTGGTTATCTGCCTTTCCATGGACTTACAAAAGGCCACATTAACGAATGTATCAAAAAATGGGAGGAAAAGAAATTCCTTGAAAACTGACGAAATTCTGTCGGTCAGCGACAAGCGAAACAATTCCTAATGCCGGACAGAGAAATTTCTGAAAAGCTAATTTCGCTCAGCAGAGTAGACTTAGGACTTTTAAATGGTTACTGTACAGGTCGCTGTAGCCTGAGATATCACTTAAGGGGTTATATACCTTGTGATCCCGAAAAAATGGATGATTGTCATAATTTTTTTTAAATATGTTTTAGAACTTTTATTCAAATGATGCATATATCATACTGGCGGGTAACCCTCAATACATTTTGGTGTTTTTATTTTAAAAGATGTTGTTATTTATTGTTGATATCGCTCCTCCCTCGAAACGCCGTTTTTTTAGAACAGGCTTGCGGTGATCACGGTAGCGCATGAGCAGCTCAACTGAAATCAAAAAAATTAAATGATTATTGTAGAAAAATGTTTTTTAGTGAATCTTTACCCCAAAAAAAATTGTCTCGATATGAAAACCGCTTTGCACCAAAAAAAACGATTTTTGAGGGGTTTAAAAATTAAAAAAAATTAATTCCAGCGAACTATGCAAATATTTATAAAAAATGAACCGTTCAGATTCACGAGGTTGTAACTTCGGATAATTAAAAAAAAGTTTATGCAAATCGGTCAAATAGTTTTTGATAATTGCGTCTAAAGTTTTGCGTACACTTCATTTATGGATATTCTGCGCGCTTCCACGGTCTGACCTTTCGTTCTAGTGCTCCGATCTTTATGATTTTTTGAATATATATTTTTTAAATGATGTGCTTTTAGAATATGCCATAAAAAATTTTCGATTTTTTAGTCCAACACAACTAGTTTCTCTGAGATCATCACCTGCCGATTTTATAAAGCGGACACTGTCAATTCAAAACACGTTCTTTGTAAATGTCCTGCACTAGGCAGAAAAAGGCTACATTACTTAGTGGTAGCCTCGGTAACCTGCCATCCCAGAGGTTGTGGATTCGAATTCCACGTAAAGCACGATCACCGCACTTTTCCAAATTTACCTACTTCCCCTCTTTCTAAAACAAAAAAAACAAAACTTTTATTCCTCAAACCCAAAAACTTATCCTTTCAATCCGTACTCCCGCACAATATTCAGCGCATTATTTGCATTGTAAACAAGCAAAACACAAAGAAAACCAGTTATTCATTGCATCAGAAACCAGTCCTTCATCTAATAAAAACAAGAATTAATTATGAAACCTTTTTTTTTATAAGTCTCAGTGACTACCTTAGAATCTGTTTTCTATTTTTCTTTTTTGGTCATAGGTTGTGAACAGAATCGGTATCCCCTGGACGGATATGCCAAGAATAATCGGACAGGTGAAATTACGTTTCTAAGCTATTCTGAATAAACGTGTCCGCCAACCCCTTCTCCAATTTCAGGCCTATGAAACAATTTCCTGAAAGTTTGAATATCCGTGAAAGATAATTTTGTGCTCGTTACTCCAACTTTACCTCGTTGGTGTGACCAGCAAATCAACACTTTATAGCCGCAAAGACCCAATCAGTAGCAAGCGCTGACTGATCAGCGAAAATATTTTGTTATGGGGTTTGGGGTAGTCAGAGGCCCGATAAAATGATGATTTTCAATAATTTTTTGTTTGCTAGTCAATGTCTTTATTAGCGTTTGTGTGGAGCCCGTTTCTCCAGAAGTCGTTTGTGGTGATCATCACAAGTCCTTGGAGATTCATCTTAAATCAATCGCACAAGAGAAATTAACTTTATTAATAGATAATCTTGTGCCTGATCGAAGCTTTGTTTTTTTTTCAAAATTAACATATGGCGGCCTCAAAAAATAAATTGTTTAAAAAAATTGAAACTTTTGGAAAAAAACCTTCGATCAGGCACTAATCTAAAAAAAACATAGTTTTGAGAAAAACGCATTTAGAGTTTTGCTATCGATTTATGTAGAGTTATATGAATTTAATTTAATACTATTTAATTACTTACACTGTGTCATCTATTCCTGGGCCATATAATAGTTCTTCAGCCGTCATAACAGCTTCCAAAATATCTACATATTTGCTGTTGCCTACGTAGCATTCTACCTTCTCGCCACTTTTATAAGTGCAGCATCCAGCTACTTGCTCTCGAACATCTCCAGAGCGCCCGAGCGCCTTTTGTTAGTTGTTGAATAACTCGAAAAGTATTTTTTGGGTTCACTTGAAATTTTAACAAAATATTTTTAAGAAATTATACTTTGAGAAAATGCAAAAAAAGTCAATTTTTTGAAAATTCTGACTGCCCCTAATCCCTTATAATTTTTGCTTTTTATATACATCGTGAAGTACGGCCCACTAAAGAGATACAACGGAAACGAGTCAGAACTGTTTATTTTCCCTACTAAAAATGTATTTGCATATACAGAGTGGTTCATACAGAGGTATTTTTAATCATATCATATTTTTATAAATCTTCATAAAAAGTTAGTATCCTATATCCGGGAAACGAAATGAAAACTTGAAATATCGTAAACTCATTTCCAAAGCCAATGCAAAGCCAAACACGTTTATTGAAAATAAGACAAAATTATATTTTTTAAGGGGTCCTGGTGGTCTAGAGCTCGAAAATTTAGGGTATTTTCAGGAATTTTTGTTTAACAATAAAAAAATGAAAAACGATATTTAAACTGTTTAGGCTTTTTATTTAACATCTTTTACATTCAATGAAAAAAAAAAATTTTAATAATTTTAATGTTGACCCTCCCGCAAAATTGCACTGGATAGTATTGTCAATTTTAGCTCTTATATTTATCTGAAACACAAAAGCCAAAAAAAATTATTAATCAGTATGACAAATTGCCGCGGTTTTGAATTGGACACTCTAAAAATCGGGTTTTCTTCAGTCTTTTAATAAAAAAAATACGAAATAATTAAAATAATAATATGATTCTAGCACGGGCGATAGGCATTGATGTTGTGAACAACAAAATAAAATTTCAGACGATTCGGCTGCACAGTTTTTTTTTTACACACCAGGCCGAAAAAAATAGTTTTGAGATAATTGAGTTTAAAGTTTTGAGAGTGGAAGCTTTCCATTGATGCCGTCGAATGAAGAATCTGACTCTACTTGCTAAAACGGCGGTAAAATCGAAAATATTGCGAATATCCTTCCAAAAATTTCACAGTATGTTCTCAGAAGCCTATACTTCCGAAATATAAAAAAAATCGATTTTTTGAAAATTCTAGACCACCGGGACTCCTTAATGAAGCGCATTTTTATCTCGTCGGCAAGAAGTTAAATATCCATATCTGGAGATCGGAAACCCGCACGTGATCATCGAGAATAAACATAAATGGCAACCCTATTATTATACGAACAGTCTGTTAACAATTCAGGTCCTCAAAGCGAATGTTAAGCAAGCCATTTGTGAGATACAGCCTGAAATCGGCCCTAAGCCTTGGGAAAACAGAGTTGATGCGCGAAGCCTGCCGAGACAGGCTGAAATTGTGTTCCATAAGTAATGGAAATGGTTGTTCCTTCGAGTAAACCAATTATATATCGAAATAAATTTATTTTTGTTAATGTTTTTTTTTTTGTTTTTTTTTTGTAAAAAGAATTTTCTATATATACCTCCCTGTATATGAAGGCGCCAGTCAACCCGGCGCTTCGACACTACAGCTGCATAATCATGGTTTGAGGTGATGCCGTGCTTACAAAATATTGTGTGAAAATTTGAAGTGAGTCCGAAGAATACTTTTCGAATTATTCAACAATTAATGAAGGGCGCTCGGGCGCTCTGGACATGTTCGACTGCAAGTAGCTGGATGCTGCACGTATGAATGTTTCAGATAAGCGCGCTAACAATAACACTCGAGAAGGTAGATTGCTACGTAGGCAACAGCAAATCGATATTTTGGAACCTGCTTTGACGGCTCAAGAACTATTATATGGCCCAGGAATAGATGACACAGTGTAAGTAATTAAATAATTCGTATAACTGGCGGCCGTCGTAGCCGAATGGGTAGGTGCGTGATTACCATTCGGAATTCACAGAGAGGTCGTTAGTTCGAATCTCGGTGAAAGCAAAATTAATAAAAACATTTTGCTAATAGCGGTCGCCCCTCGGCTGGCAATGGCAAACCTCCGAGTGTATTTCTGCCATGAAAAAGCTCCTCATAAAAATATCTGCCGTTCGGAGTCGGCTTGAAACTGTAGGTCCCTCCATTTTGTGGAACAACATCAAAACGCACACCACAAATAGGAGGAGGAGCTCGGCCAAACACCTAACAGAAGTGTACGCGCCAATTATTTATTTTTTTTTATGTTTTTTGAATCACTGTGATCACTGTAACTTAAATCCGCTTGGTAGATTTCAATAAAATTTATACTGTTTTTGAAAAACGTAAAAAACCTCGTGCCTGATCAAAGGATTTTTTTTCAAAATTTCGATTTTTTTAAGAATTAATTGTCGGTTTTTTTCTCGAAAATCTGAGAAACATTTCCTGAGGCCGCCATACTGTTAATTTTGAAAAAAAAGCCTCGATCGGGCACAAGATTTTCTATTAATAAAACTAATTTCTCTTGTCCGATTGATTTTAGATGAATCTCCAAGGACGTGTGATGATCACACACTAAATTTAGCTTAAGTCAAGTAGAACCATGATGTATGACTGGTATGTTTTTATTTTTATAAAATAAAGCAATTGACTAGCAAAAACAAATTATTGAAAATTGTAGTTTTTTCGGGCCTCTGACTACCCCTAACACCTTAATGAGGAATGCCACCGCAGCAGCTCATCAAACAATCTAAGCGTGCATTGAATACAACCCGGCCGACTAGAAAAGAAGCATTTACTTTCCATTAAGTCAATGCTCGGCAACATTGTGGGTGACCCGTTGTACCCTATTTGAAAAAAAAGATGAAGAGAAGTCTTACCACTCCTGTCGTATAACCCAACCATTAGTCCTACTGCCTACCAGTAGTTTCGATCACTGCAGAATGCCTTACCTGGAATACGTTTCACGTCAGTTGAAGTTGTTGAAAATTGCATCCATTGATACTTAACCTCAAAAGTTGATTGTCCTTTTGGGGTGGAATTCATGCGCATCCTCCTAGATGGAAAATAGCTGTAGTTTTCAGGAAAAATGTTTAGGATGAATGAAATTCCACTTTTTTTTAATAAATCCTCAAAGTCAAGAAACCATCCTTCAAAATATACCAACACTGCAAATTATCTCATTTATTATTAACTTATACAAATGGCTATCATGCAGCCAAAACTTTTAATATCGCTAAGGCAAGTTCCAGCACTTTTTCGTGCAACATAAGCAGCGACCTTTTCAATCTTAAGCTTAAAGTTGGCATAATCTCTTGCGCTTTAGTTCGATAAACAGCTGTCACTAATAACCACTTGCCACTTACCATTTGCCACTTGCCACTTACCACTTCCAGCTTGCCTTGCTACTTAGCTGTTTGACGTTTGCAAATAACGCAGCACCCACAAACGACTTCGCCCTTTCCTATATGCACGACGCGCAATGTCGAGCGGCTGAAGCTATCTTCTGGCAGCGCATTTCTATGACAGGCCACCAAACATCCATCTGTCTAACTTTTAGCCAACTATACGCGCTGATAATTCAGCTCAAATTCGAGAATTTTTAAGTAATTTCCACTGTGATTCGGGCCTGCGCTGTGGTGGTGCGTCTAAAAGCGAGCTGCATTATGCAACGACTAACTGCAAATGGTGAATGGGTAAAAGGCAATCGCCGGCAAGTTGCGGCGCATTTTACACTTAAATGCACAAAATAATGCGCGCCGACCAACTCCAACACAGCCGGCACCGCAATTTTAACTTTAAATGAAAAGCGCGGTCGAGTGAATGTTTTAGAAAGTGGATTCATCAGCGCCACTGCAACTGAAGGATGTAAAATGGAGTGACTAACTGGGCATACAAGCAAGCAGAAGCATTGACTTATCGTTTAGAAGTGGAGTGCTTGTAATACTCTACACACACACACACATACACATACAAATCGAGATTTAAATACTGAAACAAACGAGCTGACGATTTGCATATTGGCTCACTGGTAGGCAAACAAAGCCAGCAACGTAGTCATCAGCCCCCTCTCGTACAACACTCGCTCAGCAACTAACTTTGCCATTAAACATTTATTCCCCAGTTGCGCCACAACATTTCACATTTAAACTGAAATCAAAGTCAATGCAATGCCACACTGAACTACCCTGGGCTCTACACACTAAGCCTGAAAGTTGCGGAGTGAGCGAAGTGGCTTAGTGACGAATGTCACTGTGCGTGGGTGATTCTAAGAGTGTGCTTGGCTGTGTGTGTGTGCATGTGTGGGGTCAGTCAACGTAAATATTTGCCATTATCTACAAAATGACTTTTTTCTCTTTTGTATTTGGTCCTTCTGTGCGTTTAGATGCACCGGGTGTACATTAGTTAGGCAAATATTTTCCGGAATACCCCAAGCGGTGCATTTTCATAAAACAGCTTTCCATTGTGTAAGCTGGAATTTATTTACGCAGCAGTGCGCTCTACACGCAGCACTCAACACATGCGCACTATTTTATGGTCACTGACTACGCGCGTGTTACTCATACGACCTGTTGGTTAGTGGCGCTGGGGATCACTTTAGAAAACTAAATAAATATGCACACGTGCGAGCACGCTTAGGAGTTTAATTTATTAGCGATTCCCTTGCACGCAGTTTATTAACTTTATGCCGCCATTTTTACAGTTTTTTTTCTTCTTCCTTTTGATACAATTTTCACTTCATATTTTTTGCTTTTGTTATTTCCTAAATTATGATGGATATTTTCAGGATTTGAAAGCGTGTGAGGCTCCTGAAAACAGCGTGAGGCTCCGTGCACAAAAACTATGGTGGCAAAAATTAATCGGAATCAAAGCATAACTTCCTCATACGTCCACAACGATTTCTCTCCTAACAATTCCGTCCTACAATGCCTAACTAGACGGGTTAAGCAAATTTTTTCTAAGGCCAATCAAAAATTAACACTTAAATAATTCTAAATGCTATAGTACAGTTAACAATTCATCAGATAACAATTCATTGATTTACTGCAATTAACAAACACATATATTAATTTTTAATTGTTTCATAAACTCGATTAAAAACCAAAAGTGTTTCTAACTTTTATACTACAAAAAAAACTCTGAAAAATTTCTAAATAAAAGTGTTTTAGAGCCATGTTGAAAATTCTTTCTACATCTTCCTCCTTTTTTATTTTTCTGCCTCTGAAATAGATGGTTACCTTTCAAGTAATTTCACTGATAAAACTCGCCCAACTACTTTGCTTGGTACGGGGAATGTCAAGACTAATGGAAAATTTTTATTCCGGGATATTCTTAAAGTAAATTCCGGATCCAGGGACTATTACAAGCTAGTCCCGCGATTTCTGAGACCTCGAAAAAACCGAGACCCCTGCTTTTTGGGATATTCTTAAAGTACTCTCGGGATCCCGATACTAACAACTTCCCTGTCCACGTACAATGCATTTAGCGGATGCTTCACGTCCACTGATTTTTTTCTTCTGATGCGCTAAATAAGATCCGTTTATGCCATAATATTTAATTTTCATAAATTATTTTATATAGATTTATATTATTTTGGTTAATGTATGGAGAAATTAGTCACATATGACTCATGAACTTATCTCAAAACGCTCTCGTGAGTCAACTATGACTAATTGGAGAGGAAAGTTGTGCATAAACAACATACCCAAGATTTCCGAGACCTGAAAAATAACAAGATCCCGACACTTCGAAGTTTCGGGATTCATGAATTTCGAGATCCCGGATTGGAGTCTTGTTTTGTGCCCATATTATAATATTTAAATTGATTTACATTTTTTTTAATCTTAAATTTTTCAATGGATGGCCACCCTATCCAAAAATATTACTAAATCAAAACTCGGGACTCCTGGAATAAATTTTTTTTGCGCCCATATTGTAATATTTCATTTGATTTACATTTCTTGTAATCTTAACTTATTCAATGGGTGGCAACCCTATCCACAAACGATTCTATATCAAAATTCCGAGATCCGAGATCGGAATCTTTATTTTTAACCCTTATTGTAATAGTTCAATTGATTACATTCTTTTAATCATAACTTTTTAAATAGTTGGCAACCCTATCCAAAAATATTTCTAAATCAAAATTCCGCCATCCACGACTGGAATCTTTATTGTTTACCCATATTGTAATATTTCATTGTATTAAAGTATTTTTCAATTTTAACTTTTTGAATGGGTGGCAACCCTATCCAAAAATGATTCCATATCAAAATTCCGGAATCTGAGATCGGGATCTTTATTTTTAACCCTTATGGTAAAAGTTTAATTGATTAAATTTTTTTAATCTTAACTTTTTAAATGGTTGGCAACCCTACGCAAAAATATTTCTAAATAAAAATTCCGGCATTCCAGACTCGAATATTTATTTTTTCCCCACATTGCAATATTTCACTGCATTCAATTTTAACTCTTTAAATGGGTGGCAACCCTACCCAAAAATATTTCTCAATCAAAGATTTCTCGAACTCGATGCCTTACTGCCAATAAAAACTTCGACTGACGAAGCTTTCCCCATGGCCGAAATTATGTGAGAAGCGACTTCGCCACTTCCGTCTTGACAGAAGTGATATTGGAGTTCGATTCCGAATCGCCGCTTTCACCTGAAAATTTTAGGTATTTCTGGTTGGTTTTATTTATTGAGTGTATCACTTTTGGGTCCTCACACGAGGACACTATCCATTTCCCGTGGAGTATAATCGTCCCTTAACAGTTGCAAGATGATTTGGGCCGGGGCAAGGAAAGCATGAGGTTGACGTATATCTTTATAAGACATGCCTTCAGAGCCTGACCGGACCCAAAGACAAGAGTCATCACAATCACGCAAACAGCGACAAACCAATGACGACGGGTAATGAAACTTACTACGATGCCTACCAGAGGTTTAACTGGACGTGGGCAGTCACATCGTTGGCTCGCCACTACCGAAAACCAGCACCAAAGTTCTTAATGATACATAAACAATGCCATGGGTGTAGACTTAATAACATGCAAGCTAATTATTTTTTTGAAATTTGTAATTTTAAAGAATAGCGAACGAAAGCTGGTGTAGCGAGTCCACCTGCGGAATCACCCGGCAATTGTGAGCAACTGTGAAAACCGGAGAGCTTCTAAAAATTTCGAAACGTTCCTAGCGATTTTAGAAGAGTTCGGAGCAAGTATCCCATGCGGTAATTGACCTAGTGTGTCCCGTAGTGGTCAACCGCCGCGATCTAATCTAACCTAACCTACCCCAGCTTATCCATAAAGCCTCAGCTCACTGAAGCTTGCATCCATACGACATAAGTTGCATGAAACAATTTGACAAATTAATTGAAAGCAATTTAGGCCGATTAAACTTCCTTTACTCACACATACATGTGCATAAATATATTTGTGTGTGCATACGTATATATATACATTTTTTAATAGTTTTTTGAATAGCTGTCAGTTTATCTTTTATCCAGTGAACTCTTTCTTTCTAAATCACGGATCTCCATTATTTTTTCATGCTCAGCACATGCAGCTTTGGTAAGCTGCCTCATGCAACTATTCACAACTATATTCACTTCAGTCCGCCATTAAGAGCGACTGGAGGTAATCCTTTTCCAAAAATCAACTAACCGCACATCCCTATTACCTTTTCAACTTCCTGTTAGGTTTTCATACTACATCGCATGCATAATTCCCGCTGCCTAAGCTTATGTATACTACTACAACAATAGCAAAGCGATAGTAACTCCTTTTCCGAAACTACTTTCTACAACAATTTCAACTTCATTGTTTAACGTTTTTTTGTTATTTTTTTTTTTTTTGTTTTTTTTTTTTGGTTTGCAATTTCATTGTTTTGCAGGCTTTTTATTTATCTCTGCTCTGCGGCTGGCAATTTGTGTCCTTTTCTCCTGCTGCTGCTCAATGCGGCATATTTAATGCCTAGCGCCGTTACGTTCTAAGCCATTGCGCCTGCGGGTATGCTAAATCCTAGAAGTGAACGCACACACACATGGCTGCTGGACCTATTACAGCGCCTCATATTCCGTTTTTATTCTTGTTTTTGTTGTATTTGTGGTGCTACCAGCAACGCGGTTGTACACTTTGCCACTTTGCTGTTAACATTTATTTTTGCACTTGAAATGAATGTTTTTATTGCTCTTCCCGCTAACAGTTTTTGTTTTTTTTTTTATTCATTTTATTTATATTTAATGTCCTTTTTTTGCTCTTTTGCTTAGTTGTTGGCTTTTACTGATGAGATTTTAAGTAACCACTTCAACTGTGAAAACAACAAATAACAACAATGCCAACTTAGGCATAAAAACAACAAAATTAAATGAAAATTTCGAAAAACAAAGCAAAAGCGCGAAAAACACAGACAACAATGCCGCGCTGACATTTGCCGCAAAGGGATAATGGCGCTACTAACAGTCACAACAATAGCAACAATAACAACAATAGCAACAATAACAACAATAGCAATAGCGCCAGCGTGAACAAACGAACATGCGGCCAACTCCACTGTGCGCGCTTCTTTCACTAAGCGCTTCTTGTCCATTTGCTCATGCAATTGAATGCAATTTCCATGCCATTCCACTCTCATACTCGCACAACAATTCCATTTTCATGTCATTCACTGTAATTGTAAATTTTTCGTTGTAGCGTCGCAGGCAAATAAAATGGTTGGCGTATTTTGTAATGTTTGTTGTTGTTTTTTTTTTACTTTGCCTCGCAGTTTATTTTCATTTGAAACTTGTAATAGGCGTTGTTTGCTGTTAACGTGTGTATATCTGTGTGTGTGCCATTGTACACTAGAGCACACAATATCCTGTCTGCAAGGATTTAAATTTAGCAACGACATGCACAGGCACATACACACACACAACCACAATTAATTTCCAGTTTTGAAAGGAAGGCGTTAAGTTTTTGGGAAGCTGGTGCTTGTGTGTGTGTGTGTTATTAAAGCAAAATTTGTGTGTAACGAAGTTTGAACAAACGCCCGTTCCTGCGCCACGGACGTTGCTTCGACTATTAAGGTGCGCTACAGGAGGAGTAGCCGAAAACCAAAACATTAAATGGAGTTCTGGAAATCCGATCAGTGTGAGGGTGTCAGGTGGCAGCATAAAGAATTGAGGGTCTCGCCTCATTTGAAATGGTGTTTTTGGGTGTTAGTTTTAAAAGCTTGTTAAGGGGACAGATACCTGTAAACGGCCATATTTCCCTGATTTGCATTAAAATTGTTTAAAATGAAGGAGTCAATATATTTTTTTCAAAATTGGCGCTACATTTTATTTAAACATTAAAATAATATAAATTTTTTTTAGGGAGATCGGTCATTAACTTTTCGAGTTATCCTGTACGCCAATTCGAAAAGTATAGTTTTGAGAAAAACGCGTCTAAAGTTTGAATACAAAGTAACTACAGGGTTTGATTGAAAAGTAATGAGCCTTCCCGCGCGTCTGCCAAGCAATCAACCCAATCGGCTGGTGGGGGAAATGACCGTTGGACCTTCCCCTTCCACTAGAAACCGGTCCCAGTTCGCTGGCAACAGCGGTGCAGTCAACATCGCTCCGCACGTGAAAGCTGTTTTAAAAGTGTGTTAGGATTTTGCAGTGGCGAAAATGCAGCGATCGTTGGAGCAACGTTACACGTTCAAATTATGCGTAAAGCTAAACAAAACGAGTACCGAAACCATTGGGCTACTCAAGGAGGCTTACGGGGACCAATATCTGTCCAGTGCCCAGGTAAAACGGTGGCACAAGTCGTTCAAGGAAGGCCGGGAGGACGTCGAGGACAAACAGCGATCTGGAAGGCCTTCGATCTGGAAGACTCTCGAGGCATCGTCCACAAGGAGTTTGTACCTCCAGGAAGCACTGTAAACGCGGTATTTTACAAAGAAGTGCTCCTTCGGCTGAAAAACCGCGTCGCCCGGGCTCGGTCCGACCTCGTCAACAATTGGACCCTTCATCGCGACAATGCGCCGGCGCACACCGCCTTCCTCTGCACCTCTGCATTTGCCAAGATGGGGGTTCCGGTGCTTCCCCACCCTCCCTACAGCCCGGACCTGTCCCCTCCGGACTTCTTCTTGTTCCCACGCCTGAAAAGAAAGCTGAACCCTTCAGCGGCCTTTCGACTCCATCGAGCCAATCCAAAAAACTGTGACAGCCGAATTGAACGCGATTCCGGCGGATGAGTTTAAAAAATATTTCCTGCAGTGGAAGAACCGCTACCAGCGGTGTATTGACGCTCAAGGGTCCTATTTTGAAGAATATTAGTTGTATAAGCCAAAAGGTTTAATAAAACTGCTTTAAAAAAATAAGGCTCAGTACTTTTCAATCAAACCCTGTATACCTCTCCCAGCGCTCGAACGCAAAGAATAGAGTCGTCACGGTTGACAATCTATAATAGGTATAAGAAATACTTGAATTTACGTTCTAAAAAATTTTCGACATATTCTTGAAGCATTATATAATATTAACATTGTAGGAAACTTTTTTTTCGAAATTTTACAGGTATCTGTCCCCTTAAACAGACACAAAACAGATTTTTTATTTTTGTTTTCAGTATTTTGTTTTTTGATCCATTGTTAAAAAATAAAACTTTTTTTTTGCCATACGAGGTTTTTACCCTTTTTTGTGACTTTAAAGGTCCGATAAAAATACTAAAAAATTTTTTTCGAATGATCGTAGTTCTCACGATCACGACATCAATACTACGTCTTTTAAATTTTATTTCGGTAATATTTGATGATATATTCATATTTTTTTGAAGGCTGACAACTTTTTGAACTAACCTCGTATGGCCAAAAAAAATTTATTTTTTTAACAATAGATCAAGAAATAAAATACTCAAAATCAAAATAAAAAACCTTTTTTCGTTTCCGCTTTACACGCTTTTAAAGAAACACCCAAAAAACACCATTTCAAATGGGCCGAGTGCCTTAAGAGTGCCTTAAGAGCCTTAAAAATAATTACTGATGCTAAAAGTTTATTTCAATAACCAGTACAAAGAAGACAAGAGCGGATATTTCTTTTTTTTATTATTTCCTCTCAACGTAGCATTACACTCGGATGCACTACTGGAATCTGGATGCCGTACTCCGTGCCACTTGCTGAAGAAGTGATACCGGAGTGTCATTAACCTCGCGAACGATATTTTTCTTAATGCTTAGATCGTCACCCGACCAAGCCTTCTACCGCCAATGTACTGATCCCCTCCCGGTACTACTGTTCAGTAAATCGTCGAGAGGCGGTTGAGCAATAGGCTCTACCCCAGTTAGTCCGTCAAAAGTTGCATACACTTAAGTCCTTCCACAGCTTTGTTTATTTCCGAATCCACCCCAACTGGGTCTGTCCACTGTCTGTTAACTGTTTAATGCAAAGTTTATTTTATTTATATTAAACTTTAATTATTTATTTTAATTGTAGGCACTAGTTTAATGTCACTATTAATGTTTTATCCAATTTTTGTAGAATTGATGAAAAAATAGAAATTTTAGAAAAAGAATAAAGGCTTCTTATGTTTCAAACCAATCTCTCCACATCTCTCCCGTGCATAAACTACAGCCACTACCTTCCAAGGCTCTGACGACCGAAACTAGACGATGTAACCAACAAACGCACAGAGGAAATGCTGTAACAAAGCATGTCTGAGGATGCAGCTGGCAACCCCAGCACTCAGGGTCGGGCGCGGTAGGTCAATAACCCAAACTCAATATTATTGCAACCTCAACAAGTAATAATAAAAACCGGAACCTGATGCAATTGACAAACTCTTGCAGGGAGTCAGAGACACGATTAGGAAACTCAAACGATTCCAAAGACAAGTTATAGAATTTTTAGAAGGATGTTTTGTACGTAAACTAATTTAAAAGACTTGTTGTATTATAATTAAAAAAATTCCATTGGTGCTACATTGAGCCTTTCGCACAGCAACGCAACCCCTGAACGCATTTTTTGATCAAGGAAACCGGTAAGCCCCTGTCAAGGAATTTTATGAATTTAAAAACGATGTATTTCATTCTTCAAATCAAATAAATGTTGCCTTCGGTCAAATAAACGTTTCCTGAGAATTGGGAATGAGGATTTTAAGGGGAAAGTCCATGTAGAAGCCTCAAAATTGGTCATTTTTTAAACCTATTTTTAAAGGTGATAAAATAATTATATTATTTTGAAGCTTTAACACAACTTTATTTAACCTTTTGAGAGTGCAAAGAGAACTTAAAATTTTTTTCCGCAAAATGGCGGCTCAGGATCATTTCTTGTCGGCTGCCTACGGCGCGAGGTCCCAAACTGTTCCATTTATTACTCTTAATCAATCGATCTGCAACAAAAAAATGAAATTGGTTTTTTTATAACTTATTTACGGAAAGGATGAGCCTATAAAATTAAAAAACAAGTATAAAATTAATTATAAAATAAGCCTTTGAAAAAAAAGTTAGAATTTAGGACTATTTTATTGACATTTTTAACCCCAAAAAAGTAATTTATCAACGCGACATATCTGAAATTTTAGGTTTATCCTTCCGATAATAATATACAGAAAGGCCTCACAAAACTTCAAACAAATCGGTAGATAACTTTTTGAGTTACAACACGAGCAGTTTTTAAAAATACGGTTTCGAGATAAAGGAGTTTAAAGTTTGAGGTGCAGGAGCGCGCGGGCCGCTCTCTACATAGTTAATGGGCTGCAGAAGTTATAATATTAGGAATTTCCGCATGAAAATTTTGCAGTATATTCTTAAGATACTATACTTTCTTTTTTTTAAACAAAAATAATGTTATATTGAACTTTTATCTTATATTTAACTGATCAAATTTAATGAATAAAAATAACTTCATGATTTTTAATTGGCATTAAATTTGTCGTTCGAATGAAAACCAATCAAAATAACTTAAATAATTTTGTAGAAACACGTGTCTCTTCTTCTCTGCTTCTGATCCTCCGTCCTTCGTGTGACATAGGATGTGATCATCAAAAATGTTGAACGCTTGGAAAAGATTAAAAACATTTCACTTTACTTTTATATTTCACTTCTCTTAATTTTTCGCTGGCGGCGGCCTTTCTAAAAATTGCCAGGGGAGGATTGCCGAAGTTATGCAGGCAGAGAGTATTGATGCTTCACACACGAGGAATGAAGCCGATGCTTGGCAATCTAATTGAGCAGAATCAGTTTATAATCCAAAAGCGCTTATATGTATGATTTAGCGATTAGCTAAGAACCCGATTCTGAGAACCCAATAAAAACCTGAAGCCATATACGTGGTAATAATTAAGACGCCATGAGTATTTTATATGCTTCATTTTACAAAAGAACGAGAGCTACTCAAATTAAAGAGACATCTTCGTTGTTTGGTCTGAATAGCCACGCACAATAGGCAAAACTAGGCCATGTCCTTTAACGTGGTAATAATAGTAATTATTATTAAGCATTACGCTCTTTAATCCATCTGACATCGGAAGCGCTGCTCGATCTTCACTTTGCTACGCCCAGATTAGTGATACAAATTCAATTGGAATCCAGACTCGTTGCGAGGCCGAAGTCTAATAAGTCGTTTGAATAAAGTTTTTCGTCTTACAGTGAGTCACAGTCAAAGTGAGCCACCAATTCCTTGAAGATATTTGTTTAAACAACTTTTGTAAATACTTTCGAACACCCATTATTTTTTGTCAACTTTATCAAGTGAGCATGCGTGTGTAATATAACTGTATTTTTTCTGTTTGTTTGCTGCCGAAGTAAGAGTAATAATGAAGAACAAAAACAAACGCACAAACTAACGTCACACTCAAAGTGAGCCACCTAACATTGTTTCTTTTAAAATAACGGGATATGTATTTTTGGATATTAATTTTCGCTTGAATCTTATTCTTAGTGTTTTAGTTGTTTATTATCAAGCGGGTTACAAAGATGGGTCGACAAACAAGTGTTGAAATTAGACAGTTAGTAATTGATCTTTTTAAAAAAGGAAAATCCCAAAGAAAAATTGCGGAATATGTGAATAAAAATCGAGGAACTGTCCAGCACATCATACATCGCTTTACTAGAGGAGGAAGAGTAGAAAACAAGCAGAAAGAAAGCAAAAAAAGGCGTTTTCAGAAAGGGACGAGGCATTTATTTTGCGGGAAGTGAAGAAAAATCCTTATCTTAGTGCTCCAAAATTGACGAAGATGGTTGAGGAGCAGTAGGAGGATGGTTCCATGTGTAGAAGTCCACGCAAGTGGGGAAAGTTACTGATCGCCATTCACTTGGGAATGGCCAGGACGATTCTTCTGCATATGGTTCAAGCAGCTCACAACGGCCGGGATTAGCCCACGTATCCTCTGGGTAGCTTCCGAACACCCGTTCGGGAGTGAGCTAAAGTGAGAAGGCGAAACATTCCAGGATAGCTGGTTGTGCGTTGGGTTTGGGACCCGCCACTTAAAAATCGCCCCCAATGAAAAGTTTTAAAAAGCCTCGGATGAGACCTCCCTATATTGATGACGACCCCTGCAAACGAACTAAGGATTATGATTTGAGGGCATGCACCTGGAATGTCCGGTCCCTTAATGGGGAAGGTGCCTCTGCCCGGCTGGTTGATGTCCTCGTGAGAGTAAAGGCTGACATCACTGCCATCCAAGAGATGCGATGGACGGGGCAAGGAAAGAAAACCATAGGACCTTGCGACGTCTACTACAGCTGCCATGTAAAGGAGCGCAAATTCGGTGTCGGATTTGTTGTGGGAGAGAGACTTCGTCGCCAAGTACTGTCGTTCACTCCGGTGGACGAGCGTCTCGCAACAATCCGCATCAAAGCCCGTTTTTTCAACATATCGCTAATTTGCGCCCACGCCCCGACGGAAGAGAAGGAACAACGCCCGAAAATTCTACCAGAAAGTTCGGCGGCTTACAGAAGGTTTCAAGACCGGGGCGTTTTCCTGTAAGAACAAAGACGGCGAACTGGTGACTGACGTACAGAGCAATCTTAAATTATGGAGGGAACACTTCTCGAACCTATTAAACAGTGACAGCTGCGCATGTCACCGAGAAAGTGAAGATCCCGATACCCCAATCGTTGACGACGGAATTGTCGTCCCGCTACCCGATCCTGACGAGGTGAGAATAGCGATAATGCGGCTAAAGAACAACAAGGCCGCGGGCGCCGACGGACTGCCGGCTGAGCTATTCAAACATGGCGGCGAGGAGCTGGTAAGGTGCATGCATCAGCTCCTATGCAAAATATGGTCGGATGAAAGCATGCCTGCCGATTGGAATTTAAGTGTGCTCTGCCCAATCCATAAGAAGGGCGATCCTGCAATTTGTGCCAATTACCGCGGGATTAGTCTTCTAAATATCGCCTATAAGGTTCTAGCGAGCGTATTGTGTGAAAGGCTGAAGCCCACCGTCAACCAACTGATTGGACCTTATCAGTGTGGCTTCAGACCTGGAAAGTCTACCATCGACCAAATATTCACAATACGCCAAATCTTGGAAAAGACCCATGAAAGGAGAATCGACACACACCATCTTTTCGTCGACTTCAAAGCTGCATTCGACAGTACGGAAAGGAGTTACCTGTATGCCGCGATGTCTGAATTTGGTATCCCTGCAAAACTAATACGGCTATGTAAGATGACGTTACTCAACACCAGTAGCGCCGTCAGAATTGGGAAGGACCTCTCCGAGCCGTTTGATACCAAACGAGGTTTCAGACAGGGTGACTCGCTGTCGTGTGACTTCTTTAACCTGATGTTGGAGAGCATCGTACGAGCCGCAGAACTTAATCGCTCAGGCACAATATTTTATAAGAGCGTACAATTGTTGGCGTATGCCGATGATATCGATATCATCGGCCTTAACAACCGCGCTGTTAGTTCTGCCTTCTCCAAACTGGATAAAGAGGCAAAGCGAATGGGTCTGGTGGTGAACGAGGACAAAACGAAGTACCTCCTGTCTTCAAACAAACAGTCGGCGCACTCGCGTATCGGCACCCACGTCACTGTAGATAGTTATAATTTCGAGGTTGTAAAAGACTTCGTCTATTTAGGAACCAGCATTAACACCGATAATAATGTCAGCCTTGAAATCCAACGTAGAATCTCTCTTGCCAACAAGTGCTACTTTGGACTAAGTAGGCAATTGAGCAGTAAAGTCCTCTCTCGACGAACAAAACTAACACTCTACAAGACTCTCATCATGCCCGTCCTAACGTATGGCGCAGAAGCTTGGACGATGACAACATCCGATGAAGCGACGCTTGGAGTGTTCGAGAGAAAGATTCTGCGTAAGATTTTTAGACCTTTGCACGTTGGCAACGGCGAATATCGCAGACGATGGAACGATGAGCTGTATGAGCTTTACGACGACATAGACATAGCACAGCGAATAAAGATCCAGCGGCTACGTTGGCTGGGTCATGTCGTCCGAATGGATACAAACGCTCCGGCTTTGAAAGTATTCGATGCGGTACCAGCTGGTGGTAGCAGAGGAAGAGGGCGGCCTCCTCTGCGTTGGAAAGATCAGGTGGAGAAGGACTTGGCTTCACTTGGTGTGTCCAACTGGCGCCGGTTAGCACGAGAAAGAAACGACTGGCGCGCTTTGCTAAACTCGGCCAAAATCGCGTAAGCGGTTATAGCGCCAATTAAGAAGAAGAAGGTTGAGGAGCAGCTAAATATCCACGTTAACCCCGAAACTGTAAGAAGAGTTCTCAGAAAGCATGGTTATAATGGTCGTACGGCCAGAAACAAGCCATTTATTAGCAGCAAAAATCGAAAAAAAAGGTTGGAGCTTGCGCTGAAATATGTCTACAAGGATATGAGTTTCTGGCAAAAGGTTCATAACGGTATAATGCAACGTAGAGGCTATAATAATATTTTTGTAGGTGCTCTTTACAGACGAAAGTAAATTTAACTTATTTAGCTCTGACGGTAAGAAGATGGTATGGCGACAAAAAAACACTGAGTTTCAGCCGAAAAACCTAACTCCCAGTATGAAGCACGGCGGTGGCTCCGTCATAGTTTGGAGTGGAAATCTTCAACATATTACAGGCATATTGGATAAATACGTTTATATAGACGTTTTGAAGCAAAATCTTAAGCCAAGTGTCGAAAAACTAGGGATCGAAGGCGACTTCTATTTTTACCAGGACAATGATCCTAAGCACAAGTCGTTTGTTGCGCGGGAATATCTATTATATAACTGCCCCCACGTATTGGAAGTACCACCGCAGTCTCCAGATATAAATATAATACAAGACGAGTGGCGTGTAGTTCCTTCCACATATACCTGTAAGTTATTAGAATCAATGCCCCGACTTCTAAAAGCCGTTATTTCCGCCAAAGGAGGCCCAACAAAGTATTAATTTGTTATTTAAGTTCAGTTCAGCTAAGGTGGCTCACTTTCACTGTGAGATAGATTTGTGAATTATTTTAGTTTTTGTTCATTTTTTTATAATAAACAAAGAAATTTCTTCATGTAAGCGATGAATTATTGAAGCTAATATTCAAACAATAAAAACACATAAACCTTTTTTCCAATCTGTGGTATTTTTAAACAAATTTCTACTAAATCTGATGACTAGGAAGTGTGGCTCACTTTGACTGTGACTCACTGTATATCTTTTCGTCCTATACTACCGCATTCCTTGTTATATTATATATCTACTTGGCGCTTATACCGTTTTTGGGTATGTGACCCAGCTCCTCCTACTATTTGTGGTGTGTATCTTGATGTTGTTCCACAAATGGAGGAACTTACAATTATTTGTCATCCCCGAACGGCAGATGGTTTTTAATGAGGATCTTTTCCGTGGCAGAGAAATACTCGGAAGTCTTAGATTCTCTGCACAGGCGTGACCACCATTAGAAAAAACTTGTTCTTTAATTTGATCTTTCATGCCCGTAGTATCAATCCTGTGCGCGTCCGAATGGTACTCGATAGCTTTAAGTAGCTGTGTACAACCGCCATTAATAATATTTCAAATACATCCTCACCTAAGTCCTATACTGTCCAACATGAACCATACCATACCATTTTCTATCGCATGGATCTAAACGATTATTTCCTCTTTAGCAACTACAAAACAAAGTCCTACAATTCTTTTTATCACACATCCCTCAGCCTCGCACAATTTAGCAAATTACCAGATTAAAGACTTAAATACCATGACAGCAGCACACTTCAACTTCAGTCCAATAAAAACTAAAAGTTTTGCAAAAACAAGTATCATTTTTTTGTTTGTTTGTTTTTCAAACACATTAGCCTACAATCAGGCGCCAAACGTAGCAGTGGCTACTTTAAAGCTGAAACACAACTTATTAAGCTCTGAATGCTAAGGCAACTAAGTGAGCGTGCGTCAACGCGATGACACAAATAACCCGACCGACAAAGGGACAGCACGAAAATAAAGAAAAAAAAGCGGACACAACAAAAGCAGTGATAAATAAAAAGTCAACATAGATGCTCCCAAAAAGGAAGATGGAATCAAAAAAAAAACAAAAAAAAGAAAGCACAACGAAATGAAAGAAAACAACAAAATATACAACTGTTTAGTTCACTACACAACAAAAACCAAAAACAAAAAAAAAACAAAAACAAACAAGCAAAAAACACGCAACATCGCTAAACAATAAAATCCGCACGCGGCCGCGTGTCCAGCGGTCGAGTTAGCTAGCGGACAAAGTGAGTACAAAACTTTTGCCAGCCAAATGAAAATGGAGAGGGAGAGAGATAAACAGAAGGGCGCCAAAAAAAAATTAACAGTAAGTTGGTTTATTGTGTTAGTGTTTTGTTTTTTTTGTCTTTGTTTTTTTTTCACAAATTAGAGCGCTAGCTGCTGTAATCCCCGCCAGAGTAGATCGGAAGGCGAATGAAAATGAAAGGGCGGATAGCATTAGGGGCTCACCGGAGCGCGCGAACAAATAAGCGAGTGGAAAAAGGAACATGTCGAATTCACCTTGAGCGTCAGCAGTGCTAGTTAGAGAGCCTAGAGTTAGTCAAGCTCCCACCACAAATCGGAGTAAGTCAAGCAGGTCAACGCGTTGGCTCGTTATTTACCAGCGCGAACTGTGCAACGGTATGGAAACACACACACACATACTTAGGTGCCTACAGCAAGCAGTAGTTACAGAGTACCTGTCCACCGGATGCAAATATACAGGGTGGTACAGGTGCGGGCAGGTTAGTTGAGGCCTGAAATTATCCAAAATTATTTAAAATATACTATTTAAAAATCATAAAAAATGTTGCTTATATCTTTACTTTTAATTCGAGCTATAGAACATAAAAAATCCGATTTATACAGTTTTATAGTTTTTCTTGTTGTTTTTAAAGTTTTGTGAATTTATTGCACTCAGTAGTCGAGAAACGATACAGGTCGGGGAATTCTTGAGATAGAGCCGAAAGTCTTCAAAAAAATCTTAAAAAACTGGGCTGCCAAGATGCGCTACTGTGAAGCCAACCGAGACTAGCTACAATGCATGATCAGATTTTGCTACATAAATAACATAAACTCTATTTCTTTCTAGTAAATCCATAATCTAAAAAAATAAGTTAGAGTGACGCAGTAAGAACGACGGTGCATCCCCTTCTATTGATATTTATGTAATGCGAACTCAGTATACTCTGTGAGACTCCAAGCACTGAGCTTTCGGAAGGAAAGAATGCTGCTGCTTGGTAAGATGCACTCTCTTTTACCTGCCACTTTCGGAAAAGGCAGAGGAGATAAGATCAGATTTGTGGGAGGTTAGACAGGCCCAAGCACTCAGTCAGGAAAACCATTGTACTAAACCCGGATAGATTACAGTAGAAGTATAATATATGGATGGTAAGACTGAAAAATTGGTTTGAGGTCACTCTTCCGCAAATCTTTCGAATTCATTGATGACTCTTAAGAGGTCCGAAAGAGGAAAAGTATAAACTTTATCCATACTCAGAACATCGCATCCCAGTAGCCTAAATGTGATGCTAGAAAACGTCTTTCGTTCTCACGGCAGAATAAGCATATTGGGTCATCCATCATTCCCATGATAGCCATATACTGACCACACGTGTTGTGCTCTGTGACTACAATCACCAGCACTTTCAAGTCCTTCCTACTAAGTTTTAGGAAAAATATCGCTAATTTCCTGTTTGGTTATTTCACAAAGCACTTGGCTACTCTGCAGAAGCCCAACTCGGACTAACATCTTCTATGGGTAGACCTCATGAAGTCGTCAATCCTTAGTTGAATCGATGCAGAATTGACACTTAGAAAGGGTTCGGGACCTGGTGGTATGCTTGCAGAGTCTTCATTATTATTCCAGTTTATCAGCAAACTCATTCCATGTAAGACAGAGATTACATACAACCTAATACTAAGTTCCACAACGCTTCGCGGTGCTTCTTTCATCGAGTTGTAACTTGAGCCAAGAATTCGACATATCTGTCTGGAGCTATCACCTATATAGCAATGGCTCCAAACTAGATGATGGGGCTCCGAAAAACGTTTTTCCTGCGGTTAAAAAGGCCCTTTACATGATCTCGCGAGCTTTACCTGGCAGAAGTATTTACTATTACCGCATGCAGCGTTGCCATTTCTTTTTATAAAGGGGATGGACTACCAGTAGTTAGTCTCTAATATTTTTCACAACAAACTGACATTTTTTCTCAACTATATTAAATTTTTCTCAACAATGCAAAATTCTTTTAATTAGCATCTGCAACCAACTCTCCGTAGACTCAATTTGGGTTGCTAGCCATCAAAGTGTCCCCGGTAATGAGAAATCCGATAACAAACTAGAGAGAATCAACTGATTATCTCAAACGATGATTGGGTTTCATACTCTGCAGAATTTTCATAAAAACGCATCCACTTCCGCCGTTTCCGATCGGTGTCTGGTTCATTTGGGCTGACAGTAATCTTAAGAGACCATCTGAACTATCACTGATGTCCTGACGTTGCGAGACTTGGTAAATTGTCACCGTTCTTAATGAAAATTGGTCTTCAATGCTTACTGCGAATTTTGGAAGACTGAAAACGAATTGGAAAAAATGAGCAACTTCCATCTACAGACAACTGAGGGCGATTCTAATAGCACTTTAGTACAATTTCTCTCCTTATTGGTCTAACCACAGTCTCTCTAACAATGAAGACCTTCACTCAGTGTCAGTGTTTACTTTCTTTAATGGCTCAGAACTAAATAATAGAGTCATCAGCGACATCTATTGAGAAGTGCTACAACTGAAACTTAGCCATTAGGCTGCCTGCATACTGCGAGGTCTTTCGAGTGGAGGGAATAGGTTTAAAACAGACTGAGCTTTGGGTTAGGGACTCGCCCGTTGTAACACTCAAGTTGCATAATGCCTCGGCAGTGCAATAATACTTCCACCAAAGTAGCAATTAAATGTAAAGCTATTCTAAAAAAGCAGGCTAAGCGGTGTACCACTAAGGTTGTTTGGGTCCCTAGACACAGAGACATTCCTGGAAATTGCATCGCGGATGAGCTGACAAAGGAGAAAAACTAATCGTATATCAGTCACCTCTGTCCAGAGTGTGAACATCCTCTGGTTCAGGTCGGTCTGCATCGTGCCGGTCAATAATAGATGGATCACGAAGCCCACTTGTGAGTTACTTAGATGGATGTGGCCTAGAAGAAATGAATGCTTAGCCTAAAAGGAATGAATGCAGAACTGTGTCCTCATAACTTTAGACAGGAGTATCGATCTTCTCTTAGAGTAGCGGTTGATATCATCACCAGACATTTCCATAATTGGAATACACAGGAGGCATATGCGGCTTCCCTCGCATTTGCAGAAACGTAAGAAGTGAAAAGCGTTGAACATTTTCTCTGCAGCCATTTCATTTTCTGGCAGACTTGGAATCTAAAACCATTCACAATATTTCATCCATTGTCAGAGAGTCGAAGTGGTTTCGCCACATCGGGAATTTTTCGATTTGGGAATAAGTTCATGGCGTTTTTGTATTTTATTTTATTTTACAACGATTTCTTTGCTTTTTGGCAAAAAGTAAGCATTCATTCGATAGAACTCTTTCTGCTCTACAAAACACCGTTAATTCTATTTTTGAGGTATCTAATTTTGTATTAGTTTTTAGGCTTAGAAACGGAATACCCAAGAGGCAAAAATCAGCATTTTCGACACCTGCCCTTCTTTGCTTTTCATCGAGGTCAAAAAGCTGCCGAAGCAGCCCGGGACATTTGCGATGTGTTTCGAGAAATTGTCATAGGCGAGCCTACAGCAGGGAAATAGTTTGCAAAATTCACAAAAAAAATTACATCGATGACACGTCCCGCAGCGGAAGGCCTTCTGAATTCGATGATGTACATCTCAAATCGCTTTTGAAGGAGACCGGTTGCCAAAGCAGTCGTGGATTGGCGGAAAAATGAACTGCGATTGTAAAACGAATCTCAATTATCTTCATTCAATGCGATTTACAGAAAAGTTGGGCGCCTGGTTGCCTCATGAACTTAACGAAAAAAACAATGAAAGCCGCCTCGGAATGGCTTGTCAGCATCTCGCCCACCATCAGGCAACACGCGGTCATAAACAGCGCTTTTTGTACCGAATCGTCACGGGAGATGAGAAATGGCGCCTATACATCAATATGAATCAAAGAAAGGAGGGGGTGACTGCAGAAGATACGCCAAAGCGGGTCTTCCCCAAAAGAAGATAATGAAATGGGTTTGGTGGGACTGGGAGGGCGTGGTGCACTGGAAAATGCTCGAAAAGAATGTCACGGTCAACAAGAGGCTGTACAGTGCCCAGCTACACCGCATGAATGAGGCTATTTGACTGAAAAGATCTCATCGACATGGTCAAACCATACTCCTTCTTGACAACGCCAGACGCCATGTTGCACAGATCGTCAAAGCCGCAATTTAAGACCTCGAATTGGAGGCCCTTCAGCATCCGCCGTATTATCCGAACCTTTTACCGACCGATTACCATCTTTTCAGCTGCCTGCCAAACCATATGAAGGGCGTTACCTTCGATATCAAAAAGGTTCTTAAAAACTGGCTCAACAACTTCTTGGACACCCGTCCAAGCGATTTTTTCTGAAAATAAAATCGTAAAATTTAATCTACATCCTCATGGAGAGTGAAAATCAACAGAATCTTCTCTAACCTATAGTCTTTACAGTCCTTCATCAAAGCACCACTTTGCCACTTAGGCTTCGCTACCATCTTAGTCTTACCTAACCTTTAACACTTTATTCCATTTCAGAAAAGAAACATGTATTTGAATCTCCCTGTAAACTTTAAACTCAATTAGCAGATAATCAACAAATTTCGTTAAACTAGCGCAACAATAAAAAAAAAATTTAATGAAATAGCGTGAGGAAAAAAATACAACGTAGCAGATCATCTAATCTCACCTTTTACTCCCCCTTTTCCTTTGCACATAATTCCAGTTGTCGAACAGCAAAAAAATACAGAGGAAGCCAACGAGGAAGTTGAGCGCTAACCCTCGCTGCGTGGTAAAGGAAATGTCACGCTGGCAGCGCGGACAGCCGCTGACACAGGACCCGGAAATGTTGAGAGCGTGTCGTAAGGTGATGGAGGAAAGTAAGTAAGATAGCACTATGACTGCAACGCGGCTAGATGGGTGCCCTCGTCGTGTCGCCTATGAGTAGAGAGATGTGTTTATGTTGCTTGCTAGCAAAAGCGTGAAGCAGGAAAATTCTTTGGCCAACGGCAATTACATTCCACACCTCAGCCTAGCGATCTGCTGCAAAGTAAATTTGGGCATCTATTTTTAGCGGTGCCATGGCATCCATTCGTAAGCGGTTTTAATTAAGTACATATAAGCGCATTCTGCAAATTAGCACAGCCGTTCTACTTTTAGACTTCAGTTTGTTTTTATTATTTCGTAGCTCGTCACTTTACCTACACCTGTACCTGTTCTGCTTTATTTGGGGATTTTTTTATTAACTTTTTACTGTGACGTTTGGCTATGTATGTTGGGAAGACGAAGCTTTACACAAGCGACACATTTTCTTCGCGAAAAGTAGTTTCTCATAGAAGTTTATTATAATATCAGTTTTCTCTGTTTTCGGGTATATTCAGGAATATTTAATAATTTGTGAACTAAAACTTTTTTGACTACATTTCGGACTGGAGAAGATCTCAGCAGCTAAATTTTTGCCGAACAGAGAGCTCAGAAAGTTAAAGTATTTGGCGATGGAGTACAGTGCGCAAAAATTAAAAAATCTGGTGTTTTAGAACTTGGTATTTTTGGTATAATTTGAAAGCTAAAACTCAAATTAAAGGAAATTTGTAACATATCCCGTAATGAAATAGAGTATATTTCTTATATATCGCCACAAATCAAATATAATTTGTGTACACCATTTCACTTCAACGCTTGGCATGTAGAAGTAGTTATTGTAAAAAACTTGTTAAAAATAATCTTATGCTAACAAGTGGTTCTGCTATATTTTATAAAGATAGTTGTGATTAACCCAAAAACAATGTTTCATATGTATCTTTGCTACCTCGATAGTCAAGCGTAAGTGCACTATCCTGCCATCCCAGAGGTTATGGGTTCGAATCCCACGTAAAGCACGATCATCACACTTTTCCAAATTTACCTACATTCCCTCTTTCGAGTTATTTTCCATCCCAAAAACATTTTCAAACTCACCCGTCAAACCCAAACTTATCCTTTCCATCCTTAGTCCCGCACAATAGTCAGCGTATTATTTGCATTGTTGCTAGTAAATTAAGCAAAAACAAAGAAAAACACACAGTTACACATTGCATTAGTGGCGCCAGCAAGAGGATGCGGGCAACCGCGGTAATAGCGCAGACCCATCAACTTTATCGAAGTCCTCAACCATCTCTGCGATCCTTCTGGCAGAAAAATGTAAAACACAGATGATGCTCCAAGCAGTAAGAAGGCGTTGTTCTTAAGTTTAGGACTGATAGTGGCAGGCTAATCACCTACCCTGTCAGAAATTAAATAGATTAACGTAACCAACGCAAGACAAATGTCTTGTCGAGGCCCTATGCTCCTGAGAGAAGTGAACAAGGAAAAAAATAAGTTTCATTTTTTTTCAGTTATTTTCATGTTTAATCAACAAACCTATTAAATGAAATAAAATACTCCCTCATTTCCACTTGCCCTGGATAACTTCTTTCAGTAATGGTGCTAGTACTCCCTCCATTTTGTTCTGATTGCCTTGAAATTTTAACACGCGATTTCATATTTTTGGCCTTTCTAAATATGTAAAAAATATGAAAATCGGTCGTACAATAGCAAAACTATCAAATCAGCAAAAACACTCTCTCATTTCAACTGGCCCGGACTAAATTCTTTCAGTCAAAATTGTGTAACTCCCTTACTTTTCCTCTGATTTGCTTGAAATCGGAAGCGTTAACCGTTTTAAATATTTAAAAAATATAACAATCGGGTTAAAAGCAAAAATCGGTTACATTAACCAAAACCTCCCTAGTACCTAGAGCAATCTGTTTATCGTTGCATCTCCTCTCAATTACCCATTCTGCTACTTTCAGAATGGCAAAAATTTCGTTTGGAAAATAGTTGCAATTCCTCCCATTATTATCGTTTAAGTGCAATCCGACTTCAGAACTATTCAATCAATCTTGGACCCATCGGTAAAGAAAATACCCGTCAAACTTCTTTGAATGCTCTCTGGATTACTCCTCTGGAATTGACATCAAATTCCCTACCAAATGAAGCTTTGGGCATAAGCTCGTCCTTAGGTGCCAAAAAGGGTGAATACTGCTCAGATAGCATCTGAGTATTTCTCTGTGGCCCGAAGTATCTGTGTTTCATAGTATTTCTCTGTGTCCCGGAGTTCCGTCTTCGTGCCAGAAGCCATATTTATGGAGCCTACACTTTGCCTTTATTGCTTCCTGTCTTATCTTAAGATGCAAGGGCGCAAATCAAGCATATCATTTAGCGTATCGCAGGATGTTGTACACATGGCACCCGTCATGCATAAACATACACTTCTTTACAGCCTGCATAGTGCCCGAAGTGTGGACTTAACCATAGACCGTCGCCACTAAACCACAGAGGCATAAGTGTATCCATAGGACCACAGCAGGTTTCAAACCCAAAAGAGAATTGAGGATTGAGTTTTGATGAAAATGTATATAGCACAATGCAGCACTTGAATAAGTGAAGTGTAGCAAAAAACCACTTTTTCAATGCTTTGCAATTATGAACTTACAAAAGTTTCAATGATTAAACGTATTATGCTAAAAAGTTGCTCATACGCCCTGTGGATCTATGGATAATATACCATATAGAATTTTTGCAAGAGACGTGCAAAATGGTGTGCAAAATTAAAACATTTTGCCAAGAAATCATAACAAGAAAAGGAATTTCTCCAAGGCAAAATATTTAAAGCTAAACTTGTTTTGCTTGGGCTCTGCGTACTTGTTTTTTTTTTGTTGTTGTTGTTTTTTTATTAATACCAGCACTAAAATGCAGCAACTTTAACTTTAAAAGCGCATAACTTTACAGCAGGTTGTATGAACTTTTTGCAACTCAACGTTGTAGCAAAACTTTTGAGCTCAAAAGAATTCGAAAACTTGGAATTTTCATTCATTCTTTTCCTCCTCTTTTTTATATTTTTTTCTACTATTATTTTTCTTTGATGTTTGAGCACAAAATATGGAATGGGATGGTACGTGAAATGAAGTTTATAGTAACTACGCGCAGCGAAAAAGATAGAAAAAGGAATGTCGTTTACCGCCATGTAACTACCGTTGTGGCGCGTTGTTGCTTATAACAACTTATTTGCACCAAAGTTTGAGTGGCTCTAACGGTGTGGAAGCAACGAATGAAGTAGGCAAAAAAAACAAACTAAGTATTTAAGTTGCCTAGGAGCAGCAGCAGCAAGCAGCAAACAAAAAATACCCTCAACACCTAGGTGAACAATACAGGCGCGATCTACTTCTGTAATATTTTATATAAATACACCCATGTATGTATGTGTGTATGTATGTCCCCGCCAAACTTTCATTGTCAAACGTCTGCCGCCCTCTACGTGTGCAGTGCCTGGAAATGCACTTGAACTCCAAGAAGTTTAACGGCAACTGCCAAAAACCTCTGCACATTTTTATCATCGTATTGCCTAAAACTGGCCTAAGCGCAGTGAGCTGTGTACGAGCGTTTTCCGTAATATATTAAATGCATTACTTTCCACATACAAATACTCCGAAGTTTACATATTCTTTCACTCGTTTTCTTTATCTCTTTCGTGCATTAGTTGAGGTTTGCGCACTGCGGCTGAAATTGCACGCCGTTGATAGAGATCCGCAAAAGTTTTTCAATGTCAGGTCTGGGCTTACATTTTTTTCACCTACATATTTGCTCTTGGGTTTTTCACAACGAAAAGGAAGCATTGAGGAAGTTCTTCCTAAAGCAGTTCGCTATGTGTATGTATGTGTACGTGATTCAAAGTGGAAAGTATTGAAGAAAAGTTTTCAATATGCATAATATTAATTTCGACAGAATTTTTGAAGTTTTTGCAAGATTTAATCCATGCAGTAAAATGTTTTTATAAAAGGTTTTATGTGAATACGTTCCGAAGGAAAGTTGTTTTCGTAGCGTCTGTGATAAAATATTGTGTTGTTGTAATAAAATTCATAAATTAGCTGCACTGATCGCACGCTGTAGCTGAGTTCGTTAGTGTGGGTGTGCCATTTACAAGGGTGGATTGATAAGTCTTTAGAATGAAAAACTAGACATTGGTTTTTTAACAAAAAAATTATTTATTTTTCAACATAATCTCCTTTTAAGTCAATACATTTTTTCCAACGCTTTTCTAACATATTTATTCCTTCTCTAAAATAAGTTTTTTCAAAACCCTCAAAATAAGCATTTGTTTCAGCTATAACTTCACTTCGCCGAGCCATTTTTTCATATTTGGAAAAAGAAAAAAGTCACTGGGAGCTAAATCTGGCGAATATGGCGGATGAGGGCGCAATTTATAATCTAACTCATTTATTTTTTCCTGCGTTTTCCAAGATGCGTCCAAGGAGCGTTATCATGATGAAAGAGGATATTCTTCTTCTTCAAATGTGGCCGTTTTTGCTTAATATTTTGGTCCAATGTATCCAACAAAGTTGAATAATATTCAGCTGTGATGGTTTTACCCTTTTCAATATAATCTATGAAAATTATACCTGGTGCATCCCAAAAAATAGATGCCATAACCTTACCAGTTGATGCAACGACCTTTGCCTTCTTTGGAGCACTTGAGCCACGTTCTACCCATCGTTTGGACTGTTCTTTAGACTCTGGTGTATAGTGGTGGATCCACGTTTCATCCATCGTTATGAAATGATGCAAAAATTCCGATCGATTTCTGTTAAACATGTCTAAACCAACTTTTGAAGTCGACATTCGGTTCATTTTTTGCAGAGGAGTTAGCAAACGCGGCACCCATCTTGCTAAAAGCTTTTTCATACCCAATTCATCATGTATTATGTTATGCACACGTTCATAACTAATGTTGACAATGTCAGCAATCTCTCTCAATTTAATTCTTCGATCTTGTGTGACAATTTTGTACACTTTTTCCACCATTTCTGGAGTCGTTACCTCTTTTGGCATCCCAGAGCGTGGCTCATCTTTGGTGCTTATCCGACCACGTTTAAACTCCTTTACCCAATTGTAAACTGTTGCATTTGAGGGTGCATGTTCCCCTAATACTGTCTGCAACTCCTCAATAATTTGTTTCTGGTTTAAACCTTTCAAATGAAAGTACTTTATAACAGCACGAAGTTCACTTTTTTCCATTTTTAATAAAAATACAATAGTGTTTTGCAAAAATAATTCTCAAAAAAGTACCGCTTGACCATATGTTATGAAATTTTGACAGCTCGCAATTCTAAAGACTTATCAATCCACCCTCGTACTACGTCCGGAACTCTATGTGCGCTGTGGAGGTACAAAATTTGTCTTCTTCTTGATTGGCTCGATAACCGTTTAAGCGATTTTGGTAATATTAAAGAATGGAAAAGGAGTTTTTTGCAAAAGTGGTCACTCCTAGCAGGAAATTGTAAACTTCGAAAAGTATTTCTTCCAAAAAAAAGTTTTTATTACACCCAAATGCCGTTCTGAAGCAGCAAAAAATGTTATTTGTCGGACTATATTAAAACGCTCACCACAATTTGGGAGAGGAATCGGGACGAACACCTGACGAAGGGTTCATGAACCCATTATAAACTTATTTATGTACTAAGAAATACCCGACCGCCGTAGCCGAATGGGTTGGTGCGCGACTACCATTCGGAGTTCACAGAGAGAACGTCGGTTCGAATCTCGGTGAAAACACCAAAATTAAGAAAAACATTTTTCTAATAGCGGTCGCCCCTCGACAGGCAATGGCAAACCTCCGAGTGTATTTCTGCCATGAAAAAGCTCCTCATAAAAATATCTGCCGTTCGGAGTCGGCTTGAAACTGTAAGTCCCTCCATTTGTGGAACAACATCAAGACGCACACCACAAATACGAGGAGGAGCTCGGCCAAACACCCAAAAAGGGTGTTTTTTTAATTTGTATGGTAATATTGAGATTCATTATTCAGAAGTAATAATCACACTTAATCCCGACTTGAGATTTCAGTTCTACAGCATGAGATCGTACAGAAGACATCACTCATCCATATAAGTATCATCATCATTGTTGCCTTGAATACCTAGTGCGACATGAGGCACCAACAACACCTACGCGTCATCACGTCCAATTACTGGATAACGCTTTCAACTGCTTCCTGCTTAACCCGAGCCGATGAGCCGATGAGCCGACTAGCGATCCACAGTTCTTTTCCAAGTATCCCTCGTCTTGCCAGGCGTTCTTCTTCGCGCTGTAGGTGGGTCCCCTTCCATTGCCTTCTTCACTATATTACCGTCTTTCTTGTGACATAAAGAGTGACCAATCCACTTCTATTTTTATCTTCTAACCTAAATTTCTAGCGGCTCCATGTTTGCTTTTTAGAGAAATTCATTCTTTGCATTCTTTTTGGTCAGAAAAATCGGAATATAATCCTTACACTGCGGTTGTCAAAAGCTTGTAAGCGACTGGTTATAGCGCTGGTGACTTCCATTCGAGTTGAATAGCCTAACCCTTGGATTCGGGAGAGTTTGTCTACATCCGCGGCAGCTTTGCTGTCAAGTAAATTTCTCCACTGTAGTAGAATTATAAAACTAATATACAATGCAGGTCAAAATAATAGCAGCGCGACATATTATCCAGTTTTGACAATATTTTTTATTTTTATTTAATACTTTTCCCAGTACAGTATAGTTCATACAAAATTCATATTACTGAAAGTCTCAAGCTGTGTACAAAATTGAAAAAATTAAAAAATTGCATAATTATGTGTACAGTTGTCAGCTTTGATGTCTGCTTGTCAGCACTGTTGTGTAGCCCAAAGGTCTTAGTAGCCAGTTTCCTCAGGGAAAAATTAATTATAAAATTTTGATCATTTATTTGTTTTTTATTTAATATTTTTCATTGTAAAAAATTCAAAAAATGTTCCTATAAATTTCAAATTTTTCTACAAACTCTTGGTATGCAGTTTTTAAGCCAGGCCATAGCGGCTAGTTTCCAATTTTCATTATTTACTTATTAATTTTTATTTAATGCCTTTCATTTTTTTAAATAGGAATATAGTTCGCACAAAAACCACATACAGAACTGGAAGTCTCAAGCTATGTACAAAATTCAAAAAAAAAATTTAAAATTTTATAAAAATTTGTACCATTTTCAGCGTAGTTGTTAACTTCTCAGCTACGGTTTTGTTGCTCAAGGGTCTTAGCAGTCAGTTTCCTTAATAAAAAATTATTTTTAAAGTTTTTGCTATTCATTTATTTTTTTATTTAATATTTTTCACTGTACAAAATTTTTACTCAGAATTTAAATTAAATTCAATAATAAATTCAGGAATTTTAGAAAAATTGTGGTTATGCAATTTGGGAGCCCAAAGAGTTTAGCAGCCAGTTTCCTCAATGTAAAATAAATGAAATGAAAACTTTTCTAAAAATTCTGACTAAAAAACTTTCATGAACAATTTTTTTAATATTTTTTTTTTTAATTATATACAAAACTTGAAACTTTCAGTTATATGGTTTTTGCATGAAGTATGTCTACATCCGTGCCACCGCCCGGGGCAACTTTGCTGTCGAGGTAAGTAAATTCCTCCACTGTTTCAATAAGATTACCTGCAATCTCCACATACCCACACTTCTTATTTGCCAGACTCATCACCTGCGTCTTGTCAAAATTGATTTTAAGGTCGCCATTTTTGGGCATTTGGCCGAGCTCCTCCTCCAGTTTATGGTGTGCGTTGATATTTTTCAATAAATGGAGGAACCTACAATTTCAAGCCGACTCCAAACTGCAGATATTTTTCATGAGAAGCTTTTTCATGGCAGAAATACACTCGAAGGTTTGGCATTGCTTGCCTAGGGCGACCGCTATAAGAAAAAAATGTTTCTTCATTTCATTGTTTTACGGAGACTCGACCCTACGAACTCCGAGTGATAGTCACGCGCCAACCATTCGGCTGCTTTGGCCGCCGTCTCCAATTGTTAAGAGGAATAACACGGGCGATAGAGTACATCCCTGGCGAACTCCGATTTGCGCTTCGAATGGCTCCGATAGCTTACCCTTGTGCAGCACGCGGCATCTAGCGCCATGATAAGTTATTTTAATTATTGAAATGATTTTTTCGGGAGCGCCTTGACAGCGCAGAGCAACCCCCAGGCAGTTTCTAAGCACGCCGTCAAAAGCCTTTTCAAAATCTATGAACAACAAATTAAGGTCAACTCTGAACTCTCCGCATTGTTCGATGAAAATCCAACAGCGTTTATTTGGTCAGTACAAGAGAAGGCTGCTCGAAAACTAGCTTGGGCGCGGTCGTTTGTGGAATAGAGGTGCTCCCTTGCCCGATCCAGGGTAACCATTGCCACAATCTTAGATACTGCGACCAGCACACAAATACCTCGCCAATTAGCACAAACTCTCAGGTCACCTCTTGTTTGGAACTTTGATAATAATATCATCATTGCAATCAGCCGGAAAACTTTCGTTATCCCAGGTTTTGCTAATGAAAGGGTGAAGCGATTCTGCAGCAAAATCGTGGTGCACCGTGAAGAAATCAGCATAATTACTATCAATCCCTGCTGCTTTGTTGTATAGTGGTTTACTCCAATACAAATACGCTCTCAAGGTGAAGAAGAATCGAACATTCGGTCCTAAATACTTCTCTACTAGCAAGTGAGCGTTAGTGGAAGTGAGTGGGTATCGAACCTCTTCAATTCGGTCTTTCACTTAACAACGGCAATTACTCTTTTAGTCAAGGTTATAAATTCTGCTGGTACTTACCCAAGATATTTCCAATGGGCAATTACACGACAAAGTGAGATAATTAGTTTACACATCCAGTGAGCATCGCAGAGTGAGTCTTACATTTTTTAAAGCTCAAAAAATAGATTTATTATATGCGACTATCATCTTTGGCGGCCGCCGTACCAGAATGGATTGGTGCGTGACTACCATTTGGAAGAGCATAGATTCAAAACACCGAGCACCAAAGTGCATCTGATAGATAAAGTTGGTTTTAATGGCGGTCGCTCCTCGGCAGGCAATGGCAATGTATTTCTACCATGGAAAAAGCTAATCAGAAAAAACATTCTGCAGTTCGGAGTCGTCTTAAACCTATTGGTCTGTCCATTTGTGGAACAACACGCACGCCACAAATAGAAGGAGGAGCTTGGTCAAATACCCAAAAATGTGTTCCGAGCTTCATAGGGAAGATCCTTAAAATCAAATTTGATTGATAAGACGCAGGTAATGAGTCCGTCAAATAAGTGTACGCACCAATAATTTATTTTTATTTTAGTGGATAATTATAATTTTATATGACGTTCCATTTGCCGTTGTTTTTTTTTTTTTTTTTTTTTTTTTTTTTTTGTTGTATTCGAGTTAGTAGAGTTACCGGCTTTATCTTGAATATGATGCGCGCCAAGTTTCTACTCATCTACCAACGCTCCTTAACAATAGAATCTAACAGATATCTTGGGCAATTAAGATTAGTAACGTGCAAAGGGAATACAAAACATCTTCAACTTCCCAATCTTTCTTCATTCTGCTACACCGGACTTTCGATATTTTTGTGTATCTATACATCCACCTGCTCCTTATTATTCAAATCTGATTATTAGTATTGTAGCGAGAAAACATTTATAGTCAATGGAGTTTCGCTTTAAATTATGCTGACACACTTCCAACTTTTCACCCTTAGTGTTTACAATGCGTACTAAACCAACCGCAATACAGCAGCAAACTGTTGGCACAAAAGTTTATTCACCATGCAATTTACAAATTCTCCATTCGCCTTAAAAGCCATAAAACTCCACTTTACGCTACCCACTTCTATTTACCATTTTAACTCAGGTCATTAGCAAAATTTTGGTCACGCAACACGCACGCGTCGCCACATAATGTTTGCATAAACAACAGCAAAAAACAAAAACAAAAGAGAAGGCAGCAAACAAAAAAATTGTATCGAAACTAAGCAAACAAAAGTTGACGATTTGCCGCAATTGTCTATGTGATTCTCTGCTGTTACGGGTAGGTAAATAAAGTTTGTCACAAAACTGACAACGCCAATTTTATAATTTGCCCAACAAATGCAACAACATGGGGTGGAAAGCCCGCGGTAACCATTTGAAAGTGGCCATAATAAATCAAACTAATACCTTTCGGGTGTTGACAAGGGTTGTGTGTACGTGAACCAGCACAACAGCACGATAGGCAGCCACAAATGGCCGCCCAAAGCTGTTAAAATCCACCACATAAGCTTGGCTGTATGCAAAAAAAAACAAAAAGATTTAAAAACCCGTTAAAGAGAAATGCTGAAGCGCTCCAGAAATGGGAGAGTGTTGGCGTGCAAATGGCACTTTAAAAGGCCTATCGGAAAGGTGCGAATCATTGATACTTATGCAAGTGCAAGTATGTGTAAGTATGGGTACGAAATAGGTCCCAGTGGGAAAATTCAGAATGTTATTTCAGATTTTTTTTTTTTCAAATCAAAAAAGATTAATGGAAAATGTTTGAACAAAAACAGGCAACTCAATGAAGGAGTAAACGGAAGTGGAGTGGAAATTTAAAGAAAGTATTAAAAATAATATCAAAACTTGGCCAACTGCGTAAGTTTGCGTAAAGTGCTGAGAAGTTAAAATTTTCTTTGTGAGCAAATGTGCATATTCTGAAGTATGCAAATAAAATGTGTTATAATTATAACGTCAGCACATATTTTAAATTGTTGAATGTATTTTGATGACTATATAGTAAGTATATATGCATTTTTTTCTTCAAATTAGTTTTAGTTATTTTTTCTCTTTTTTAAGTTTTTCTTCTATTGCAAACACTACTCCAAACCTCGTACGAGATGTCTTCAAAAACTTTCGCGAATTTTGTGTTTTTTCAAAAATTATTTATTTATTCATTAATGTCTATTTTGTCCCCTTCAAAGTAATCCCCATGAGATATTATGCACTTGTGCTAACGTTTTTTCCAATCTTCGAAGTACTTCAAAAAATCATTTTTTTTTTATGTTGTTCAGCTCCGCCTTCGATGCCGTCTTTATCTGGTCAATCGTAGCGTAGCGTCGCCCTTCCATGGGCCTCTTCAGTTTCGGGAACAAGGAAAAGTCACAGGGGACAGATCTGAGGAATACGGTGGCTGTGGCATCATTAGTATGTTGTTTTTGGCCAAAAAGTCGAGCACAAGCAACGATGTGTGATCACGGGCGTTATCGTGATGCAAGAGCCAATTTTTGTTCTTCCAAAATCCGAGCGCTTCTGGCGGATTGCTTCGCGCAAATTGCGCATAACTGGCAGGTAATATTCCTTATTGATCGTTTTACCCTGTGGCAAGAGCTCGTGATGCACAACGCCCCTGCAATCGAAGAAAACGGTAAGCAAAACTTTTACATTCGACCGAACTTCGCGCGCTTTTTTCGGTCTTGTTTTGTGCGGCAGCTTCCACTTAGATGATTGAGCTTTGGTTTCCACGTCATAACCATAAAACCACGATTCGTCACCAGTCACCAGTTATGACCCTCTGGAGCGAATTTGGGTCGTCGCGGACAGAGTCCAACATCTCATTAGCAATGTTCATGCGATGCTGCTTTTGGTCGAAATTGAGCAGTTTTGGTACAAATTTTGCGGCGGCCTGTCTCATGGCCAAATCATTGAAAAAAACGAATGGCACGAGCCAATCGATATGTCTAGGTCCTCAACAACTTCTCTAACGGTGATTCGACGATTGGTCAATACCATGTTCTTCTCTTCATCAATTTTTTCGTCTGTTGTTGAAATGCTCGGGCGTCCAGCGCGCTTTTCGTCGTCACATCTTCTCGGCCTTCTGAAAACATTTTGTACCACCAATAAACGTTGCTTTGGTCCAAAGTAGCTTCTACGTATGACACAGTCAACACTCGGAATGCATCAGCGCACTTAATTTCGTTTTTCACACAAAATTTGACTCTTTGGTTCCTTGATCCATATTTTTGAATAGGTAAAAATTGAAGACGAGCCGAAACACGTGCAAGCAAAGCAGCTGTCAACAATTAAATGAACATTCCAAATTCCGAACTCGTCGGTATGAGTAAGAGACATGAGTACCAACATATCGCCACAAAAACATCGAAATTCAAATATACGTAACCTGCAAAAATTGAAAATTTGAGATACTTTTTAAGGGCCTTACTTTATTTAAAATCGTATTTTTTTTATTGTTTCTTTAAAAGATTATAAAACGAAAATGAAAAAAGATTTTTTATTTCTGTTTTGAGTATATTTTTATTTGTTCAGTTATTAAAAAATAGAATTTTTCTTTTGGCCATACAAAGTACGTTCAAAAAGTTGTTAGCCTTCAAGAAATGGTCTTCCAAACAAATTTATGCCGCTGGCGGCACGGATTCCGGGACTCACAGGTGTCTGTGAAGGGTTCTTGTTCAGTATGAATGTCGTTAACGTGTGAACTTCGAAAACAAATTTTTCAAAATGGCGGACGTTCAAAGATGAAAACTGTTTATTTACCCGTTTTTTACTTTAAAGGTCCGAAAAAAATACTAATTTTTTTTCCCCGAATAATCGTAGTTCGCACGTTAATGACATCAATTCTACGTCATCTAAATTTTATTTCATCAAAATTGGTTCAGTAGAACCGGCAATATCTGTGTCGCCAGCTCGAAAAACGTGGTTTCGAAAAAAACGCGTTTAAAGTTTTTGGTTCATATTGGGTTGTTCAGGAAGTAATTTCGTTTTTTAGTGGATATACCGAACTTCGAGGTTAAACCTAGGCCTTTCAGGTGGTCATAAACAGTTGAATTCGATAAATTTAACCTCTCACCGATTTCACGTGTTGTCATTCGCCGGTTTGCATCAACTAATGCCTTTATTGCGTCTTTATTAGCCTCAACCGGCTTTCCAGAACGTGGTTCCTCCTCGACATCAAAATTGCCGGATCGAAATTTTGCAAACCAGTTCTGCCACTGGCGTATTGCCAACACATCTTCTCCATACACATCAATTAATTTCTTTCTGGCTTGAACAGCATTTTTACCTTTTCTATAGCAAAAAAGTAAAATAGGACGAAAATGCTGCTTATTGCTCGCCATATTTAAAAGGGCACAGACCAAAAACCGACACGCAAGCCTTGCTATAGCAGCTGTCAAAACATATAATGACAAAGCGACTTAGTAGGAAGTTAGCTGTGAAAAAAAAAGTTAAATCCTCTTCGAACAACCCAGTATTTTGCATAAGTGCCTAAAAGCGAATGTAAAAACGGCCACAAAATACTTACATACCGCTAGTCGAGTAGCGGATATTCGGAATTGCGAAAAATCGTTCGGGGATGATATTTTTGAATGTCAATCTACATAAATAAGCAAAAAAATAAATCGAAACTTTCTTTTGTCAAATGTGGCTTTGATTTTTTTTCTTCCTTTTAAATATTTAATTTTTTCATCTATTACAAATGCCACATTAATCCAATTTTAAACTTTGTATAAGACTTATGAAATAAAAATTCGAAAAATTTTCACAAATTTCAATCAGAATTGGAAAAAACAATTGCGTATTAAGTTTTAGTAAAACGAAAACTAGGCAACACCGTCGAGGAAAAGAAATTATGAATTAAAAATGAGCCAGAATTTACATGGGCCATAAAATTTCATACCCAAAAATTATCTAAAAATTCTGAATAAAGGTGTGAAATTTTTTAAAAGAATTAGATAAATATTTTAAAATTTTGCATAACGTTTCATATTTTCATTTTTGCTGTTTTTTTATGAGGAACTATGTTTTTTCGGGATTGAAATTGAAATAAAACATCGAAAATTCAAATTGATTGGACAATATTTATTATTTTTTTGTCGAACCTTTTATGATATTTACTTTTATTTTTTAAAGATACTCACTTTCAAATATTTGCCGCAACTGCGCTGTAATTCAGTCATACGGAAACACCAATTTTGAATGACTCGCTGGAAGACTTCGGTCGGTATCTCGTGAATAACTTTAGTAATGTTGGCTTCCAATGCCTTAATCGAAGCTGGTTTATACACAAATCATTAAAACTTTATATACCCATACAAATAAAAATCCAAAGATGTAATATCACACGTTTTTTGTGGTGCAGTAAATCCATTGTTTCACGGGCTGTGTGGTAAGTAGCGCCGTCCACCGTCTTGTTGGAACCAAATATTGTTGAGGTCACGGGCTTCAATTTTCGATATCCGGCATCAAAAATTCGTTTATCATGGCGCGATGGCGTTCGCCAATAACTGTTACATTGGCGCTAGTCGCGTCTTTGAAGAGATATGGGCCGATGATTCCTCCAGCCCATAAGTCACACCAAAAATTTGTTTTCAATGGATGTAATGGTTGTTCTTGAATGGGTTTGGCTTGCTCTTCAGCTAAAATACGGCAATTTTGCTTATTGACGTAGACATTAAGCCAAAAATTTACCTCATCGCTCAGCACCATATGTTGAACTGAGCGCGCGATTTACACTTTTCACAGCGCGTCGATTTTCGTAATACAATTTTACGATTACTAAACGTTGATTTGCTGTAAGTCTTTACATGATGAAATGCCGATGAATACTGAAAATAAGTATGTATTTAGTTTCGAAAAAATTACCTCAATCACAAGTACCTGATCAACCTTTCTTACATGAGAAACCCAATCAAAAGCTTTAGAGTATTCGATATGAACGGTGTCAACTTGGTACCCCGAGTGGAAGTCAGTGAATGGAGTTATACAAAAAGACAGCCAAATCAGTCGCTGTAGAGCGACCCACAATGAAGCTATGCTGCTCCGGACATACCATATCCTTGAAAGCAAGAAGTCATTTGTCATGAATGACGTATTCATCTGTCGTGGCAGAAAGCTTTGAAATAGTTCTATAGTTGAGTGGATTTTTCCGGGGTTCGTTGTACGCCAGCAAATGTTTAAAAACAAGTATTTATTAAAAAAGTACCAGTCTAACGGTTAGACGGGATAGAAGTGAAACCTTCCGTAAGACAAACTGAGAGAATAAGACGAAAGCAGCATTAGGAGCGGGATAATTATAGGTTCATTATAATATTGCTCTAAAGTTCATATTTTATTTTCTTCATTTTATTTTATTCATCCTCAATGTTTTCAATTTCAACAAATGATACGAGTGGCTTATGATAGATAAAATATGATACAAATGCTTTGGTTTCGATGTTGTCAAAAAAAATACCCAAACGGACTGAAGAAACAGACTTACAAATTTCTTCCATTTTCGTCTACTTGTATTCATATAAAAATTTATGTCTCTTCCCACCAAAGCTAAATGTATTTGTATATTTCTTCTTGTATTTATTCAAGGCCGAAATCCCGGCGGTACTGCAATACCGGACTAACCCGTGGCAGAGGTGTAGCAAGCTCCTAAAACACTCCGCCCATTTCCAAAAATCAGTTTAACATTTGTTGTCCTCCGATGGAGGATCTATCAGATGTTAAACTACACTTTGATCTTAGCCATAAGGCCGAGGAGCGATAACCATACACAATCAACAAACTACCTTGTCATTACATTTTCTAATAAACCTTTTGAGAATTACACACTCACAAAAATTAATGTACCAAATATTTATACAGATTCACTTAAACACGGCGAGCTGTTTGATTTCATGTTCGTGCCTGTGTATGTGCATTTGTGCGTTCATATCGCCACAGACCAGCCTTGGCTGAGCACAGTAAGAAAATGTATTCGAGCGTATATATGTATGTATGTACGTTAGTGTGTTTGTACGATTGTGCTCTGCGCTCAGCTTTGTGTCGATTTTACTGTGCGGTGCGCAGGTTAGGGTATTCTTGCAGAATCTAAAGATGATTCACACACTGTTGACCGACTGGGTACAGTTGTCACAAGTGATGATATTTATAATTTTTATATGAAAAATCAAGGCGAATCTATTGAAGGTGGTAGCAATAACACAGCTGATTTATTTTTTTCTTCCGCCGTGTACATTTGGATGTCAACACAAAATTGAATTACGAAACGTTTTACTTAGCTTAGTGTATGAATTCACCTTGCAAAAATTCAATTTTCTTCTATATAATCAATTTTAATAAAAAAAAAACTGTTTTCAATAAATAATCAGAAATATCCTACAATGCAAATTTCAAAAAAAAAAAAAAAATCCATTTTCGTCTACTTGTATTCATATAAAAATGTATGTCTTCCCACCAAACCTAAATGTATATTACTATATTTTTTCTTGTATTTATTCAAGGCCGAAATCCCGGCGGTACTGCAATACCGGGCCTACCCGTGGCAGAGGTGGATAGCAAGCTCCTAAAACACTCCGCCCATTTCCAAAAATCAGTTTAACTTTTGTTGTCCTCCGATGGAGGATCTATCAGATGTTAAGCTGATAACCACACTACCTAGTCAATAGATTTTAAATAAAAAACCTAATAAACCTTTTGAGAATTACACGCTCACAAAAATTATTTATATCAACATATAATATAACGCTTCGTAACTAAATAACTTTTAGGCCAGCAACGACAGCATGGCGCGGTAGCCGACCGACTAGCAATGTGAGCTTCCGATCCAAAATCCTTGGTTCGAATCACAAGAAAAAATAAAATTTATTTTTATTTAGTTCGGCGCTACGTTTATATGTAATATTCGTAGCCAAGTTGGGTCGCTTTTTTCGTTTCACTTTTTCCCAAATCACTCCCAACGATTCTAAAGAAGTTTTCACTTCAAAAACAAAAAAGAGTAGGCCATGTGCTGTGCTAAAATTCACGCATAGTTGTTAATATTAGTTTACTATTTTACTTCATAGATCGCCAGGAATTGCAATTTCCCACAGGGGTAGCACAAAAACGCACCATCTATATTCGCATGACCGCTTATGTGCACGTGCATGTATGAGTGTAGTAGCAGTATTATTTTGGAATACTACTTTTTGACTTCCTTCTGGTATTATTTGGCTGTTTTGAAATCCTTAGTTACTTTATATTCCTGCTGTATTGCCATTTTTGTGCAATTTTCTTCCTTATCTTTTTTTTTGTTGAGCTTTTGTTTTCTTGTGGTATGCAATGTTACGCTGTTTGTGTCATTTGGTTTTGCTGTTTTTATTTTGTATAGTTTTTAGTGTAAATTGCTCACACTTCGTTTGTCTTTTGACAATTTTGTCATGCCTCCTTGATATATTTTTGTTGTTTTCTTTTTTTTTATTTTGCCTAAAGATTTGAGTGTCGCACACGTGACTTGACTTGCCAATTAAGTTAGTCAATGGTTAGTTAAGTGCCTACAAGTAGGTTTTGAGAATGACCGTTATTATCGTAGGCTAAAGACATGTTTGTGGTTTTTGTGCTCGATGTGGCGTTTTTAAAGAAGGCTGAGGGAATGCGACGCATATTTAGAGATAATACACCTTTGTAATCTCATTAAGTGAGGGGCTCTGCTAGTGACGGTTGAGAAGCCTTGAAAGGTAATATTTTAACATTTTTAAGCATCACACCCAACTAATGTCAATCGCTTTTAAATTGACAGCACTAAGAGGGCAACTAAATACAAAGTTGTGCAGAAGAAATTAAATTTTATTTTTCGAATTTTTTTTCACTACACAAAAAATATTATTGTGAGTGATGGAAATCTTTGTTTCGACTTACGCGCTCTATTGGTTGTCTGCTTGTATACTCCAGTTGTAAAATATGTTTGACGTACGAAACCATTCGCAAAAATTATAAATCATCCGATAGGCTGATTAATTTTGCGCCACTTCGATAGTAAATATCGCAAATTTATCATCTTTTTATATTTAAATCTGAAAGTTTGTTTCTTTCTTTCTATTTCAATCCATATATAATATCAATGACGGGTTCACAGTCTTCGCGGAGCTCCGAAAATCCCGTAACTAATCGATGTCATCGACTCGGATCAATGCCTTCTTGCTGCCAAATTACGCATACGTCTCTGTGCACCAAGAAACGTACATCTAACCACACAAAGAATGTTCGACATCGGACAGCTGCAATCGCAACAGACACCCAGAAGACTCCCTGCTCTTTGAGAGCCTGCCCAACAAGTCGGCGTGCACGGCAATGTAGCAAAATTTCTTACGTACCGCCGCCGAAGAAGTAATCGGATTGCGGCGAGCCCGAAAAAATAATTGGGACAACAAGGAATGTTACGAGAGCCGAAATAAGTGAGTGCAAGGAGCTTAAGATGCTGGACAATAGGAAAACCGTCCGAAAATTCTACCAAAAAGTTCGGCGGCTTAGAGAAGGTTTCAAGATCGGGGCGTTTTCCTGTAAGAACAAAGGCGGCGATCTGGTGAGTGGCATCCAGAGCGTACTTAAGTACATTATTTTCGCATTTTCACGGATAGCTTCAGCACTGACCACGGTTCCGGCTCTGGCGTCTACGTGGAATCCAGAGGGACAAAACTACGCTTTTCTCGTGGAATGCACGCATCTGTGTCCAAAGCGGAGGTGTAAGCTGTTTAAGAAGCGTTGACCTTTGTTGTGTAAAGTATATGGAAAGGCAGATCTGTATGTATCTGCAGCGACAGCAAACCTATGCTCATGGCCTTTGACAGGCCTCCAACCACTTGAAGTGTAGTTGAGTCCGAGTAACTTTAACCCACAAGCGAGCTTGGCAAGCAGACCAAATTGATGTTACCTGTCATGTCCGACCGACTGTTGCAGATCCTCCTGACATTAAGCAGAAGAGACGGTAGGTAGCTAGTTGAACTGATGACGGGCCACTTTCATGGAAAAATGTACTCTGCCCAGCAATGGAGAGGACGATGAGAACTAGGACCACTTTCGGTGCATCTGTCTAGCCTTTACTCGAATCAGGCTTGAGGTCTTTAGCACAAGATCTACGCAGATTTCTTCGGAGGTCGGCTAAAGAACATCAAAACCGCCAAAGCCGACGGACTGCCGGCTGAGCAATTCAAACATGGCGGTGAGGAACTGGTAGGGTGGATGCATCAGCTTCTATACAAAATATGTTTCGATGAAAGCACCCCTGCCAATTGGAATTTAAATGTGTGAAGGGTAATTCTGAAATCAGTGCCAATCACCGTACATAGTCTTCTAAATATCGCTTGTAAGGTTCTAGCGAGCGTATTGTGGGAGAGGCTGAAGTTAATCATCAACAAACTGATTGCACCTTATCTGTGTGGCTGAGGTTTTAGATCTGGTAACTCTACCATCGACCAAATATTCACACTACGCCAAATCTTGGAAAAGACCCATAACAGAGAATCGACACACAGCATCCTTTTGTTTGACAAGTTGGCCCGTCAGGATTAGGAAGGCCCTCTCCAAGCCATTTATACCAAGCGAGGTTTCAGATAGGATGCCTCTCTGCCGCGTATCTTCTTTAACCTGATGCTGGAAAAGATCGTGAAAGCCACAGAACTCAATCTCTCAGACACAATTTTCTATAAGAGCGTACAATTGTTGGCGTATGCTAATGGTTTTGACATCAACGGCCTTAACAACCGTGCTGTTCGTTCTGCCTTTTCCTGGATAAGGAAGCAAAATGGATGGGTCTGGCAGTAAACGAGGACAAAGCGGAGTACCTCCTGTCATGAAACAAACAGTCGACGCACTCGCGTATCGGCGCCCACGTCACTGTTGACAGCTATGATTTCGAGGTTGTAGGGACTTCGTTTATTTAAGAACCAGCATTAGCACCGATAATAATGTCAGCCTAGAAGTCCAACGTAGAATCTCTCTTGCCAACAAGTCCTACTTTGAACTAAGTAGGCAACTGAGCAGTAAAGTCCTCTCTCGAAGAACAAAACTCGCACTCTACAAGACTCTCATCATGCCGACGCTTGGAGTGTTTGAAAGAAAGATTATGCGCACGATTTTTGGACCTTTGTACGTTGGCGATGGCAAGTCTCCCAGACGAGGGAACAATAAGCTGTATGAGCTTTGCGACGACATAGACATAGCGCAACGAATAAAGATCCAGCGGCTACGTTGGCTGGGTCATCTAGTCCGAATGGATACAAACGATGCGATACGGTACCAGCTGGTGGTAGCAGAGGAAGAAGAAGGCCTCCTCTGCGTTAGAAAGATCAGGTGGAAAAGGACTTGGCTTCACTTGGTGTGTCCAACTGGCGCCGGTTAGCAGGAGAAAGAAACGACTGGCGCCCTTTGTTAGACTCGGCCAAAATCGCGTAAGCGGTTATCACGCCAATTAAGAAGAAGAAGAAGAAACAAAATTATTATTTTTTAACCAGTAAAAAAAAGGTTTGGTTAGCTGTAAAATGTAGTTATCGCTTTGGAAGGAGCACATACATACATATATTCAAAGTTATAAATATATATATACAATTGATGCGTACACTCTTTCTGAGTGTTTGGCTGAGCTCCTATCCTATTTGTGGTGTGCATCTTGATGTTGTTTCAGAAATGGATGGACCTACAGTTTTAAGCCGACTTCGAATGGCAGATATTTTTCATGAGGAGCTTTTTCATGGCAGAAATACACTCAGAGGTTCGCCATTGTCTGCCAAGAGGCGACCGCTATTAGAAAACACTTTTTCTTCATTTTGATGTTTCACGGAGATTCGAACCTACTATGATAGGCACGCACCAACCCATTCGGCTACGGCAGCCGCCTTAATCTTACATGAAAAATGTTTACTTAAACATTTCGTGTAAGAACGAAAATTTTAGCGTAAAAAAATTTATTAGTGAACCCTGTTTTTTTCAAAGTCATGATACAGTATCTAGGGTAATATCTATGTAATATCTATGGAAGGCCTCGGCATACTATAGCCTACGGCTTGTGCTCAGATTTTTCGTTCTCGAAATTGATTACGAACATTCAACTCTTCAAAAATGCATCTACAACTTTCATTCTGCCAGTCAGCGTGTTAGTCATTGCTTTCCTCAACTCCTTCTTACGTTAATTACTGCACTACAACTCTAAAAAACATTTCCACATCCACAATCAACATTCAAAATGTTGAGAGAAGCAGCAGAAAGCAAAAGAAATGCAGAAATTGCCGCTCCTGAAAACCTGCCAAATTTAACTACTTACAGAAGGCACACAAAAGCAAAAGCAAATGCACACATGAATATGAATAGGGCACACACACATCGACGCATAAATGTACGGAGATTGTACTTTATATGCGCCGCTATATGCCTCTACTGTAAGTTGTATGTGGTGTGTTGACTTTTAAAATTTCTTGCAACTTGTGGCTGCCACGCTTGGTTGAGTCTTGCATTGCCTGTTGCAAGCTGCCTGGATGTCTAGCTGACAACTGCCACTTGCGTATTTATGGGTGTCAGCAAAACCAACCAACAACTTTTCCTTAAATTTCCAAACACTTTCTCAGCTACTTTTGCTGTTACTCGTGCTGCTGCTGCTGCTGCTACTACACTTATTGTTGCCTTCCACTTTGCTCTTCGGCAACTTCACTTTGCCGCTTTGTAGCCTTTTGCGTCAAGCCACAACTTACATACCTCAATACACACGCGCAAAAGAGTGACTAAGTGCAGTGAGTTGGTTATAAATGAATGCATGAATGTATCTGCTGGTACAAACCTACATGGGCGCTTATGTGTGAATTAAGTGCCATTTTTCTGTATGGCAGTTTATCTGTGTGTCTGTTTGTCTACTCGTTTGTTTGTTGGTGGGTAAGTGCATGTGTGAAAATTTCATTTCCGTTTCCGTTTACAAAACCAACTACAGCCACGCAAAAACAGCAAACGGAGGAGCAGCATGCGAAAGGTAGTGGCAATGCTGGCAACGGCGTGTGACGCCATTTTAATACGCTTGCACACACACATACACACATACGCATATACAATTGGCAAACATGGCACTTAATTTCATTTAACGCCGAGATTGCACGCAATTTTTACACAGTCATTGCCTATGCGCTCACTTAAACCGAAAAAAAAGTGCAAATGTGTATGTATACGATTATGTACATGTATGCAAGTAGTAGAAAAAATGTGTGCGGACCAGAAGTGAAATTTCGGGTAAAAAGCTTGTATATCTTTCCATAACTCCCCTTCTACGTACTGAATCGAGTCTCAATGGTATTTATTTATTTATTTTGTTACTCCAAAAAAAGTCAATCAACGACAAAGGTTCTTACTGCCTAAAACGAGAGTTTTCCTTTGCCTAAATTTTATTTAAAAAAAATAATATACTAGAAAACATGCACTACTTCGTGAATGAAAGATGGATAAACTCATGTTGCACCATGGGCGCCAATTTTGCTGGAGGTATCTCATCGTTGACGAAATCCTGAGGACTCCTTTTCAATAGTCGTAAAAGCGGCGACGACATCCCGATTGGCATGCCCTATGATGTTGGTGTCATCAGCATACGAAAGGAGCTAGACACATTTATAGAAAAAGCGAACTGGACACTTCCTTTTTACTCCACGCTTTTTTCGAGCTTACATCTGGCAATCCTGTATCTTTTGATAGAGACGTCAAATCGCTTAATGACATACCGCGTTGGAAGCGTCAGGCCAAGCAGATTTTTACCATGGAACAGTACACGGCACGCGAGCGCTCCCAAATTGTTGAAATTTACATTCAACAAAAGAAGTCAATTGTGAAAACTCAACGTGCATATAAAAAAATAGATAATGTAAAAGTGCGCTTTCTAAGAACACCATTAAACGTTTGTACGAAAGGTTTTCGACTGTTGATGCTCTTTCTAATCCAAAGAGGCCAAATCAAAACCGACCAAGGCGATCGGATGAGAATATTGCTGTTGTATGGGTCAGTGTTGAGACGTCGCCAAGGACATCCCAAAATCGCCGTTCTCAGCAGTTGGGTATTGCTCCGACCACTTTACAGCGAATTATCCGCATTGATTTGCATTTATTCCTGTATAAGATTCAATTGCCGCAAAGATTGTTGCCTGCGGACAAGTCTCGTCGATTGGAATGGGCCCAAAGAGTCATCGAAATAGCTGAAGATGACGAGCAATTTTGGAACAAAATCATCATTTCCGATGAGGCTCATTTCTTATTGAATGGGACGGTAAACAAGCAAAATTGCCGTATTTACACCACTGAAAATCCTCACGAAATTCAAGACAAAAAAGTCACTGTTTGGTGCGGCGTTAGTGCGAAAACGATTATTGGGCCGTTTTTCTTCAAAAATGAAGATGGTCAAGCTGTTACTGTCAATCAGGAGCGTTATCGCGATATGATAACCACTTTTGTGCTGCCAATTATTCATCGAAAGCGTATGAGGCAGTTCTGGTTTCAACAAGACGGCGCTCCACCACATTTTAAAGAAATTCTTTCCTCGTCGTTTGATGTCGAAAAATGGCGATTTTGACTGGCTCGTCCGATTTAACGCCACCTAACTTCTTCTTGTGGGGATATTTAAAATCAAAGGTTTATATTAATAAGCCAAAGACCATAGAAGAGCTCAAGAACAACATCCGGGAAGAAATAGCCGCTTTTTCAGACGACATGTTAGCTAAAACTATGGAAAATGCTGCAAAAAATTGTGTTTTTCTTTGATTAAAAAAAAGCACATGTGTCCGTCGAATATGGGCAACCCAGTAGTACCTGTTTCGATACTTTCCTGCAGTACTTATTATATGCCATAACCGTCAAAACTATCATTCACCATAAATTCATTCAAAAAAGGTCTTGTCGATTTTCATAATTTTTCTTGCTTACTTTTCTTGTAATTTTTACTTGTAATTTATTTTGAAAAGTTCAGATTTTGCAATACCTCAAATATCGAAATTTGAAATTTGAATTGGTCGAGCCAAGGAGAACCAAGAGATTTGGTGGATCCTAAAACACTCAGGCTAAAAAGCCCATTGTATTTAAAGCTCTGGAAATGGGGCAGATGGAGAAAGAGGAAAAAGAGAAAAGTATCAGAGAAAGAAATAGGAAATAATAGAGACAAAGACAGAGACAGAGGTGAGAATTTTCCAGATTCTTTGGCAAATCTGTAAATATCCCCCAGTTTTAGAGAACGAATATTACTCATTCTCACGACATCGAAATCCAAAACTCGTAGTCTTGCATTAGCAAAGGCAGGACACTCACAAAGAAAGTGCTCAGTGTTATCCACCTCCTTTAAGCAAGACAAGCACATTGGGTTCTCAATGATTCCAATGGTGGTCATATGCTGACCCCATCGGTTGTGTCCTGTAATAATACCGACCATCAACCGAACGTATTTCCTTCCAAGTTTTAATAGAAAGTTTGTCAGTTTTCTGTTCGGACTTGTCACAAAACACTTCGCAGTTCTGCAGCATTCTAGACCGGACCATCGCTCTTTATGTAGATTGCCTACATAATCGCTGATCCAATTCTTGATTCCTGCGAATTGCAACTCTGACCCTTGTGGGGAACCGCTGATCCACGGTTGACCAATTCATCGGCGATTTCGTTTTCTTGGACACCGGAGTGTCCTGGAACCCATATAAGTACAAGCCTGTTCTGCCTTGCGACAGAGTTAAGCTTGTTCTTACCTTCTTGAACAATCTTTGAGGTTTGCGGGCCTTCAGTGCAACCCGACTGTCACTGAAAACTCCAATCTGTTTCTCACTCCATCTCCTCTCGATTATCCATTCGGCTACTTTTCCGTTTGGAAAACAGTTGCCATTTCCCTCATAGCATAGTGATACTTATTAATATCGTTTAAGCACCATCCGGCTTCAGAATCTATTTCGTTCTTGGACCCATTGGTAAAGAAAATATCCGTCAAACCTACCTGAATGCATTCTGAATTGCTCCATTGCTCACGCAGTGGAAATCTGACATCAAATTTTCTTGCAAATGAAACTATGGGTATCAGGTCGTCTTTAGGTGTTAAAAACAAAGTATACTGCTCAGATAGCACCTTAAAGATTCCTCTGTGTCCCATAATTCCGTCTTCGTGCCAGAAACCATATTTATGGAATTTACACATTGCTTTTATTGCTTCCTGTTTGATCTTAAGATCCAAGGGGAGCAAATCAAGCATATCATTTAGTGTATCGCAGGATGTTGTACACATGGCACCCGTAATGCATAAACATACACTTCTTTGCAGCCTGTATAGTTCCCGGAGTGTGGACTTAAACATGCTCCGTCGCCACCAGACAACCGAGGCTTGGGAAAACTTCGAAAAAGGTGATTCCAATAAATTTGCAGTGTGGAAACAATGTAATTAAAGTGGTAGGTATCCTGTCCTTTGCGAAAGACTTTTCTCGACTAAAAACAAAAAAAAAAAATAGAACTCAAATCAGTTGACTTAAAGCTACACCTGGCGGTTGTTCCGGAAACTTTTTCATTCAGGTGGTATATAAATTATTTCTTATTGCTTGCGACCACTAACGCACGACATCCTATGAGAATAGCTGCTTTGGAAACTCAAATGAATGAAATAAAAACCACATAATTTCCTCTTATTTCGCACATTAGTAAAGGAGACAATGTTGCGCACATTTAGACGTCTGGAAATACAAAAATTAAATGTAACGGGAGTACATCTGTGTACTACGCGTAACCTGATCAGTGAATGATGTCCGATTTTGAGTAGTTTCAAGCCTCAACTCATTATTCATGCACAGCGCATACCATTCCAATTTATATTCATGCGCTGCTTGCTTATACGCCTAGTTGTATACTTCTAAGTTGCAAAATAACGCGTGCTTGCAATGCCGAATATGCAATAATAATACAGATATTTTTATTTATTTATTTTTCAGGAATAACTGCAAGAAAAAATGCATGGCATGTGGCGTGTAAGCAATCACTCAGGCGGGAGGTTAAAAATAGTACCTGCATATGAAATCAAATATCCCCGTAAACCAAATGGGTGCAAGAAATCAAGCAAGGAAATACTATTTGATGGTGAATGTTTAACATTTAATTGTAGAATAAGCACTGATGATAAAACCGCAACGGAAATGAGTGTCGTTTTCGCATTTCAATATTTTATCTGCTAAGTGTAAAATCCGAGATCAAATTCCAAGACGAATAGATGCCCGCACAGAATTGAGTAGGCTTGAAGTTCATTAATAAAGACCCAATCATTGTTGTGCTTTATATTTAAGATCTAAAAAGAAGGGCAGGAGGAATGGATGAAGAAAACAGGAAGAAACGATGATATTACACAGTTAACTCCTCTTCAAATTTCTCTGGCTTCTTAATGAATCTGTGAAGTTTTTCAAGGAATAGAAATTATAGCTAATTCATTCCCAGTACATCTTATCAAAAAATGTGTCTCCTTAGTTTAGCCAAAGCCGCACAGAAGCAAGGAAAGTGCATTAAATTTTTATTTTCCTCCGAAGAGAAGACGCATATTAGATTGTCAAGGATGCTTGAGAGCCAGCAATCAAACTATCCATCGTAGTTTCCTCAGCTAGGTAAAGCATCCCACTAGCGCCACTTTCCATTCTTCGGCTCTTTCAAAAAGCTCTTAGCAGTAATACAAGAGTTGAAGCTACACCACTGCACCCCACGTTTTTTATATATTCAATCTAAGACCCAGCTAACATTTCCTGCAAAATCTGGATCGACGACGCCACGCTGAACACATCGGTTATCGTCAAATAACTGAAATTAAGCAGCATTGGGCACGGCTAGTAATTGGATGGGGGACCAATTGGCGGCATCGCATGTTGTTGGTCTTTAAAAAGACGATTGCCACACCAGCTACTGCTTAATGTTAATTATAATTCTAATTATGGGTAATAAAATATGAATAATAAATATTATTAAAAAATATGGTATTTGATCACATATCCACATTTCGCCAATTCATCAGGCAATTCGCTACATTGCAGAACTCAGTATCCAAAATAAATTCGGAATAATTTAGTATATTAGCGGAATAATTTTTTTAATTTTGAATTTCATTCAGAGCATTTTTTAGTGCCTCTAGGCCAGCCTGGCTGTCGCTGCAGACTCTGGTCTGGTAACCGTGCTACCTGCTCTCGATTAAGCACAAATTTTGGCTAAATCTATCTCTATTCCCTTTAAATTACCGATTACTGCTGTTGTTTTTCAGGCAGAAGTCTTTGCGATCCTGCAGCCATGCCAAATGCTTAGGAAAGTAGGAGCAAAGGAGATATTAATATTTTTTCCGATAGTCAAGCCGCAATAAAGCCTCTGACGAGGCTATGGTGCAGGTCCTAACTAGTCACCTGCTGTAAGGAGCAGATCAAATCTCTTGGATGTGCATGTAACATTTCTCTGATTTAGATTTCAGGAGTTAGGAACATAAAGGGAAATGAAATTGCTGAAGAGCGAGCTTGCCAGGAAGGGGACTGAATTGGTTGCAGAGACCTCCTCCCGTTCAACGGTTTTTTTCTCAGGAAAATTGGAGCTCCATTTCTTCATATCCTACTTCGAAAACCCTTTGGTTCCAGTACAATAGATGGAAGACTCACAAAGTACTGGGGACTCCACGTCATTTAACTTTCAAACTCTTAGCTGAGACCGTTCAGAGGAGGAAACTGTTGAGCACTTCCTCCGTAAATGTTCAGGTTAGGCAACTAGACGATTAAGGTCACTGGATGCTCCGTTCTTTGACCTTGTGTATATCCTCTCAACGCCTAATTCTGGTAAATACAAGTTGATCATGGGCTCTCTGTCATGGAAAGTGATTTAAAATGAATATTAAACTAAATGATCCATACTTTAAATCCTCTCTCTTGAACTTTGCTCTTGGAATGCATGCATCTGTGCTTGAAGCGGAGGTGTATGCTGTTCAAGCGATGAACTTTGTTGTGGGAAAAGGTGGAGAGCAGATGTATATGTGCCTTTACTGACAGCCAAGCTACGCTTATGGTCTTAGATAGCCGCCCAACCCCTTCGAAGGTAGTCAAGTCCTGTAAATTCCAGCTGAACTATGTCGGTGGACATAATAGCCTCATGCCAACATGGGTCCCGGGATGCGTGAGTATGGTGGGTAACGAGACCTCTGACTCTTTACCTAGGATTGGCTCTGAGGCTAAATTCTTTAGCACGGAGCCCGTTCTGCCACTCCCTTCAGCAACCATCAAAGCCACGGTTAGCAAATATGTTACTACAACCCACAAGTGAGCTTTGACAGACTGAAAGAGGCTGCAGATGGGCTAAACTTTCGTTAACTGTCATGTCCGATCGACTGTCGCAAGTCCTCCTGTCATTAAGCCGACGGTTGGACTGATGACGGGCTACTTTCTGTGGGCGAAGCACATGGAAAAGGTAGGCACCTCAGACAGTGAACTCTGCCAAGCTTGTGAAGAAGCAGGAGGAAACGGCGGACCGCTTTCTGTGACGTCTGCCTCGAATTCGCTTGAATCAGTTTTGAGGTTTTTAGCACTGATGTGTTAAGAAGCGACCATCTTGGCTCCTTGGCACCACAAGATCTAATCAGATTTCTTCGGAGATCGGGTAGATTTACAGAAAATTAAAAGAGAATCCGAGTGTAGTACAATGGACTTAATTGTGTCTGAGTGCTGCACTTGCTAGTTATCCCCACAAAAAACAAAAATTGAAACGAACATTGTTGCTCTTGGCACTGAAAAACCAATAATTAGAAAACAACTTAAATAATTTTCTGTCCAAATATTTAAGAATTTTCTTCCCAACGAGTCATTATCCGCACTCTATCCTCCAATCTGTTTCGAATCTTTCATTACACAAATTTGGCTTATTTGGCTCTACCATAAAATCTGAGCTCCCTTATGTTTGTATGCTTGTGCATATGTAAACAGTTACGTTATTCCCACCACAATCTTTTACAAATATTTCCATCACTGTTTTTTAGAAATTTTCAAACCAACAAGCGAGCTCAACCTTGACACTTCGGATTTGCTCTGTATGCAGCAGTCGTTAGTTCCAACGGAAATGCTTCCATATTTATGTATGTGTGCATATACAGGGTTTGATTGAAAAGTAATGAGCCTTATTTTTTTAGCAGTTTTATTAAACCTTTTGGCTTATACAACTAATATTCTTCAAAATGGGACCCTTGAGCGTCAATACATCGCCGTTCCTTCCACTACAGGAAACATTTTTTAAACTCATCCGCCGGAATTGCGTTCAATTCGGCTGTCACAGTTTTTGGATCGCCTCGATGGAGTCGAAACACCTCCTCTTTAGCTTTCTTTTCAGACGCGGAAACAAGAAGAAGTCCGGAGGGGACAGGTCTGAGCTGTAGGGAGGCTGGGGAAGCACCGGAACCCCCATCTTGGCCAATGCAGAGGTGCAGAGGAAGGCGGTGTGCGCCGGCGCATTGTCGTGATGAAGGGTCCAATTGTTGACGAGGTCTGGCCAAACCCGGGCGACGCGGTTTTTCAGCCGAAGGAGCACTTTTTTGTAAAATGCCGCGTTTACAGTGCTTCCTGGAAGTACAAACTCCTTGTGGACGATGCCTCGAGAGTCGAAAAAGATGATCAGCATGGTTTTGACCTTGGATTTCGACATGCGCGCCTTCTTGGGTCGTGGCGACCGGCTCGTGTGCCAATCCGCACTCTCTCTCTTGCCCTCAGGATCGTACTCAAAGCACCAGGTTTCATCTCCTGTGATACAATTGTTTAAAGTATTATCCTGCTCGTCACTTTCCAATACTTTACGACTCTTTTCCACACGCAATTGCTTTTGTTCATCAGTCAAAACCTTTGGAACCAATTTGGCAAACACTTTGTGCATTCCAAGTTTTCCGGTTACGATTTCCCGCACATTGTAATAAGTTAAATTTAACTCTTCACTGATCTCACGTAGACTAGCACGACGGTCAATGTTCAAAAATTCACGAAGCCGGTTCATACCTTCGTCTGTTTGCGTCGTCGAAGGTCTTCCAGATCGCTGTTCGTCTTCGACGTCCTCCCGGCCTTCCTTGAACGACTTGTGCCACTGTTTTACCTGGGCACTGGACAGAGATTGGTCACCGTAAGCCTCCTTGAGTACCCAAAATTTAATCGAGTAACGTTGCTCCAACGATCGCTGCATTTTCACCACTGCCAAATCCTAACCAACTTTTAAAACAGGTTTCACGCGCGGAGCGATGTTGACTGCACCGCTGTTGCCAGCGAACTAGGACTTGTTTCCAACGATCATTTTCCCCCACCAGCCGATTCGGTTGGTCGCTTGGCAGTCGCTCCGCGCGGGAAGCCTCATTACTTTTCAATCAAACCCTGTATAAACAACGTCTGCAGAAACTTAGGCACATATGTATATATCTAGCTTGGAGTAAGAGAGCACAACAACCTGCTGGGTTCGTAAGTACGCACGTTCAGTTCTCAATTTGGCAAACCACTCGAAAACTTAGGCTTACTGGCTCTTAAACCGACTGTGACAAATTTTTGCCTGACATGGTCCATATTCTAATTATCACCTCACTCAAACGTAGTACTCAAATTACTGTGATTAGCTGAGCTTCGTCGTAGACCAGGAGCAGTGCTCCAGATTTTAGTAGCTGAGCCATAATTTCAGCTGGCAACGGAAGTCCAAAGACAGAATAGTGACAGTGGAGCACTGTGATCAAACTTTGCTGAGTCCTTGTGAGAGTGAGAGCACAAAATTTAAACTTGATTGAATTAAAGAGAGAAGCGGAAAGAACTTATTAAGCTCTAATATCAAAGACTGATTGTTTGATTTCAAGAAGTTATTGAACTCTAACATTACAGAACTAGGATTTCATTGTAATGACGGTGCTGAGTTGAGCCTATGCCCCAACGCATAAGAAAAGTTTAAGCAAAGTATTTGTTTCGCAGTCTGAAAAAAATGGGTTCGGTTTCTAGATCTAAGACTAAGCCTCAAGCTGAAAATATATTTCAATTAAAACCTTGAACTAAATATTTGAATTTGAACCAGCTTGCTGACCCACTTGCTGAAATTACAAGCCTGCGAAAGAAGTTGATTTCCTATGCTCGTAAATTGAAAGAAAAGCAAATACTCAATAATCATTCCTGGTATGGTATGGCGGCAAGCACTCTGAAGTATATAACAAAACAAGGCGTTGCTTACGCACAACGGAAAGTGATTCTGTTGAAATAATTAGAATCACGTATTTCGCTAGCAACAAAGTAAGAAGGACCTAGAATTGGACATATGTAATCGCTAGGTAGTGTCTTGCTTGGATTCCGAGATCATCTGCAAAATAGATGAAGCTAAGCCAAGTTGTAACTACTTACATGCCTTACACATAATGTGAGGTTCTGAGAAGTTTTATGTAGTGTTGTATTTGGCAGACAACTATGGAAGCTGCAGGCATCGGTAGACCGCTATTTGTGCGCTCGAGATTAATCAGGGACCTCGGCTTTCTGCTAATTGTATCAGAATGCTTCATCATCAGTGCGCATTTAGATTCTCTGGCTCAGCTTCTAAAGTTCACAATTTCTTTAAAGCTAATGACCAGGCGAAACAGGACACGGTTTCGTCGTAAAACGTAGAATTGAGGTTCCACTGAGAGCTTGTGGTCTGCTCCTGGAACCAGATAGTCCTGACGAAGCACATACTCACCTGAGCTGCTAGATACTGCACATATGTGTAATGGAACACGAGTATTTCATATTCTGGGAACATCTGAAATTGAATAGGCTGGTAAGCTGTCATCACGGATAATATTGTAGATTTTCCAGGTTTGCTTTTCAACTATCGTGAAAAAGGAAATTGTGAGAAAAATTTTGTCTATCACGTCACTTGGGAAATCGGCAGCCGAATTCTGCACGATTATTTCACATGTACTCAAACACTTGTCAGTCATTGCTCTCGTCTGGACAACGAATTAGTCATTGGTCTGATCTTTTTCGCATATCAGCAACTACGAATCTCAGTTTTTTTAGTTAGCACACCCCAAGTGACGTTCAGCCCAGTCAGCTTGATGCTGCTAAATTTGTACTGCAAAACTGAACCAGTCAGCACCGTCGTAAAAATGCATGGTTATCATCGTTTATAATCCCAGGGCTCGTCATTACTTAAAATGCCCTCGGCCGATTTGGTTCTAATGAAGAAGTCTTACGAAGAGTTGTTGATGAGAGACAACTATGCAGGTGTATCAAACGTAGAAATACATCCGCATTTGGGTCACATACTGCAAAATCCGAAATATCAACCGCTACAACTCATATTGCCAAGCAATATTGAAGGAAAAAGGAGTTATCGACTGTAAATTGTATTCTTCATTGGGAAACATAAGACAATGGACCGGTACACAACGTGTGGAACAACTTTTTTTTTTTTGGTGGGTGAGGTATTGATCCAAATGCCTACGCACTTTTAGCGACCGTCATCTAGTGCGTCGTGTGGTGTGGCCACTAAAGCAGTCCTTCCTCTCCCTCTGGGGAGACACCTTTCCCGGATCTACTTTATGCATTACTTCGGAAGGACCCAGAACGGCATTCATAACGGACCAATTCTATGCACGCACGTCTGAGGACACCATATTTCTAGCCAGATTTCATGCTATAGGCTCGTCTTCTTGTGTCTTTGTCTGTTTGTCCGTTTTGTTGCACTGTATCGAGGTCTATCTTTTTTCTGTATTATGTACTCTATGTATCTCTTTACCGCATTCCCGCTGACCTCACGTTTAAGCATTCTGCTGATAATGTTACTCGATACGATGTCACCAATTTGGTTCCTGAGAACATCTCTTTCCGCAAGCCATCTGTCACAACTAAAAAGCGAGTGTTCAGCATCATCGCTCGACGCTTCGCAGTATATGCACTTGGCCCGAGAGAAACTTAGTTCAGGAAGTAATTCACCGCCCGCGAGAGTTAGTTTTGAACCTCATTTCTCTTATTGATGGAATGAGTTTCGCCGTCCATCTCTCACTAGTTTCATTGTCCCATCGACTTTGCCACCGCATTGTTTGGCATCTTCGTTCCGCAACGCTAGTGATCACGTGTCTCTGCTTGGAGTCCCACGCATCCATTCGTTCTCGGACCATGAGGTCGACGGGTTTCTCCCCTCTGATTACAAAGACTACAAAGCCAGACCCATTGCGGTAGGCTGAGGCAACTCTGAATGCTGTCGCCTATTTGCATGCTGATCTCGACTTTTCATGCGACTTCGAGTCATCAAGATGACTTCGGTCTTATTTTTGGCGAGTTCCACGCCATGGTCCTCAGGCTAAGGTTCTCAGGCTAAATTTCCATCTTTATCATAACTTCATTCAGCCTCCTCAGTGTTCCGGGCTGGCATGAGCGCCGCTATATCGTCCGGGTATCCCACTAGATATGTATCTTCCGGCATTTCTATGCTCAACAGCTCGCCATAACTCAACAGCTCTTGGAAACGGGTAGAAACCGCATATTATTTAATTATTATTTATTTATAGTTCAAAATTTGTATGAACAACAAAAAAAATTGTTCAATAACATATTATTTTTCAATTGTATCATCGCTTACACTCGAATATGAATAGGAAAAAGGAAGAAAGTTAACCCGTAAAAGGTTCAAATCATTCATATTTCATACATACATTGCCCTTCCATGTACAAACAAGATGTAGATTTGGTAAAAGCGTACAATCAGGCAGTTGCTGAAATACTCAAGTTAACTTCCCTTTCTCTTAGAATTTGTGCATGGACCAGAACACCCAGTAAATAGAGCAAGAGAACAGCAGAATTTTGGAGGTCACTGTCAAAAAATATTGTCCACAAGTAAGTTGCAGTTATCGATAGATTTATATGCATGTAAACACATTTATATAAAAAACATTTATTTTGGACTTTTTCCAATGCCTTTGACTGGCACAGCTTGCAACGCCCACATGCATCACTTCACCTGCATCACCAAGCCACTGCAGCTGAATTAAGTGAAAAAAACATTCGATCACACATACTTTACATACCTACATAAAATATAATGCGCTCAAATATTTCATAGAGAAAGCATGTAATAGGTGCTCTTTTTACTTTTGAGAAAATAATTTTTTTCATACAAAAGTTATCCTATGAATTGGCTGGTAATTTGAGTAATTGGGCTATGTGATGCATAGAGTTTTTTATAGTAAATAATTTCTTGCGCGTGGCTTAATTACATTTGGTTTTTAAGGCAATTAAGTAGCCAAATTTCATACCACTTTTTCCAAGATAATCGGGATCTCGCTCGTTGGAATTGTCATTCTAAGCGACAGCCAGGCGGCACCTAAGGCACTGTCATCCTGTGAGAATAATAGTATCCGAGGCCTTCTTTGCAATGGGATAACACACCATCAAAGAGAAGATTAGGAGTGAAGAGACTTACGGTGGTTAGCTGGCACCAAATTATGAGACTACCCCAGGCGCAATCCTTACTGGGAGGATACAACCAGAAGAGGTTTAGGAACTCATAACGCTTCCTAAGAACAAACTGAAAAAGTCCACGGGCATTCCCACAGGAAATTACAGATTCTGCAGTTATCTCCACAGACTCTTGTCGTTTTTGTAACCAATCTTCGGAGACTCCAATGCACCTCCACTTTGAATGTAGCACTATAGGACGAAAAAGGTTGAGACATCTCAGCCAACTGCAGCCAGAAGAAAGATTTATATGCCCAGCCCAAGCCAGCTCTATCTTAAATTTAGTAAAAGAAATGGGTTTGGATGAGGTACACAAAGCCATGAGGGCACAAAAAGCCATGAGGTTGGAGTACAAACCTCAAATTGAATAAATCTATGTATTATTTTTTTTACATTGAAATTTTTCCTCAAAAATAATAATAAGCATATTTTTTTATATTTTTTATTCACTTTTGATGGATAATTGATCTAATTACTTTAGCGTTTTTCTTTCTCTCAGAAATAAAAAGTTGTTTTTGAGTTTTAGTTTTTATTTTTTTCAGAAATCTCAAAGCGCAATACTTCACCTAAACTGTTTTCAATTCACCTCACCGAAAGTCAGTTCAACCATGATGAAAAGATTTCAGAGGTGTGACCAATATCAGTGGGCTAAACGGCTCTCAGTGAATTTGAAATACTCAGCTGACTGGCTGACGTCACAAGGGTCATGACAGCGGTGAGTTTACGAAAAATTATGGTATTATGTGATATACGGCAACACTTAATCTAAAGGAATACCTGCCAAATAGCCAATGACCGGTTATACAAGCCACGACCTTCGATATGCCCTCTCTTGAAAGGCTAAGTAGTACTTTTCTCTTTTTCTTATTTATTTGCGGCATAGCTGTGACGCATATGCCTTCATCTCTGCATGACCTATTGGCCTCTTGGATAAAGTTGTTTTTGATCACTAGGTTGCTCGTGACCATAGGTATCTCAATGGTACTTCTGTCGCTAAGAGTAGTACCTTTCCTGGAAGAACTGATATTTATTAAGGAGGGTTAAAACAAATTTAATTAAAATATAAAAAAAGTGTAATTTCAAATCAAAAAAGCGTCAGAGTTGAAGGCACAGTCCAGAGAATTCCGAAGGTGGGGCCAACATGAGACCATTAACTAGTTCTCAGCGATTAATCTCGATGATATACAAACAAATCAACACTGAAAATCAACAACTGATTATAATAGCGTAAGAATACGTGTGAGCAGGCAGAATCTTTTTTCACCATAGCAGATCGGCCACGCCTGGTAATCTATCATTATTGAATGCAGGTAAATATGTAAAAGTGATAGTGAATAAAAAACCGAAGTTACTATGGCTAGTATATGGCAGCCGAACTTGCTCTCAGAATTTTGCTATGAAGCGCCAAACCTTTTAATCTACCATCCTTGCAAAAGCCCACCTGAGCAACTTGAACACCTAAGTAGGTGAACAAATATTTCTATCCAAAGCTCTATTAAGCAAAAAAAGGCACCCTTTAAATACGTGCCTTTATATTTATTTATATGGATGTGCTAAAACATATTTAAAATGCAACAGCTGCCTCAACGCGTGCTACATACTACGTTTTTCACGCTCCCATCTGTATACAAACTGACTACTTGGCGTCGGAGGTTGCGTATACGACGTGTGCGCTCGCAAGCGTGGCACTTATAAAGAAAGAAGGAATTTTACATCATATGTACATGCAGCTATGCAGGTAGTAATGCATACGATGCATGTACAACAAACTGCAAATTTAAATTATTTTCATAATTCAACACAAATAACAACAACAAATATACAACTTTGCAACAAGCACGCGATAACTCGCACCAGCTAAAGAACTCGCCTTTGTACAAGTACATACACACATATGTATGTAAAAATACACATACATTCATACATTTAATGGTATGCATGTAGAAATATGAGTGGACTTAGCCAGTGCTTTGCAACACGCTGCATTGCAGTGCCTTTAGAGCGTAGAGTGCATTTGCCGCATTTTTGCTTTAGCGGCAAAGGCAAGCCCTCTTAAATAAGTACCGTATAGCTCTTTGTGCGTCACACGAAGCAGCGACACAGCCGCACTTTGCTAATGCAGTAGCTGTGATTTAGCGAGTACACTCCCACAGACGCGTGCGTTTCTTGTGCAGATTTCTGCATTTGTTTACTTTAAAAATCCACTTCTTAAACACAACAAGCACCCGAACACACCCACGCACTACTGTGCGTTTTTGCACCACCCTTCAAGCGTGTGCTCCCATCCACATGCATACATATGGTACATACTTTAACCACGCCAACACACACGTGCCGCATTAATGGAATTCTGTTGCAAGCCAACTGTGCCACCACTAAGTCCAACACACACCTACACAATGCATGGGGAATGGCGTTAGCAATGGCGATATGGTTATACATATGTGTGGTTTTATATGTGTGTGTGTGAAGGGCTGGTTACATTGCGTGTGATTCCATTTCATTTCAATTCTTGCTTACTTTCCACTGCACTTTGCATTGGCGACTGTTGAGTGCTTCGTTCATTACTACACTGCAGTTGTGTGCGTATGTCCGTGTGTGCATGCATGTGTTGGAGTGTTGCTGTGGGCGCGTGGCATACCGCTACACTGTTGCATGTTGCTCAACAAATATGCACTTACGTCTGTGTGAGTGCGTTTATATATTGCCACAGTTGGCATGGAAATACCTAAGCCGTTGCATTTGGTTATTTTTAGGTTACTTTATTTGAAGGTCGCACGCATATTTTTCACCATTCGAGTTCGGTGTATCCTTGTACAAGCAAAAGTGGGTGGTAAGCACTCGCTTGCATACAAATGTAAAATATAACGGGATGATATAAAAATAGTTGGTAATTCTGAAATGCGATTTGAGAAACAAACAATCACATGAGCATAAAGTCGGAAGAGATTTGGTGAAAAGTTTTTATTGTGCAAATAAAGCGTATATTTAATACTCTATGCATAAACAGATAGGATTGCTTTGTTTATCGTAATACAAATGGAAAAATATATTCAAGCATACACACATGCATAGATTTGGCACTTGGTTGTACAGGGTATTTCAAGTTCACGTTTCTTTTTTTAATTCAAATTAAACCAGGGACCGCAATCATTATGAAACATATCCTTTTTTTTCATTTTCCTTATTTATTGAATCTTTCTTGTACAACTAACAATAATTTAATGGTGCAGATACCTGTAAACGGCCATATTTTCCCTGATTTTCATTAAAATTATTTAAAATGAAGAAGTCAATATAATTTTTTTTAAAAAAAAAATAAATAATTGGCGCGTACACTTCTGTTAGGTGTTTGGCCCAGCTTCTCCTCCTATTTGTGGTGTGCGTCTAGATGTTGTTCCACAAATGGAGGGACCTACAGTTTCAAGCCGACTCCGAACGGCAGATATTTTTATGAGGAGCTTTTTCATGGCAGAAATACACTCGGAGGTTTGCCATTGCCTGCCAAGGGGCGACCGCTATTAGAAAAATGTTTTTATTAATTTTGCTTTCACCGAGATTCGAACCAACGACCTCTCAGTGAATTCCGAATGGTAATCACGCACCAACCCATTCGGCTACGGGTTTTAATTGGCGTACAGTTTTTTATGCATTAAAATAATATAATTTATTTTTTATTTTTTTTTAATCATTTAAAATGGCGGATGTACACTCAATTCTTCCAGGAAGGTCGCAGCGGGGCTTCTCAATCGGCGGGCATTGTAGCATGCGCTTGAATACAAAAAACCAAACATTTTTTTATTTATTAATGTCATAATTTCTATATGAATTAAAAAAATGGGAAAAAAATCGCGGAATAAAATTCTTAAAAAAATGAATTTTGGGGCCAATTTTCCTACTATTTCTATTACGAAAAAAATATTTTTTTGAAATATTTTCGAAAACTTGAAACAAATAGAAAGTAATATCATAGAAAAGATGTGTGCAAAATTTCAGGGAGATCGGTAAATAACTTTTCGATTTCCCGTGTGCGCCAATTCGAAAAATATACTTTTGAAAAAAACGCGCCTAAATTTTGAATACATGAAAATTCCTCTCCCAGCGCTCGAACGCAAAGAATAGAGTCGTCAGGGTTGACGATCTATAATATTGGGTAGTCGAAAAAGTATTTTCGTATTTTGTCAATAGATGTCGTTGGAGTCATCTATCTCCAGTGCTACCAATCACATTGTGGGAAGAATGCCACGCAAGCCACCAATGAAATTTGTGAAGTTTACGGAGACGATGCGGTATCAGTTCGTGTAGCACAACAATGGTTCGCTCGCTTCCGTTCTAGAAATTTCGATGTGAAAGATGCACCTCGCTCCGGTGGACTTTTCGTTGAAAAAGTCGATGAAATTAAGGAAAAGATTGACCAGGATCGTCACATAAGCTGCCATGACATCGCCAAGGCACTAAACATTCATCATCAAACGGTTTTGAACCATTTAAAGAAGGCTGGTTACAAAAAGAAGCTCGATGTTTGGGTACCACATGAATTATCTGTGAAAAATTTAACATCTGCGATTCTTTGCTGAAACGGAATGAAATCAAACCATTTCTGAAGCGAATGGTAGCAGGAGACGAAAAGTGGATCAAATACTACAATAATGTGCGAAAAAGATCATGGTGCAGGGGTGGTGAAGGTCAACAAATGGTCGCAAAGCCAGGATTGACGCCTCGAAAGGTTCTGCTGTGTGTTTGGAGGGATTGGAAAGGAATCATCCACTATGAGCTGCTCCAGCCTACTCGAACGATTGATTCTACACTTTACTGTCAACAACTGATGAGATTGAAGCAAGCAATCGAAAAAAACGGCCAGAACTGATCCATCAGTACAATGCTAGACATCTTTGATGACTCGGCAAAAACTGGGAGAGCTTGACTGGGAAGTTTTGATGCATCCACCATATAGCCCTGACCTTGCACCATCGGACTATCATTTGTTTCGATCAATGCAAAACTCCCTTAATAGAGTAAAGTTGGCTTCAAGAGAAGCCTGTGAAAATTACTTGTCGCAGTTTTTCGTCGAGAAACCACAAAAGTTTTACACTGATGGAATAATGTCTCTAAAAGAAAAATGGCAAAAGGTGGTCGACCAAAATGGTACATATTTGGTGTAACAAAGTTCATTATAAATATAAAATTAAATGAGTCGAAGTTTGATTAGAAATACGAAAAGACTTTTTCGACTAGCAATGTAAGAAATACTTAAATTTACGTTCCAAACATTTTTTGACATATTCTTAAAGGACTATACATATTAATATTTTATGAAAAAAAAAATTGTTTTTTCTCAAAATTTTACAGGTATTTGTCCCCTCAACAACTTTATGTGCTAGAGTATTATGTTTCCTTGCCAGTGCTAAGAAGCGAATTATTTGTTCAATGAGATATATGTATATGCTTAAATCGGATGTGAGTGTGATGGAAGTGAATGAATGGATGGAGCTAGAAAGGACGAGTTTCCAGTCTTCGATTCTTCGTAGCTGGGAGCCGGAAAGGCCTATTTTCCAATCTCCCTTAAAGTTTCCGTTGGCCCTCACGACGATTGTGTGCGATTTTTGTTTTTTCTTTTTTTTTTTTTGTGATGTGATGGAATTGGATGGATGAAGAGAGCCGGGAAGGCTTTGTGACCAGTCCCCCTTGAAATTGCCTTTATCTCTCATGACGATGAGGTCTTACTAAAAATTGGAATGGCCGGGATTCCGTTGCCTTCGTGGACGGAGCCTCGTTTGAGATAAGATAATTAAGATAGTACAGACTTGAAAATGTATTTTTTCTCAATCGTGTGTGACCTTCAGTTAGAAATAAATTTCGGGCTAGTTTATTGAAATGGTCTTCAAGCTTTTTTAGGTATTTTTTGCTCAACCGTGCAATTTCATCGGCTACACGAGGTATGCAAATGTCTTTGTGAATGTTAGCGTTCTTTAAAATGAAACTCCCTGAGTTATCCGCAAGACTGTAAATTGCACTCTCTGAAGTTTTTTGATATTTGAAGACGTAGCAGTTCCTCACATTTCTATACCATATGTCCGTATTGGTTTTAGCATGGCTTTATACAGTAGCACTTCGTACTCTAGAGGTAATGCTGATTTCGAATATCCAATATAGGTTTTTTCATTTTAAGCTTGGTATAACTTTCTTTCTTTTTAATATGATTCCGCCATGTGAGTCCTCTATCTAAGTGAATTCCAAGATATCTTATTTCATTTTGTTGTGGTATATTCTGACCATTCATTGTAACTGCAGGACAAGTTTCTTTCCTTAGAGTAAAAGTAATGTGCACGCATTTGGTTTCATTAACCTTTGTTCTCCAGTTTTTAAGCCATGCCTTTGTAGTATAGACGTTGCAACTTTTGGGTCTCTGTGAGTGCAAAGTATTGCTGTGACATCGGCAAATGCTGATGTAATTGTTTGGTTCGTTGTTGGCATGTCAGATATATATAATACATATAAAATAGGATTATGAGTTATATACGCAAAATTAATAGTTAATCAATATTTTGAGATTTAAAAAAATTGCGATCAATAATAATGAGAAATTTCTCAGTTTTATTCGATTGGCTAGAAAATGTAATCATATATGAATTTTTTTATCAAAAATAAAGCTCATTTTTCGAGTATTTTCATCGCTCTGGAATGATGATTCTTTTGTGAGTTATGAGTGATGCATAGTATGGGGTGTTTTTTTAAGAGCGTGAGAACTTAATATGATAATACAGAACAGAAATATTGTTGGAATGAATAGTATTTTTATTATGGTCTGGTACTTTTTGAAATTGATCCGTCATATGTCCGCCTCCGGTACGAGTTACATAGTTCATTTGATCAGTCTAATTTTTCACTACTTTTCCCAATAAATCAGAGTAATAAATCTAGCAAAAGTACAATGCAAACGTTGGTTATTTGGCGTCAATTCTGGCGCGAGCTGTATTTGATAGGCACGGACATCGAAGTACAAAGCCCAACAAGTTGAGAATTGTAATTGATATTTCTGCGTCTTCTTCAACAATTCGTCTTATGAACTTCACAAACAGATTTTTTTTTTGTCAAAGTATATTTGCAAATATTTAAAAGAAAAATGTTGAGAAAAATCTCCGGAGCAGTCAAAGACAGGAGCGGGAAATGGCGTCTAAGATGGAACCATGAACAGGACCAACTAATAAGAGGAGAAAATGTTGTGCGCGCTTCGTCGAAGCCCAAAGAATGAGATAGCTAAGTAATATCACGAGACTGAGCCCTACGAGGGCTCAACGAAAAATAACTGACACTAAAACATTTACGAGGAAAGCCAAAGTAGGCTAAGATCAAGACGGACTGACGAACTGAAGGATGGCACGAGAAAACTCAAAGTAAACAACTGGAAGGATTCAACTACAGATCGGGTCCAATGGAGACATTTTGTTCAGCAGACAAACCTGTACCGCGTACGAACTTGTAGCGGCAAACGATGGGGATCACGAAATTAAATGTCATGAAAGTTCATGTATTCTTCAGACTGAGCTTAACAACTTATACAGTTGATGTCGGCGAATTCGTTTATTCCTCCTCCTAGGCTGAGTTGTTCAGAGTGATTCGTACATCTGACTGTATTTCTATTGCTCCGCTGAAATCAAATAATGAATTTAAAGATTTGGGTGTCTGCTTAGTATTGCCATAAATTCTGTGACAAATTTTAGAGTGCATCGGCGAGAACAAATTTACAGAAAAAAGTTCCGTTATTTTTGCTTTTGTTCGTATGCATTGCCTACTCATAAATTATACTCAGTTTCGTGGCGAATTTCGCTTGTTAAAAATGGAGTGGGAGCTAAGGAAAATGGCAGTTATTGCATTACAAAAGTGTGGTAAAAATACAGGCGGGATTTACGAATTGCTGAAAAAACTTTGTATTTCGATAATGTTTGTTCATCACACGATCAATCGTTTTTCCCAAGCGTCTGAAGTGACAGACAGAAAAATAAGTGGGCGTCCTCGCGTGGTTCGAACCAGTCCAGCCATAAAAGCCGTGCGGGAAAGTATTCGCAGAAATCCCCTTAGAAAGCAGAAAATCATGTCCACGGAAATCAATGTATCGACCAGATCCGTGTCAAGACTAATTAGAAATAATCTCCACATTAAAGCCTTCCGTCGCTCAACTGCTCATCTTTTGAGAACGCGCTTGAAGAAAATTAAACTCGGCAGTTGCAAGCAGCTTCTTCGGTGGCACGCGAACAACCGCAATGAAAATATTCTTTTCAAAGCTTCAATTCCTTATGATTTATTTACATAAACTCTATCTTTGAGATGGTTTCACAAATATTCCAAAGACGTTAGAAATAAATAATAGTTGCTTTACACAATAATTGGGCATTTTCAAGATATCGCCACATAAGGGTTTTAGATAAAAGAAAAGGGATTAGATCATAAGAATTCCTAATATCTGGGCAATCTTCTAACGGGTTGAAATAGTTGAATATCGTTTTCTTACATATTTCTCACAATACAAATCGTAATTTATTTACATTTTTGCAAAAACAAATATTTTTTTAAATTTATTCATATCTTAAAAACGTTTAATTATAATTAAAAATAATGCAATAACGAAAGATAGCACCAATTGAATTACTTTTAGCCTGATATATCACTATTTAGACCGAGTGTGGATTGGTTTGGTTCTTAGTTTTTTTGTTTTTTGGCTGTAAGTTTATTGTTTTGGCTCTAAATAAACTAAAAAACCATCGCTAACTTTTATCGATACCGAAATCCGTTGAAAGTAAGCACTGTTTTAAAACAGGCATCAGTTTTTCAATGTTCTTCTATATTCCGAGTCCAAGGCGGCCAAATCCACAGTCCGGACGGTTACACAACCCGATTTGCGAACTTTCACAGATTTACCATTATCATAATGAGTTATAATTATTTTTGTAAGCTTCTAAAGCGCAGATCACTTACGACTAAAAATCTACCACTAGGGATGACCTCGCTCAGTGAAAGGTAATAAAACACGATGCTGCTAAAAATGAAACTTGAAATTGAAACACCCTGTATTTTTGCAGCAATTTAAGTACTATTACGTGCAATTTGTTATATGCACAATAAACGCAAATGCTGATTTTGCTTAACGATAATAAAAGGCCGACATAAATGTAATGGGATTAGATGCCACCAAAATTGGTAATTATTTCAAACAATTCCTTGTTTGAGCAAAGGCTTCAGTTAGGTGATATTTTGGATTATTTTTAATGATAATTTATGCCATCGTAATGCCGCTGAAATCAGAATTAGTTGGATTATGTCAGCAACTCAGAGGCTAAGCGACCAAGCAGCATATCGGCAGTACTGTTGTGCAGAATATTATTAGATAGAACCCTTCTTTAGGAACTCTATATAGTCGGACAGATTGTGCAGAGATTTGCACTAAAATGCTTCCTATAAGTTGATTGAGCTTTCAAATAAATAGTAGGCACACACGCAAAAAGTGCTCAAACGTCCCAGATTTGATTAAATCCCTCCAACTTAGGCGCGTTTGTCAGTAGCTACAAATGTAGATCTCAGTTGGAAATCGAGCTGCGGATAAGGTTATGTTACGCTAGATTGATAGGTTACACCGGCACAGTTAAGATCGCAGTTGCTCCCATTATGATATCACATGGTCAAGGGGTGATCCCAGGTAGCTCGCGGATATTTCATAAGGTAGACTGAATTTTCCAACTAAGGGATCAAAAACTCTTTCCATACACATCATGGCATTGCAGATGCCAAGTACGACTTTTATGGCTGGGGCGACGCTTATAAGTTGTTGAGTGATGACAGCAACCTAGCGACTTCGTGTTTCGGCGCCGCTTTGTCATGTGGCATATACACAGACGCAATATATAGTAACGATTTCTGCAACTCCATCTTCAAAACTGTCAAATCAGGAGTACTAAAGTTAGAGCACAGAAAATCTTTTATATGTTTTTTAGTGATCTTGGCTTACCGTGAGGTAGTTTAGGTTAACATTGTTGTTGTCCTGGAACCCTTTTATTTCAGTGTCTCTGACCATGGTTCTGTATGAATCCGATGTCGATGTCTTCCTCTCGGAGGGGAACATCCAAGTTTTCTGTAGTACATTTCGAATGCTGCAGATTAACCTGTACGGGTTTAGGCGTCGGGTTTGTTGCTGTCCTCAGCTAGGTCGAGCTTTTCTAGCTTTTCCAGCTGTATACTATGGTCGATCTCTTCTGGATCGTCTTCGTTGTTGTCATTGCTTTCTTCTTTCAATATTTTTAGTTTTGCCTCTCTTAGACCAAAGCGCATCTTGTTGTCAGATTTTGCAAGATCTGGCAAGCACTCGTCATTAATCTGCAACACGAATGGCATGCTATGTTTCTGTAGTTTTTCTGCCTTCACGACTGTCCAGCTATCCATTGACATCACAGGGTTGTGTGACTAGCGGTACTTTAGCACATTTGCACCGTCAATGTCCATCACCGGTAGCTAACTGCGAACACGAGGAGGGCAAGGTATGTATTTTGCCGGAATAAGCTTAACCTTTAAGCCTTCCAGTGTGTTGCTGATCTTAGCTAAGCATTTTTCGAGAACAACCCTTGACCAACCGTCATTGCATTTGATCATCCTACAACCTCTAAGTATTCCTGCAGAATCAAAGGAAGGGAGAGAATCGCCTTGTGCTCCAACCACGTGTTTGTCTAGCACGATCTTGGACAGATTGGCCTCCCCCTGCAGGACTGCTCTGCCGCTGTTGATGGTCTCATCAATCAGTGCAAACAGTAGGTTATCCTTAACCACCTCGCTAAATGGTCGTTGCTTCGTTGATTCATCGATGCTATTGGGCACCTTAGGTCTCGTCGGGGCCTGATCGATCACGTCCTGTGATCTGTTTCTTTTCATCGCACCGATTTTCTTGTTGTTGTCTCTTTTCGGCTTTTTTCATATGAATTCTTCATATTCTTTTACCACCTGTTAATATTTAGCTTTGTCAGCAGCGCCCCTCTCAACAACAGATTTTTAGCAATCTTGCTAGAATGAAATGCGCCCCCGTGTAGCGAGACTTCATAAAAAGGCCCTCTAATTTGGTTTTTTTCGCGGTCTGGCTCTCGTATGAGTACAGTCTAATGGCTTTTGTAGTGTTTTTGTTTGAGTTTGTTGTTGTTGTGGTTTTTTTGGTAAGAGAGTGCTATTGCTGGCACTTCGTTCACTCTTTACCGACTCAGTCGTATCTTGGCTGGAAGCCAGCCAGTTGTCCTCTTCAGAAGAGGGTATTGTATTGCAGCACGGCACGAATTTGCTTATATTTTTTTATTGTACGTCGACATCATCTGGTTCTTACGGTTGTTTTAGCATCAGTCTTCACTTCCATTGAAACTTAGACGCAAATGGGCGCGATATTAAAGAATCTCGCTTTGGTGAGGATTATGGCGAGACGCTCGCCCACTGGAGTGAACAGAAGTATTTGGCGACGAAGTTTCTTACTCACCACAAACCCAACACTGAAATTGCGTTCTTTGAGACGGCAGCTGTAGTAGGCGTCGCAAGCTACCAATGTATTTTAGCCTTACCCCGTCCAATGCATCTCCTGAATGGCCGAGATGTCAGACTTTTCTCTAACGTTGACATTAACCAGCCGGGCGGGGGACTTTTCATATTAATAGGCCAGACATTCCAAGTGCATGTCCTCAAATCGATATCTCTTAAACGTTTGCTTTAGTCGTGGAGAACCTCACTATAGGTAGACAGCTGTGATACCGTCCCGTATCCGATGAAAGTCCAATTGCTCGACCATCTCGTTGAGAGTTTCATTACAGTCCGTTACGGTTTTGGAATTTTTTCCATAAAAACAGCTAAATGACTGCCACAAAATATAAATATATTATTATATGAAGCCACTCTTAACTGAAGACATTCATCTAAAGCTTCCTTCATTGCCCTCAATTCGGCTTGAATGATACCAGAAAGGTCTGAAAGGTGGGATTATTTCTCTTTCTAATAAAATAAAGCGAACTTAATGCCCTCTTTGCTTTCAAAGACCTTTCTCTAAAGCTTCTTCCTCCAAGTGTTTCACAATCTAAATATTTCTTAGTCCTACACACAACAAAACGACTATTGAGAAAATTCATCCAGTCTCCTGACTCAAAAGCAAAGTGTGAGATGAAACTAAGGTAATCGCTTTGACCCCCATCTCCTATTGTAAATCCCTACAACTTAGCTTCTCACTGAACTAACAAATTTCTATATTAACCACACATGAGCACAGACTTACGTATGTAAAGCTGCATTATGGAGAAATTTATTCACTTACTTTCGGAAAACATACGATTATGCTCTTAAGCGGAGCATACGAACGCATGCGAGTATGCAGGAGTAGTTGTGGATGTATTTGGGTTGGTGTGAGTGTAGGAATTGTTTTTGCGCATTGTAGCATGTTAATAATAAAACCAAATGTGAACATCAAACCAAAAAACGCTACATTAACTTTCAGTATATTAAATATTTGTATGCGGATTTATATAACCGAATGTATGTATGTAGGTAAATGAAGGTGCATACGAGGCACACCGCAGAAGAAAAGTATATTTTTTGTTCAACCCTTTAACGGCTCTAGGACTTATTTACATTTCTGTTCACAATAATAAGAGCGTGACGTTTTGAAAAGTTTCGACTCTTTTTATTTTGCTTACATATTTAATTTTTTTTTTATAAAAATATAGTTTATTTACCGCATCACTGAAAGTTTTCAACATTTTACAGAATTTAAGAACATTCAAAAAATTTCCATGAAAATTTCAAATGCATTTTGTCTATATAAAAAATTTCCAGCATTCATATAATTTATTTCCAAAATAAAAAATAGGCTGAACGTGCGCACTTTTTTACATTTTCTGGGGTGAGAAGTGGCTTCTCTGCACTCGTTCCCAGATTTATATGGCACACCTTCACACATAACCAGCATTCGAAAAATCAGGATGTATTTACTTTATGCCTACATGTTTATAAATTTTTAGAGGGTCTAGAAACTCGGGAAGATCGGATAAATGGGTATTGGGGGTTTATGTGGGATTATCATTTTTTGAATTGTTGCAAAAATGAAGAAGGGAATTAAGTAGTTTCAAATACAAATTTAATTTGATATAAATAATGATTTTGTCTTTATAGTTTATTGATTTGAATATGTATGTGAAGAAGAATGTAAAATTCAAATTTGAAAACCTATTTTATTATTGATTGGCTGTTTGAGCACTGCGACCTGAAGAAATCTATTGTGCAGCCATATAGCCTACTCGAACAGTTTTAGGCTGTTAATAAATCCTAAAACTGTTGTAGGCTTATTTTCTACCAGGAGGTTTAGATCTATAGCCCCATTTCCCAGGTAATTTAGTATGCGTCGTGCCACTGCTGGGCAGTCACATAGATCTAGTTCTGCTGTTTCTTGTCTACAGGAATTCGTTTTCTATCCCACCCACCTTAAGTTTACAGCGTCCTGTTAGTAGTTCAGTGTAAAGTTGTATGTCTTTTCTGTTAGGTTAAGGATTGCTTCTACCTTTATCCGTTCTGGATCTATGAGTCTTTTCGATTCCCGCATGCCCAATTGGGCTTTCCAGTAATTGATTAGACCTCGTTGCTCCTGCTCACGCAGAAAGGCACTTTTGAAGCTGTTATTTACCCCGCAGAAAGGTTCAGGACCTATGAAGCGAGTGTTTGCCCTCTTTTTCGCTAAAGTGTTCACAATTTCATTCCCTACGTGGCCCTCATGCCCCGGAACCCACATCAAGGTAACAAAGTTTCTTAATGCTACGGTGTTGAGGATTTTAAAACATCCCAGACCAACCTTGATTAGAATGAGAAGCTATCCGGACATCCTTAGATGTGCTGTAAGATTACCTTCTTTGAGATGGAATAGATTAGGAAGCCTTAGAGCTGCACTGATTGCCATCCCTTTGGCTAAAATATATAGTGGAATTAGTCTAGTGACCATTCCTAAAGCCGCTGTGGGGCATGTTCGCATTGCTCCCATAACGCTCAGACACTTATTCTGTATACGTTGTTAAATGTTATCTGAGGCTTTGTTTCATCTACGTTTGGCCTCCATACCAGAGAGGCATAGGTGATCATTAGCACTATTATTGTCTTTTAAGACCATTAAAGTGTAAATTTATTTCTCGCAATTACTAACCCCGAAACTTCAACCAATTTTAAAATATTAGAGCCATATTGATTTGGGTTCAGCACAACAACAAATCTTAAAAAATATTTCACATTTTTTCTAATCTTTTTTATAGTTAGCAAAGGCACAGCCACTTAGCGGCGGAAGAAATAAGCGGATTTAGGCGATTTTTTTCAACGGGGCAATGCAATAAATCAAAATTCTTTTTTCATGGCATCTGCATACCTTTTATTCGCCAATTATTTGTATTTGTGTGCGAACGGAAAACTTACACCTACAATTTTTAATTTACGCTGAACAAAAATTTATTTTTCATTATACACCTATCTACAAGTACGGCTAAATAATACTTTGAAATTTCCGTCCGACATTTTTTATAGAGATAACTTTGTAGTACAGAATATAATTGCGAATAAGCCAATAAAAACTTCAGTCAATCGATCAAGACTCAAGATCGAGTTATGAGTCCAACCGACTTCTAAAATGTAAACAAAAGGCATTTAAAGCTATCAGTTAGATACGGGGCGCATCGGACTATGAGTGTTTGTCAGGAATTCATAATATAAACACAGTGTACTCTCTCTTGAGCGGGCACCTAAGGAACTGAAAAATGTTTCCGCTTATGGGAGGTGTCCGCTTATTGGAAAAGTGTAAAAAAGTTAATAAACAATAAAAAAAAACATTTCAAATTGTGGCAAGCGATGTAGATTTTTACGCGATAGAACAGCACAAAAAAACTATTGAAACATATTACAAAAATCGTCGATCTTTAAGGGGGGCCTTTTATTAGTCGGCTTCCATAGATATATTATAGGAGAATGTCCTCAAAATTTTAGAGCGGTATTCAAAGTGATTTCGGAGTTACAGGCCTGTGTACCGTCCCTCGTCGGGCGAGCTCGTCTACCTGCTGAAAACTTTAAGATACGTTTTCTCAAAACCATGTTTTTGAAAATGGCGTGTAAGATTTAAAAAAACGACGAAAGTTATCGCTTCAAACCGATAATCTATATTAATAGAAATCGATTTTTTTTAATTATATATATAAGAAAATTTTTTTTTAAACCCATAACATACTCAAAAAATGAACCGATTTTAATAATTCTGGGTTTAAAATGATCGTCATTACTTACACGAGCGATTTAATGTAGAAAGAATTGCAAAAAAGTAGTTGAAAATTTTTTATTTAGCAAAAAAGAAAAAAAATTGAAATTTTTTCGAAATTCAATATTTCAAAAAGTGTATTTTTTTTGTTTTTGTATAACTTTTTCCAAATCAAGAGGACACCTCAAACTTCAATTGAGCTGAATACCCAGTAGCTAAAATGAGTTGCTTTTGAGTAATGAATTTTTGAGTTAAAACCTGTTTCGAACTTTTAGTTTTTTGCAAAATAAAAATTTTCAACTACTTTTTTGCAATTGTTTCTACATTAAGTCGCTCGTGTAAGTAATGACGATCATTTTAAACCCAGAATTATTAAAATCGGTTCATTTTTTGAGTATGTTATGGGTTTAAAAAAAAATTCTCTTATATATATAATAAAAAAAAATCGATTTCTATTAATATAGATACTTTTTTGCAATTGTTTCTACATTAAGTCGTTCGTGTAAGTAATGACAATCATTTTGGAGCCAGAATTATTAAAATAGGTTCATTTTTTGAGTATGTTATGGGCATTTAAAAAAAACTTTTTCTTATATAATTAAAAAAAATCGATTTTGAATTCGAAAAACAAATTTGCCGATAACTCTTGAAAAAATTTTTTTTCGGGCGAACAAAAAAATACGTGTCTCATTATTTTGACCAGAGAGCAACATATTTGAGTTACATCGAAATCGAAGAACATGACCCGAATAGCCCGGTTGAATTGAAATGGAAAGCATCTGGTATTATTTTGAATAGATATAATGACAAAATTTAAGTTTTTACATCTGGGGGGATGTTTTGAAAGACCTTTTATAAATATATTATGAGCGCATTCTACACTGTCTGTTAAATGTTTTTTAGCCATCATAGTATTGCATTGGCGGCCGCCGTAGCCGAATGGGTTGGTGCGTGACTACCATTCGGAATTTAGAGAGAGCACGTAGGTTCGAATCTCGGTAAAACACCAAAATGACGAATACGTTTTTTCGGCAGGCAATGGCAAACCTCCGAGTGTATTTCTGCCATAGGAAGAGCTACTCATAAAAATATCTGCCGTTCGAAGTCGGCTTGAAACTGTAGGTCCATCCATTTGTGGAACAAAATCAAGACGCACAACACAAATAGGAGGAGGAGCTCGGCCAAACACCCAGAAAGGGTGAACGCGCCAATTATGTATATAAGTATAGTATGCGATTATTATAACATCCGAAAAAAAATTTGTCGAGCATTTGTTGTATAGAGCAAATACTCAATATCGCCAGCAAAAACAAAAATTACCAAAAATTTGATCGAAACTCAATGGACTTTAAAACTGCATACTCGAAATTTTTTCGCAACTTGAATTTATATAATTTTTAAAGGTGAATGAAATATATTTTCATAAAAATATTGTTAAGAAAAAACTACTAAAAACTTTTCTAAAAATTAAAAATTAAAAAGTTGGAAGAAGTATGAAAATTTATTAAAGCGTTTTGAAATTTGCTCAAAGTTTCCAATTTTATATAATTTTTATAGGCGAATGAAATATATTTTAATAAAAAAAATATTAAAAGTAAAAAGTTTAATTTTGATTAAAAAGTTGAGCACACAGTTTGCAACCTGAATTTATATAGTTTTCAAAGGTGAATGAAATATATTTTCATAAAAACATATGAAACAAAAAATTTTAAAACTCTGATTAAAAATGTTGAAAATTGTGAAAAAAATTTGTTAAACTTTTTTGAACTTCGCACAGAGTTTGGAACTTGAGTTTATACAATTTTTAGAGGTGAATGAAATATATTTTCATAAAAAAATTATTAAAATTCTGATTAAAAATTTGGAAATTTTTATGAAAATTTTTTGAATTTTTTCGGAATTCGTACAAAGTTTGCTACTTGAGTTTTTATAATTTTTAAAGGTGAATGAAATATATTTTAATAAAAAAATATTCAAAGAATTATTAAAATTCTGATTAAAAATTTGGAAATTTCGATGAAAATTTATTGAGTTTTTTTTGAAATTTGCACAAACCTTGCAACTTGAATTTATAGAATTTTTAAAGGAAAAAGAAATATATTTTCATAAAAATATTATTACAATACAAAAATTATTGAAATTCTGATTAAAAATTTGGAAATTTTTTTAAAGATTTATAATTTTTTTTTTAATTTTCACAAAGTTTGCAACTTGAATTTATAGAATTTTTAAAGGCGAATGAAATATATTTTCATAAGAATATTATTAAAAAAATTATTTAAATTCTGATTAAAAATTTGGAAATTTTTTTGAAAGATTTATAATTTTTTCTTTTTGAAATTTTCACAAAGTTTTCAACCTGAATTCATATAATTTTTAAATACGAAAGAAATATATTTTCATGAAAAAAATTATTAAAAAAAAGTTAGTAAAATTCTGATTAAAAAGTTGAAAATATTTATGAAAATTTGTTGATTTTCTTTTTGTTTGTAGCTCGAGTTTATATTATTTTTAAAGGCGAATTAAATATATTTTCATAAAAAAAATAGTCAAAAAAAAATATTAAAATTCTGATTAAAATTTTTCTGTAAATTTACTGATTTTTTTTTTTTTGTAAATTTGCATCAAGTTTACAACTTGAATTTTTATAATTTTTTAACTTTATTCTCATAAAAAAAATATTAAAATGAATTAAAAAACAAATAATTTCTCAAAACTCGTCAAGAAGTCCCTGTGCTATAGTTATTTGAACAAACTCAAATTTGCGTAAAAGCATTCGCTTACATACATACATTAACTCTATATGAGAGTGTATTGTACTGCACCTGAGCACTCATGTATGGTGAATGGAATTTTTACGTTATGCAGCAAATCATTTACGGAATTTTCAGTTGAAAACAATTCGCCCAACTATGTACAAGTAGACTAACTCTGGAGAGAAAAAAGCATCGAAAACGAAACAGAATAAATGCCGGTGAGCAAAAATAGAATTCTGCTCTCACACACGCATACATTTTAATGGCATATCAAAAATAAACTTAAAATAGTTCGGCAAAAAAAAACAACAAATGCAATGTGCTTTAAAAAAGTAACAAATGCGGCTGCTGGTGCATTCCAATGCAAATACCGGTCAAGAGATTATATACTCTATTTTGCAGGCTCTGCAGCTTCCAGTCACTGTGATCTTAGTGCGTGTTTGCACGTTGGCAGATCACCACTATTTCATTTGGTGCAGTTGGATAAGTAGTATCGGTAGTCAATGGACACATTAACCGTTCATTGCCCATAAAAATGGACACTTCCATCTCATTAGGTAGGATAACGTAGCGCGCAATTTTGTACATTAAATTTCCCCCAAGCCATCACGCACGTACACATACACATGCAGTTGACGATTTTTATATGCCACATGACATGTAGGAGAATGTGCGTATGCGTGTGTGTGTGTTCACGTGTCGGTATGTTTTAATGCCATGCATTATGCAAAAAAGTTTGTGAAATTTATTGTGGCAAATATGCGTTTATAATGTTACCACTTGCCGGTCAGCGAATGGGGCAGTTAAATGAAAAGCAATTTCACTATGGTCATTGTCTACTTTTATGTAGCAGACAAACGAGCACGCACACACACTCCCATGCGTATAGAGTGACATTTTTAGCAAGAGAAAAAAATCTATCTTAACGCTGCTGCTTTGTTCATAAAGTTCAACTCCACTAAAGGCCTGTTGTGGTTGTGTGACGTTGCATTGCGATAAGCCATTTTAATGCATACTTTGCGGCGTAACTTTGAAAAATTGCGACATTTACGAAATTTATGGAAACTTACAAACAGACATTAGCATTTTATTACAAAAAAGTGTCAGAAATTGTTTGCAACTTTTATGAAAGTCAAAGCGAACACCACTTCGCACATTTTTGCTCATAACAAAATGCGATAGAGAACATTTAGCGCAGCTTGTGAAAGGAGTGAAAGGAGAAATTCAAAAATCGAATAACTACGTGATATCAAATAGCTTGCCATGAATGCATTTGCTGAAATTATAACTTATCTTTGCTTTAGGGTTAGAATTCGTGGTGAAGTCACAAAGAAAAAAAGCTGCCGGCTGCTTTTTCAACGAATCATTTTAATCGGCCGCCGTAGCCGAATGGTTGGCGCGTGACTACCATTCGGGAGTTCGCAGGTTCGAATCTCCGTACATGAAACAGCAAAATGATAGAAAAAGTGTTTATCTAATAGCTGTCGCCCTGGCCAGGCAATGGCAAATCTTTGAGGGTATTTCTGTCATAGGAAAAGCTGCTCATAAACAAAAACCATCTACCTTTCGAAGTCGGCTTCAAACTGTGAGACTCTCTATTTGTGGAACAGCATCAAGACGCACGCCAGAAATAGAAGCAGGAGGTCGGCCAAACACCTAAGAGTAGTGTACGCGGCAACTATTCAGTTATTTATTTTAATTATTAATTATTATCTAGGCGTGGCTTTAGATGCAAAGCTTAATGGGTTACATACAGTTAGAAGGCCGAAAAAAAGCGATTTTCCAGAATTTTTTCTGAGAAAACTTTTAAATTTATTGATCTAAAAACTTGTACACATACATATTATGTTATCTTTTAACTGTATTTTAAGACTTAGTATTAGTAAAAATATTTATTTGGAAAGAAGCTACAGCTGATCTCTGACTGCTACATCTCTGAACTGGATCCTCTGAAATTAAAAAACCAAACAGATTTCGTTAAAGCAATGATAAATCTACTAAGTAATCGAAGAAATAAGCAAAATACTTTTTTTTGACAAAATGGCGGTTTCTCAAAAAAAAATCGATTTTTGACCAAAATTTCGGCTTTAATTGTTTATAAAAAAAAATGTATCGGTGAGAAAAAATCCTCAATTAATTACTAAAAAATATACAATATTTAAGAAGCTCGTGTTAAAATTTGAGACAAATCGATTTAACCGTTTTCGAGTAATGTTGGTCACCGACTTTGAAAACACCATTTTGAGAAAAACGTGTTTAAAGTTTGAAAAGCACTTTACATAGGATCATTTTTTTTTTAAATTACATGTAGTTGTCTATTCCAGGGCCATATAATACATCCTCCGCGGCTCCGGCAGCTTCTAATATTCATCTTCTTTTGCGCGTTGGGCTCACGTGTAATTCCTATTGCCCTCATATAATACAATAGTGATGCCACAACGGAGTCGTGTGCCCCTTCGTTTCTGTACGTGTCCAATACATTCTTTTTTCACAACTTCTTGATCACCGGAAGATGCAGCATTTAAAATTGCCGTGTACGTTTTGGAATCACCGGTATAATTTTTGTACATGACTCCAAGTTTTTCCAATGAGCGTTGGAGCATTTCGACGACTGAATCTACTTCCACTTTCTCAGAAGAACCAGAATGCCTTGCAGTGCAAGTATTTTTATGTCTTTCATACTATTCATTATATTCTTCGGTATCGAGTTTCTCCCAAGTTTCGCACTCTTTGCAGTAGGCATTTTTTACAATAATTTTACCAGTAGTATCCGATCAATAATGTCTCACCGTGCAAGGAAGTAAACCCTCGCTTTTTCCATGCGTCATCGCCAGATACAGTTAATTCTGTCGAATGTTCGTCACCTTGATGTTCGGAAGCCAAATTTTTTTCTTCAGTACAGGCCTGTTTAAAAAGTTTTTCGGTGGCTGCTTTTAAACTGGAGTGAATATTATTCATTATTAAGTGAATGGAGCACATCAAAATCGGAGCTGTTAAACTCAATTAAAAAATGCAAAAGTTTCAATGGTTAATTGGCAGAAATGCAGAGCAGTCAACTAAAAGCAGCTTTTCATTTATTTACAACCAGTGCTAAAGCCGATGTGAACCTATGGTTTTCAAAGACCTCAAGTCTTAACACATGGGCTGAAACGTCCCGGGCCTAACACAGGGATGGCACTAGTTTTATTGCATTCACCTTTGATTCAGTTAGTTCTAACCTTAAAAGTGCAGCTGTTAAAATTTCATGAAATTTGTTCGTGAGTTATTGCGCTAAGAGTGACGCTACTTTTGATATTTTCAAAACAATGGAGCAAAAATAATTTTGTGTTCTAATTTTGCACAGCTTCTTGTTGGGGAAAAAGACCATTCAAAGTAAGCAATGGCTTAAAAAGTGTTATGGGAACTCTGCTCCATCAGAAGCAACAATAAAAGGAAAGTTTCGTGGGCGTAGAGACACGGATGATGCACAACGCAGACGACGTCCAAATTAGGTGGTAACACCAGAAAACATCAAAAAAATACACAAAATCGTTTTGAATGATCAAAAGGTGAAGTTGCGTGAGTTAGCTGACATCGTAAGAAATCAAACGGAAGTATTACTTTATATTGCATAAGCATTTGACTATGAGGAAGCTCTGTTCAAAGTGGGCGCCGTGTTTTCTCAACGTTGACAGAACGCACCTCGTCGCAAGTCAATCAAAACAATGGTAAAACTGCATGAATTGAACTTCGAATTGCTCCCACATTTACCGTGTTCGCCAGATTTGGCTCCCAGTAACTACTGACTGTTGGCAGGCCTAAAGAAGTGCTCGCCGGCAAGAAATTTCGCTTGAATGAAGTGGTTCACACTGAAACTGAGGCCTGTTTTGGGGCAAAAGATAAATCGTTCTACCCTCGAACAAAAGTGGTATTGAAATATTACAGCGGCGCTGGAATGATTGCGTTGTTCTTGACGGAAATTACGTTGATGATTAAAGCAAATTTTTTCCTATACTTACTTATAAAACAATTTTTTTTCAACTTTTTTTCAAAAACTAAAATTTTGTATAGCTTTTGTTTCAATTTCAAATGTCTCGATAGCTATAGCTTTATTGATTTAGGAGACATAACGGCGCATAATTCATTCACTAAGGCAATTAATATTTAGTTAAAAAAAAAATAATAAGAAGTAAAAACAATAAATAAATAAAAAACTTATTTTTTGAGGTTATAAAAAATTCTAGAAAAAAGATCCAAAAAAATTCTCTAAAACTCTAAAAAAATGTGTTCTATAGATACGAATACGATGAAAATAATGCCGTTTTCAAGTATTTCAAATCGGCAAAACCAAACAAGCTACAGCACTACGTAATCAGCACACGTGACGCAAAATTAATCAACTAGTTTTGGTTTTGATGGTACGGTCACAGTCTACGAATGGCTTATAAAAAAGATCTTCGAATCCACAACACGGCAAAAAAAGAGGCCAGCCAAGAAAAAAATCCCATCTCTCGATTGAAGGCGATTTTGGAGCTATGGGCATATCTGCTATCAAACGAAAAGCTGATGACCGTGGAGGCGATTTGTAACGAAAGCATTGGCTCACCCCGAACTGTGATGCTATGATGATGATGATTTGGTTTTGAATAACTTTTTTACAAACGGCAAACAAAAAACTGATTTTGAGTGATGAAAATCTTCAATTTGGCCTTTACGCGCTCCATTGCTTATCTGCTTGGACTTAAAACAAGAGTCGCATATTCGCGGAGGCCTTCAACAGTGAATTTGGCTGTTCCATTAGACTTTATATTGCACTTTATTGGAGCACTATTTTAAATGACTCCAAATCCTATAATCACTATCAGTTTTCTCCAAGTACAGTAGATTCTGTTTTTATGCGGTTTTTTTTATGCGGTTTTGAAATAGTTCGGTTTTTGAAAAAATTAAAAAATGCATGTCGACCTATCGGGAATTGTATAAACAAGATTCTAAACCAGCTAAGCAAAAACTCATCACAGATTACATCAGAAATGCTAAGCCCACAACTATGGAACCACCTGCATCACCATCTAGATCAGACGTGTACATTTCCTCAAGTGACGAAAGTGATTTTACGCCAAATCCTAAACGAATGCGCAACATGCGGGTATTGTCTGATTCTATTTCTGACGATGTAAATTTATTTTTCGTTTCTGACGTTTCTTAAATAAAGATATAATTTTCAAAAACACAATTTTTTTTTATGCGATTTTATTTAACTATTTCAGATTTATGCGGTTCTTAGCACTTTTGAAACGTATCTATAGTTTTACTATAGATCTGGTAGCTTTTTTTATGCTGTTTCTTGCGGAACGTATATACCGCATAAAAACAGAATCTACCGTATTTAAGGAAACCCGGTGGTCTAGAAATTTCAAAAAATTGATTTTTTGTTTTTTCGATATTTCGAAAGTATAGTATCTTAAGAATATACTGTGAAATTTTCACGCGAAAATTCCCAATATTATAGCTTCTACAGCCCATTAATTAGATAGAGAGCACGCGCGCTCCTGTACCTCAGACTTTGAACTCATTTATCTCGAAACGACTTTTTTCGGTCTGGTGTTGACAAAAAAAGAAAAAAAAAAACTATTCAAGCGAGTCATCTGAAATTTTAATATTTTGTTCATAACAGCAATGGCTATCGCCCGTATTAGAATAATGTTATTATTTTAATTATTTCGTATTTTTTGATTAAAAAACTGAAAGAAGAACCCGATTTTTAGAGTGTCAAATTCAAAACCGCGCCATTTTGTCATTTTTTTTATATTTTTTTATTATTCAAGTACGGGACATAGCTACAGTCATGCTGATTAATAATTTTCTTGGTTTTTGTGTTTCAGATAAATAGAAGAACCAAAATATACAAAACCGTCCAGGTTCAATTTTTCTGGAGGGTCCACTTCAACGTCATTTTCAAAATTATAAAACTATAAAAATTAATTTCTTTCTTTTTTTTGCACGTAAAAGAAGTTAAATTAAAAGCCTAAAAGATTTAAATCTCGTTTTTTATTTTTTTGCTGTAAAAAAATTCCTGAAAATACCCTAAATATTCGAGCTCTAGACCACCGGGACCCCTTAAGTTCGTGCATGCAAATTTCGAACCGGAAGTTGCTCACTGAATTAATAGCAGTAATTAGTATACGAAAGCGATACATTCCAACTGCGCATAAAATATGCCATACCATTGCACAGACTTGCTTCTTTTTAAAATATTCAAGACATGCTTGCAAAAATCTTTGCATAATTCTTTAGAAAATGTAAAAATGGAGAAGCGCATTATTTTCGCCTATTCTCGCCATTGCGTTTCTCTTGTCTCACGCTCGTCTGGCTTCTAATCCAAAGTTGAATACTCGCTTAATTGCAGCAATGTGTCTGCTGTGCCGAATTTTTACGCAATTTAATTTGCAAAATTACGTCACAGCCGTGCTTGTACGGGCATTTGTACGCATTTGGCACATTGCATATTCTATGGCGTTCGCCTGTGGTCATTGCATTCGAAATTCTTTTCTTGCGCTGCCGCAGTCGGTACTCATTCTTTCGCATAGCTAACGGCGCTTTCGGCATATTCAGCGAAATATTAGTTACATACTTGGCACTTTTATTGTTTTTTACCAAGCAATTTTTCTCATTGCCTTTGCGTTGCCTATCTTCTGGCTCTTTTTTGCTGTTTGCATCACTGAGCCGGAAGTAAAAAACGGGACAGCAGGTTATGTATGTATGTATGTAGCAGACATTTGAAGAGGTAGTGCGATGGTGAAGAGTTAAAAGGTGGTTGCGTATAAATGCAATATTAAATTTTTAATTTAGTTTAGAAGACTGCCTTTCGATTTGTTCCCTCCTTGGGCATTCTAAACACGTGTCTGAGCCTCTGAGATTTTATAAATCTTATGACAGTTTTTTGCTAATAGTTTCAGCTCATGATTATATCTAATTCGATACGTACCGTCTTTCAGTCTTACAGGCCCATATATTGGGTATGAGAATAAGTATCCGTCCTTTCTTAGCCAAAGTTACGTTATTTAAAGTTAAGTTATTTAAACAATTAAATAAAACAAGAAATTATATGAAGTATGTGCCATCGGAAGCTACAACTTTGCTCCACCTTTCAGGCAAAATACGGATTCCTGTGAGGAAAAATTCGAGTTCTTTCGGCTTGATGCATTTATTAAGCCAGTTTGCAATGCTCTCGTAAGAAGTGAACACCTCTCTAATAAGGTATGGCTGCATTGATCGGAACAGATGGTAATCCGAAAGTGCAATGTCTGGGGAATACGGCGGGTGGGGCAAGATTTACCAATTCAGTCCCTCTAAATAAGTCTGGACCGGTTTAGCAATGTGTGGCCTGGCGTTGTCATGTAGCAAAATCAAATTATCATGTCAACCGTCCCATTTCGGCCGCTATTCTTTGAGAGCTCGATTCAAACGCATTAGCTGCAGTCGGTAGCGATCGCCAGTGATGGTTTCAGGTGGTTAAAGGAGTTCATAATAGATGACACTCTTCTGATCCCACCAGATGCAAAACATAACCTTTGAAACAGAAATATTTTTTTCACGGTCGATGGACCTGGTTCACGTGGCAGGCTCCATACTTTTCGACGCTTAGGATATCCTCTCGATATCCCTCTCCTTCAATTGATGTTGCACCCAGTTACCTGCTTTCTGGACCATTCCCGTCGCGTGCACACGTGTTTATGGACGGTTGATCTGTCAACATTCAACTCTTTAGACATATCATCAAGGCTTCGACATGCGTCTTCCTCCAATAATTGTTTAGTTGAGTATCTTCGATTTTTTTCCATTCCCTTTCGCGATCTTTATCACTCACATCGAAATTGCCACCTTGGAAGCGTCAAAACCACTCTTTACAAGTTGTATTTGATGGAGCGTGATTACAGTAAATATTGATCAATATACGACACGTTTCAGCTGCACTCTTCTTTAAAAGGTATTTCTGTTTTTTCGGGAACCTACACATTTTTAACGTTAGATAAAAAAAGATACTTACGCTTCAAACAAATGTCAACTACTGCGATCGAGACCTCACATATACACCTTCAAATCACCAGTATATTACTGCGGCGAACACAAATAGTATCAGCAGCGACACCTCTTTTACGAGGGCGGAAACTTATTCCCTACCCAATATTTTTCGCAATATTTTTCTTTCAATTAACATTAGCTGGTTAATATCAGTAGTTTTTAGCGGCCGTGTTTCGCAATCGTAGGTAAGCACGGGGCGAATCAAGATCGCAAGATAATAATTTAAACTTAAGCAGCTTAAATTTAGAAAAGTATAAGACTTCCTTGCTGCCAAAACTTTATCATTTATTTTCAATGATGTATCCCTATTGGCTGATATTTTAATAGCCAATGCATAATCTCCGATCAGTAGATCATCATGCCTTAAACCGGAGTTAGATCGAACCATAAACTTTATTTTCTCCGTGTTAGTTCTTAGCCCAGTATATCGTAATATTATTTCTAGTTTTATAAGCGCACTCTTTAATTCACTTCTGCCTTTCTCCATAGTAAGTATATCATCTGGATGTGCACAAAGCTGGAACGGCTTGTTGGATATAGTGCCATTTGGATTTATTACGGTTACTGCTGCGTGTAAGACTAGGTTGAATATCAATGTTGATATAATGGGAAAAGACTATGAGCACTCTTCTTGCACAATGATCTTCACCGTCAAGAATGATAGAAACAAGATTGCACCCATCAGAGAATGCGTGGCGTCGCTGATTTAGCTGAGTTGTGCAGTGTTGCCAACCATTTGCTCTTCGCAATAAATTTAGTGCTTTTTATACCCAAAATGCGAACATTTTTAAGTTTCGTATTTGTTTTTTTTTTAATTCAAAGCCACCAAAACTGTAAGTTAAACAAAAGATGTATTATTAATAACCAAAAAAATATAAAAAAACACTTGGAGAATATTTTAGTGTTAATGAAAATTTGTTGGTTCTTATAAAATATGATATTTTGAAGGTAAAAATTTTGTTTTTTGCTCCTTTTAAGGTTATGTTACAATATTAAATCTTCTTCTCTCAACTCTTCTTAACATTAAAAACCACGACCACGAGAGTTATTGAGAAGCTGAGAAGAAGGTGCTGAGATGATTCCACCTCATCCTCCATGCAGCTTCTGCAGAACGCACTTGAAGCAATCCCAAGCTTCACCGCATGGGCGCCATAAGACACCGGTAAGAATATCTACTAAATTCGAGAGCTGCGGCTTTGTTAGCCTTAAAAGTTCCCACGAGCGCCTCCAATCTACGCGTGGCCAAAAATATCTCGCGACTTTGCACGTTTGTGCACTAGCCCAGCGCTCGCTGAAATGACGCGAGGCCCATCTTTCCAGAAGCAAACCACAGGTTCTCAAGGGAACCCCGATCCTCTCATTTTGCGATAAAACTGTCTCCAGAGCTCACTGTCTTGCCTGCTCATCAGCCCAGCAGTTTCCCTTTATGCCGCTGTGACCGGAAACCCAAATGCACCTAATTTAGAAGTATTCTAATGCAATCGAGAGATGAGTCAGGCAATCCCCAACTAATTTTGAACGCTCAAACAACGAGTCCAAGACACTAATTGCCGCTTTGCTGTTGGAGTAGATGCTTACATGCTTTACAGGAATTACAGAAGTAAGCAACCAATCCACTGACTGAAAGGGAAATTGCATAACTTACGTCTCATGAAAGCGCAGAAAAGTTGGAGCATTTCTTCATGTGCTATTTCAAAAACCCTTTGGCCGCAGTACAGTAGAAGGAGGACACAGAAAGTCCTGGGGACTCCACGCCATTCAATTTCCAAAGTCGTAGCTATGTTTAACGGTCATTGGACGAACGGCACATACGCGGAAAAGCTAGGGTTACCATTTAACCGATAGCAGAAGCTGTGGGGACCTTTTAGAGAAGGAAACTGTAGAGCTTTTTCTCTGTAAATGTCCGGGTTGGACAGTTATACGATTAAGGTCACTGGGTGCTCCTTTCTTCGATAGCCTGAGGCAGTGCGCCATCCCATCAATCTTTACATTAACAGCTCTGGCTAGAGGTCTCACAATGGTATCAAAACGATGCTTTAGTGCTAGTTTAGAGTGCCAGAGTGATGCTTCAACCATTTCATCTACTTACCTAGGTACAATTGAGTGTAATAGGACGCGCACTAGAAAAATTTTAAAACATTTTTATAATTTAGAATATTAAAAATTTTGCGATAGAATTTTTAAATTGAAAAATATATATATATTTTTTTTATATTTTTAGTATAAAATATAAATTTCGGAACAAAAATTATTCTTGTTACAAATTTTTAGCAAAAATATTATTTTTGTGATTTTTGAAAAGGACCCTCTGAAATTTTTCTTCTATTTTCCATTATTAGCTGCTAAATAACTTATGCTGAATAATAACTTATATCCAAATGCGTACAGCTAATCAGCAAACACTGCTCTAGCGACATACTCGTGCAAATTTACTTGCTTCGACGCCAGAATAGTCCATTTCAACAGCGCTAGAGCGGTCCTCTAAATGCCTTCTTTCTGCTTGATTCATCTACTCTAATAATGTAGACTACAGAAATTCGCTCGCCCATCTAACGCCGCTGACCCTATTTATAGCAGCACAAATTAATTACGTACCTAAAACAATAGCTACCAGACTCCTACTCACTAAAAATCGCGCACTTTTACAAATTTGCAACTTTTCACATTTTTCACACTATTTTTGGCCTGCATTTTCCCAATAATACATATTTCGAATAATTGGCAAGATTTGAATCGCAAATTGCCAGCGGTTTTATAAACCAGCTTTTAACTGTTGTATAGAAATTTCCAATCAGTTTCACCCTCTCATTTTTAGGGCCAATCTATTGGAGATTAGCACAACAAAAAACAAAAGGGAAATATTAATTGCTAGCTTTTCACACGAAACGCAAAGCCATGCCGTGCAATTAGGGCACCCACACTGAGGTGAAAAACATCTGAAAATATCCCACAATGAATTTGCATTTAAAAGTATTTTCCAAAACAAAAATTGCGCATAAACTAGCAAAAAAAAATCAATTGAAACGTTAAAATGACCAAGTAACCGCATCAAAGTGTATTGCAATTTCAAATAGCTAAATAGCACAAAATATAGGGAAAAAGTGTAAAATTACAAAAACCGAAAAATAAAAACAAGCACAAAAACAACTAAAAAAGGTGCCAGCGATAATAAAGCAGCAACAGCAAAATACCAACTCATTTTCATACCTCTCCTCCCACGCACGAATATTCTCAGCTAATTGCAAGTGTTTTTACAATTCATTCGTTTGATTCGTTCCACTCAGCCAGCCACGTCAGGAACAGTAAATGTGCGCATTAAAGGGTCGAATTAAGTAATAGTGCAGCGGGGGATGGATCGACAAACAACCGGCGGCATGATGCTTGTGGTGAACCAATGCCATTTCCGCTTCGAAGCCAATGCATCACTAGCGAAAGTAAAAGCATCGTCGTGTACAGTTATCGACCGGATGATGGCGTTGATTGCAATTCAAACATTTGTATTAGTTATTTGGGACGCTTAGTGGGTAAATCTTCATCTAATTTCATCTACCACTCCAATCACTTAACCACGCGCTCAGGCAAAATAAGCGCTTTCAATCACAGCACTCGCACTGGAGTTCGCATAGTTAGCTGCAAAAGCTAGATTTGGAAGTGTTTAGATACGAGTCTGTGTTAGTAGTAGGGAAAAGCAGTAAAGTAGTAGGGAGTGGACTAACTAAATAAGCGGTTAGGTTAGATAAGTAAGGACGTGAGGTTCTTAAAGGAGTTCGTTCTTTGTTCATAGCGGCTTATTGTGGTGTCCAGGAAACAAAAAACAAAAAAAAAACAGAAAAATAAAAACTTCTCAGTGCCACCCTTTTTACAAATCCAACAACCTCTCTAACGAAGCTATAACCAAATTGTTCCGAGATAGCGATATAGATCGAGATATAGATATAGATAGAGATAGAGATAGAGATAGAGACATAGATAGAGATAGAGATAGAGATAGAGATAGAGATAGAGATAGAGATAGAGATAGAGATAGAGATAGAGATAGAGATAGAGATAGAGATAGAGATAGAGATAGAGATAGAGATAGAGATAGAGATAGAGATAGAGATAGAGATAGAGATAGAGATAGAGATAGAGATAGAGATAGAGATAGACATAGAGATAAAGATAGAGATAGAGATAGACATAGAGATAGAGATACTGATAGAGATAGAGATACTGATAGAGATAGAGATAGAGATAGAGATACTGATAGAGATAGAGATAGAGATAGAGATAGAGATAGAGATAGAGATAGACCCTCTGCGGGTCGGGGAAAAGAATACATCCACGGTAGGGCATGCCTGTCATAAGAGGCGACTAAAATCCGGTTAAAGAGGAAGGGAACTTGGCTTGAAAGGCCTCACAAGCCTCGAGAAACTCCAACGGAGATCGTCGCTCCTTGGAAGTGGACGACTAGGTTGGGCTCGAAGCTACCGTGGAGACGCAGGTTTCGGACGGACGGCCTGTAATAGAAGGTTAGTTGCGATTAAGTTTTAACAAAAAAGCAACCCCCAATAAGAGCTTGGTAAACTATAGAAAAATCCACGCGCGACGAACTCATATTGGGCGGCTCCCTGGTCAGCATCTGTTTTCCATGTAAGGGGCGGCTGTATTCTATGATGATGGAAAATAACGACGACAAAAATGTATTGGATAATGATCTCGGGCTGGCAACTATGGTATTTGGCGACCTTAGTAAGCGAGAATTACATCTCGTCGCAGGTCGGCTAATGCCTCAGTTGCCTCCGTCCTGATAAAACTCTGGCCGATCCTCAAGATACGTTCGATACGCATCGCCTTTAATCTGGCCGAGCAGATTCGGTTGACTTTGTCCCGATTAACACCAGCCTGGCTCTGCATGCGTGTACACATAAGTACCGTATCAAGCCTAGCGTGTCCTCCCTGCTTTGCATAGAGAACCACGGGTCTAATAGGTAACTTCATATAATGTATGAAGATACCGGTCCTGAGGGGCGACACAACAGAACAAAAAATGTGCACAACAACAATAAAAACAACAACACCAACACCAGCAACAACAAAAACATCAGGATATGGAGCGGAGAGGGTTATCAGCAACCCATTCGCAGGCAACACGCTTTCTCGATCACCCGAAAATACACCAAGGGCTAATGAATAAAGTAGCAGCGCAGCATCTGAGCGTCGAGCGAATAAAGTAGCAGCGCTAGCAAGCCCCTTGAGTATTTTTGGCATAGCCAAGACTCCGGCGGACCAAATATGCAAGCGGATGCTGCAATAAAAGAAGAAAGAGCTAGGCGTAAAGATTGACGCCATGTTAGCGTTTTGAAAGTATAAGCTGAACATGCACCACGCCATCAAAAATATGGGCTCCGAGGAGATGCATTTCCTAGCCCTTAATGTGTCCTACATCAGCGAAAGAGACACAAACCCCAGGAAGACAAGGGGCGTGGAAACACGTCAGAAGCAATAAAAGCAAGCAAAAGAGGGTCATTAATCCTAAGTCGGATGCGATTGTCATTACCGGAACCGAAAAAGGCAAATCGTATGCAGAAATTCTACGTACCGTCAGGCCCGCGACGCACAGAAAGCTTTATGGTAAAAAAGATCCGAAGGCACGGCCGAACTACTCCTTGAGCTGAAGAAGCAAACGGATAACAGCTCTAAGGAATTCTAGACAGCACTGGCAGAAATGCTGAAGGAAACGGCTACCGTAGGAGAAAAAAACTCATATGGTGACTCCTCAATCTAAAGATTTGGATGAGGTAACCACCAAAGAAGAAATACCATCCATATGCAATGTAGAATCAGCAAGCCGAACGAATTAGCGATTCGCTAATGAAGGCGGCCTACAATGGCACACAAAGCGCTGGAGATGAAGATAGATAGAGAGAACAGTAAAGGTGTATATCCCTGGGCCACCAGTGGCACTATTACTGTAACAATTTGATTTCACTCCCCCATAAAAAAGTTTCGTACCAAAAATTGCATTAAATTGAAGCTAAATGCGCGCTAAAATTAATATCTTGTACTCTTAAATTTCATTTCATTCATAACAGACATTTTAAGATTTGCATAGCGAAACGAGTGAATGTGCACTTAGCACTTGATGGAAATAATGTTCAGGAAATAACTGTACTAAGGCAACATTATTTGTTGAAATACGGAGGTACATATTACCACTTAACTACTTATAATGTATGGCCATGTCAATATTGGCGGAAAATTCAGATCCCGGGATTTCGTGGTATTTTTAAAGTAATCGCAGGATACCGCAAGCCGTCCCGGGATTCACCTTGGAACATGACATTTTTAGTAGGAGTAAAAATTCGACAATAGAAAGCATTTAAACTGATTTTAAGAATTACATTCGTATTTATTAATGCAGACAAATCTTAAAGTGTATTCAAAAACTATGTGAATCAGGAACCAATAATAATCTAATAAATAATATAAAAAAACATTGAACAAAAATATACAAACACATGCCTCCATATTTTTTCTACTTCCTAAACGACTCCACTAGAAATCCCTTTTTGTACCTTGATTTGTCCAAGCTTCTGCGCCAAACGATGGGATGGGCATGATGGGAGCCTTATAAAGTGTCAGTTCTGTTCATCGAGAGAGGACTTTATTTCTGAATTGTCTACTTAGTCCAAAGTTGCACTTGTTGGCAAGACAAATTCTACATTGGATTTCCAGGCTGACATTATTATGGGTGTTAATGCTGGTTCCTACATAAACGAAGTATTTTAGAACCTCGAAAGCATAACAGTCAATAGTGATGTGAGTGCGGCATACGCTCTTCTAGAAAATTGTGCCTGAGTCCTTAAGTTCTGCAGCTCGCACGATATTTTCCAACATCAGGTTAAAGAAGTCACACGACAGCGAATCACCCTGTCTGAAACCTCGTTTGGTATCAAACGGCTCGGAGAGCTCCTTCCCGATTCTGACAGCGCTCCGGCTATTAAGCAGCGTCATTTTGCATAGCCGCTTCGTTTTGCGGGGTTACCAAATTCAGATATCGTGGTATTTACACAAATCTTTTTCGTACTGTCGAATGCAGCTTTAAAGTCGACAAAAGATTGTGTATGTCGATTCTCCTTTCATTGGTCTTTTCCAAGAATTCAAAATGGAATGGCAGTGATGTCAACCTTTGCTCTTACGAGGGCATGAACCAGGCGGGCAGAGGCACCTTCCCCATTAAAAGACCAGACATTCGAGGTGCATACCCTTAAATCATAATCCTTAGTTCGTTTGCAGGCGTCGTCATCCAAGTAAGCAGTTCTCATTCGAGGCTTTGTTCTGTTTTTCATCAGAGTAGTTTTAGTTGAAAATAAGTTAGGCTATGGGCGCAAAGAGGCGAAACAAATAAATTACATTGTAATCCATTCCTAGCTTTAAGCTTTAGTTGCGACCATATCAAAGGCTTCGCCTCCAAGATCCTTTGGGTCGACCGCTACGGCGCGAGCCTTGTCTTCCATATACAGTCTAAGAATATTCTGCTAATGTCAGTGGCAAATTTTCGCAAAGTATGGCTATTTAAATAAATTTCAACTGGCCTTTTTCTACCTCCAGTGAGGAGCTCATCATTTGGCACCCAGTTATCGGGACACCATACCCGCAGGATGACTCTAAGGAAGCGATTCATGAAAGTTTGAAGCTTTCGTGTTGTTGCAACGGCCACAGACCACGTTTCACAGCCATATAGGAGGTGCAATCTTACGTTGGAATTAAAAATCTCTAGGTTTGTTTTCACTAGGACTTACCTCCGGCAAACCTTACCATTTTTGTTGATAATCAAGCAGCGATCAAGCCACTCACCTCAGCGCACATCAATTCAAGACGTGTTAAAGATTAGAGGAGATTGCTTTCGCTTATCCAACAACACAACACCACACTTTGTTGGGTCCCCGGCAACTCTGGAGTGGAGAGAAATGAAAGAGCGGATGAGTGTGCAAAGAAAGGTTCTGAACTGGATCTTCAGCGAGTGGTAGAGGACATTAGTATTCCTCTAAATGAACAGTACACTGCGACTGACTTGAACGTAATCGCGGAAACCAATAAACCAAAACTGATCTCTGACTACTAACTGCAGGGTCTCCAAAGAGCTGTAGCAAAAACTGAATCTTAAATGTATAAAATTTCTGCTTGGATTCAGAGAACTACCAGTGTCTTCACAGGTGTTATAACGGGTATTATAACGAGTCACTGCACTATTGGCACCCTAGCCAGTAGAATGGGTGTGCATCAGAATGACTTCTGCAGGAGTTGTGGAGATGAAAAAGAAATTGAGTAGGTACAACACCTCCTCTGTGAATGTCCTGCACTTCAAACAAGCCGCACACTGGGGATTTTGCGGAAAAAAGTCAAATTTGCAACATACCACCTACGCAATGTTTAATGGTATTTCTAAATTCCAGAATAGAACCAAACAATAAAATCAAAAAGAATTACTAAGCTCCGACTTACAGTTTTTTTTTATAGATATGTCAAAAGTATAATTTTTTTATAGTATTGAACTGACTAACAAAAAACTTCAAAGCCCAAGGTGGTTTTTTTTCCTTTTGCTTGAGCCGACTTCCAATTTTTTATTTTTCATTTAGGGTACGATACTTTTATATATTTTAGCCGGAAGAACAAAGGTAAAGCATTTGATTATCTATTTATAATTAATTTTACGAAAAAAAAAAAAAATCATATTCCTTCATATTCTTGGATCTGCAAGTTGAGCTACATTCACCTACGGTCAGAAACTAGTATCAACGTGTTGCTTAATAACGTCTCTTTCAGTTTTAATCAATTGCAGGTGCCACCAGGCGCCACTGATTATTTTTTGGCAATGATAATAACTAAACGCTTTCTAGTGTGTGCATAATGATAACGAAACACTTTTAATTTTGTTTTGACATTTTGAGGGTAATTCAGAATTATGAACTTACATGTATCCTGTGCGTAAATATTTGCTGGCTCATATTAATAAAAAAAAAAAAAAATTTAAATTTATGATTTAAAAAAAAAAATTTTTTTTTTTATTTAAAAAAAAATAGTTTTTAGACATGTTCTTTTCATACACAAATATATACAACTTCGTTAGTAGTAAAAATGTAAATATTTTTTGGGATGTATACTTTTTTCCGCATCTGTGTACAAAAATCTCCAGTGTGAGCCGTGCCAAATATCTTGGCGATAATTTCTTTGAAAAGGAAATTTGCAAAATGTCTCACTTGAGACTTGACTAGTTACCTTCTTAGAGAGATCTAAGTGATTTAAGCAACTTAGTTAGGGGATGGAAATCAAATGCAGGTATTACAATGTGTCTTAGGGCCACTGAGTGTCTTGCCTTAGACAAGCAACCTGGCTAACTTAAACTAACCTCTCAATATATTATTTTCCTCAAATTTGCCTTACGTTTATTGGGTTTCTCAGATCCTATACCTTCGTATAGTGCACGTTTAGCGCTGCCCAATTTCAAATCGCTCGACAAAAGGCGGTCAATATTATCCTTAACTTTTGTTTTTGCATTATCTAAGGAGTTTATGACTGTAAGTTGGCACGTTTACTTCTGTCAGGTGTTTGGCCAAGCTCCGCTTCTTATTTGTTGCGAGCGTCTTGATGTTGCTCTACAAATGGAGGGTCTTGCAGTTTTAAGCTCCGAACAGCAAATAGTTTTTATGAGGGTCTTTTTCATGGCAGAAATACACTCGGAGCTTTGCCTTTGCCTGCCGAGATGCGGTCGCTATTGGAAAATTTTTTTTCTATTCCATCCCCTAGTTTAAGTATGCAAATTGTTAAATAGTCTCTAAGAATTATTTTTTCATAGACTAAATAGGCTAAATAAATAAAAAAATAAATTTTAAAAAATTTCTTGCATATTGTAATAAAATTTTATCAAATTTTCTATCAATTAAATATTTAAAATTCTTCGGGATTTCGGGACTAGTGCAATCTGAGATTTCGGGATCTCGAAATTGACATTTCTCGTATATACCTAGTTGGAACACACACATGCACAAAACCCGAGGCATGCAAGAGCTTTAATTTTATTCCCCATATTTGTCGGTCAAAAGTTGCTGCCACTGATTTTATTCTCGCTTTCAGACACATTTGATGGGCATATATGTGTGTTTGTAGATGTATGTATAGGTGTATATAATATGTGGGTACATGCCAACCATTTCATCTAACCTCAACTTGTTAACTGTAAATGCAAAAACATGAATGCAATTTGTGCAAACATGAAAATTCACTTAAAACCACAAAATGCAACAAAATGCGCTAAGCGCACATACATACCTACATAAATGCATACATATATGCGCTCATGCATACACACACACACACAGGCATACATACATACATGGTTTTTAATATAAAATCAAAATCATAGCCAAGCTAACAAATGAATTAACTCTTACGAGCGCGGGGGTGTGAGGCTGGTGCAAGTCGAATGCAATCAATGGTCAACCGAGTAAGCGAGTAACGGCGCACAAAATACCACACCGCACACATACATATGTTGTTATAACCCATACATATGTATATATCCACACGCATGTTTGTAAATGTGTAGCGAAACCAATACACCCACGTTTGCACAGCACGAATGACTACAGAGGCCAGGAATGTTTGCCGAAGCACACCACTTTATGAGTCAACACCACATTTGCCGATATATGCGCCTATGGTTATGCTACACAGATATGAAGAAACCGCAAAATACCACCGTCACTATTGCAATTTAGTTGTTAGAGAGAGCTCAAGCGAAAACAAAGCAACCGATTTTGCAGAAAAGCCTCACACTCGTAAGGAATCTGAGGTACGTTAATGGGGCTAAGGTGGTTAGCATAAATGAAAACAATATTGGCACTTAATTTTTCTTTACTTTAATATTTGAGAACATCATACAATATATGCACAGATGTGTGTTTGCAGCAGCTAGCAGTTATTAAGTAGGAAAACACCAATCATGTGGTAAAGTGCACCCAAATTGTCTTGCTGCCTTACAGATACGTGCGTATATACTTGCATGAGTTTGCGAGTATGTATTGCTGGTCATTTGAAGGGTTTCAATATGTGCGCGCGTGTGTGTGTGTGTGGTATGCGTGTGGGTACTATCATTTACCCTGATCTATTGAGATAACAACAAAATCACATCAAACCACAATTGAACATTTCCTCCGGCAAAGCTATTTGGTTTCAATTTCGAAAGCGTCGAACGGAACTGCGTCAGACAAAAGCAATCAAATCCGATACACGCGCATAACTTTATTTACATGTAGGTATGTGCAGGTAGTACAGTGGAAATGACCATGCCAATACATTCCTTTGTGTTAGTGCCTATACAAATGCTTAGGTCCGTATGTATATTGGTCCTAGAGTATATCCACTTGGACGGATGTCCACTAAACCAGCCACATCAGGAAGAGTAAATGCGCGCATTAAAGGGTCGAAATAACTAACAAGGTGAACAACAAAAAAAAAAGACTGGGAAAAATAGAAACAACAGGAGCTTTGTTCTGATAACTTCGAGTTTAATTATTCAAAATAGTCCTCTCTGGCCTCGACACACTGTTTTGCGCGATCTAAAAGCTTTTCGAAAGAGTGTTTCAGGTCATTGACCGAAATGTCCTTCAGGAAGTCGGTATGTCGGAAGTGGGGCCTTTTCGATGGCCTTTACGAACGCAAAACGTTTTCCTTTCATGTCCAAATGCAATTTTCCGAATAGGTAGAAGTCACAGGGAGCCATATCAGGCGAATACGGAGAGTGATTGATGGTAAAAATGTGATTTCTAGTCAAAAAATCAGTCACAAGAGTGGATCGATGGGTGCATTATCATGCAATAAGCGCCAGCTTCCTCCTTCGCGGTATTCAGGGTGAATTCGACGAATGCGATGCAATAAACGCATCAAAACGTCAAAATAGAAAATTGTATTGACGGTTTGGCCCGTTGGCACGAACTCTTTGTGGACAATTCCCTTGGAATCATAAAAACAAATGAGCATCGACTTGGTTTTTGACTGCTAAAAACGCGATTTCTTGTGTGGTGACTCGTTTGGGGCCTTCCATTCGGTACTTTAACGTTTAGTTTCAGATTCATGTTGGAAACACAACGTTTCATCACCAGTTCCAACGTTGTAAAGGAAGTTGTCGTCTTTTCCGGCCTCTTTAATGAGGTCTTTCGAATTTTCAATTCTGAGCAATTTTTGGTCCTCAGTTAACGTGTGCGGAATGAAACTTGCACAGACCTCTCGTAAGCCCGAATGATGAGTTAGAATGCGCTAAATCAATGTTCTGGAGATATTCAATTCCAAATCCATGAATTTGAACGATTTTTTCGCTTCATTTCCAATAAATTTTCGAACAATTTGGATGGAGTTTTGAGTGATTACTGATTTTGGTCAGTTTTGGTCCGTATGTTCATTGTCATTTATGTCCTCACAACTACATATCTCTGAAACGTGTAAACCACTCATGAACTGTAGCACAAGATAGACATTCATCGCCATAAACGTTTTTCATCAATTCAAATGTTTCGCTAAACGTTTTACCGATTTTAAAATAAAATTTGATATTAGCTCTTTGTTCGAAACTCATTTTTTTACCGATGACACAAACATAATGACACTTTAGACGCGATAACATTCAAACGTATTTCATTACAGCTCAAATTAACAAAAGTAGCATTCGAGAGATACTTGAACGTTCCCACAATAATCGGTTCCATTTTACTGGAACGACCCGATATAGGTATAAACTATCATTCGAGCAGGATTCTACAAATATCAGGTCAGTCCATAAGTTCGTGCGTTTTTTAAAGGCCGTTTTAAAATTAATAAAAAAGATGTTTAAAGTATTTATTAATCAAAAATATATTTTTCTTCATTATGAATAATGTTGGGAACATTTATGCAACTTTTTAATTCCCTGCTCAAAAAATTTTTTGTCCGTGGAGCCAAAATACGCTTCGATATCCTTTTTTATAGCTTCTTTTGAGGAGTAGTTGTTGTTACTCATATGGGATTGAAGTCCACGGAAAAGGTGATAATCACAAGGTGCAATATCCGGAGAGTATGGTGAATGCGCCATCAGCTCCCATTCGAGCTCGTTCAGCTTGCCTAATGTTTGCCTTGCGGAATGAGGTCTTGCGTTGTCGTGGTGAAACAGAACTTTGCACCTATTCAGTAAAGACGGTTGATTTTTGTTAAGTACCTCATTCAGGTTTGATAGCTGATGGGAATAATAATCAGCAGTTATCGTCTGGTTTGGTTGCAGAAGTTTATAATAAACAATACCGCCCATATCCCACCAAATAGACAGGAGAATCTTCTTGGGGTGAAGGCCACCTCTAGGGGTCGGTTGTGGTGTTTTAACTTTATCTAACCATTGGCGTTTGCGAACAAGATTATTGTAAAGAACCCATTTTACATCACCGGTTCAAAAAACTTTCATTTTCAAGCCGTTGCAGCAGCTGAGAACACACATTCACTGTCTGCTGAAGGTTGGCGACGGAAAGTCTATACGGAACTCATTTTCCCAGCTTCGAAACCTTTCCCAACTGAACCAGGTGCCTGTGAACTGTTCCATGCGATGAATTTAACCTCTGAGCTATCGTATCGACTGTCAAATTTGGCTCAGCTTCCACGAGTTCGAGCAAGGCGTCGGAGTTAAAGACTTCAGGACGACCAGCGCGCGGGGCATCCTCCACGTCGCAGTTACCACCTCGGAATTTTGAAAACCACTTTTGCGCAGTCCTTACACTCGTGGTATCCTCTCCGTGAACAGTGTTTATTTATGCAGCAGCAGTTGTTGCATTTTTACCATTTTATAGAAAAATTACAAAATAGATACGCCTCTTATATGCGTTCGAAGATTCCATTTTATTTTTTAACAACACGTGCTTCTATCCGCTATTAAAATCACTTGTTGAATGCACAATATATAAAAAATATATAAATAGTTCCGTTATATTCCGCGAGTATTCGTACAAAAGAGAAATTATGGGTAAAATACGCACGAACTTCTGGACTGACCTGATATTTGTAAGGAATGTTTATGCTATTACAACAACAACTTATTCCCTTGAATCAAACAATTGAACCATTCAATTCTCTGGTAAACACAACTTGTGATAAAGTCAAAAAATAACAAAAATATGCGTAGAATTAAAGGCGTAAAGTTAAAAAACAGTATTAAATGGCGCTTGAACTTTCATCTATAAATAAGAAGCAGGATTTTAAAATATAATATTTCCAACCACATTATTGCCAAGTTAATTATTCAGTGGCACTTAAACTAATTTAAAAGCCGCTTAAGTCATTATTTGTAAATAACGCAGATATGTATGCATAATGTATGTGTATGTATGTACGTATGTATTTGTATACATATGTCTGATTAAGTAATGTTATTTTTATGTATTTTTCATTTAATGGTTTTTTATTGCAGCTACTCAATCAACCCTCCCCATAGCATAGCATAGCAAAAATGCTACGTCAACCGAACGCACCTACGGATGCAACAGGTGTGGGTAGGCGGCGGAAACGCAATAATTTAGTGGAATTTGAGTATGAACGAGTGGACGATAACAGCGATGCTGATGATGACCACGGAGATGTGCTTAAAAATATGAGAGCACAGAATTTTTTTAATAATCCGCTATCGGCTTTTCTCGCTACTCTGAGCAGCATCGTTTTCTGGTGCATTTATTGGATGGCGAAAGCATTGATTGCGGTGAGTTATGCAAATAATTTAAGCAACAAGCAATTAAGAAATTTTTGCATTTATTATTATATATTTTAAATTAAATGTATAAATATCTTGTGCGCCCACTATAACCTTTTTATTGTTCAACAGATTGCAGGTATTTTTATTATTATCGCATTCATCTGCCCTCATAAATGTATTGAGCTTTTTAATCACTTTATGGACCAACACAAATTGGAGGAGAAATTCAGAGAAGAATTATAAGGAGTTAAGCCAAAAAGCAATGCTGATGTGAAGCTATTTATTTATTTGATGAAGATGAAATGTATTTATAAAGAAATAAAATAAATAAAAATATAAAAAAGCGCTTTAGTATTTTTCTAGACGAGTTCAATATATTTGGTATAAATATATTTTAGAAAGTATGAAGGACCTCCGTCAAAACTCGCCTTGTTTGTATATAGTGAAGCTGTGATTAACGTCCCCAGATCCATGGATATGAACTAACTCGAAAAGTGTTTAGTAAAACATTTACAGTAAAACAGTAATTCAGGCAGATTCTGTAAATCATTTCCGAGTGAAGTTCAATCAAATTCACAGTGAATCAGACAATTTTTGTGTTCTGTGTTTCACTCTCACTACTTCATTTCCATTTTCGTTTTGAAAATGAGTTCCGAGTGAGGTTAGATGTACTGAGAAATGAATTCATAAGAAAACAGTCGGCTGGTAGTCACTAAAAGGGGTCCCCTAGAAATTTCAAAAGATCGACTTTTTGTTTTTTCGATATACTACTTTCGAAACTATAGTATTTTAAGAATATGCCCAATATTATAGCTTTTACATCCCATTAAGTAGATAGAGAGCGGTCCGCACGCTCCGATACCTCAAACTTTAAGGGAGCAGATACCTGTAAACGGCCATATTTTCCCTGATTTTCATTAAAATTATTTAAAACTAGCTGTACCCGGCGCGCGTTGCTATGCCAACAACTAAAATAAATTTAAGAAAAATAACTTTGAAGAAAAATCACTACACAAATATTCAATTCATTCCAAACCATTTATTGATTTTGTTTATTTCGAAAAAATTGTGACATTACAAAGTTTAGTTTCAATTCGATGCTTATTGAAGTGGTGTGGGATACGCAATATTTCTTGTTTTTCCATCTGGTGTAAAGACGAATAAATCAGAAGGTTTTCCGACACGTGAGCAAGCCACATAGAGCTGTCCATGTGAAAAGCATGGATTCTCTAAATTTAACCCACACACTTGTAACGATTGTCCTTGTGCTTTGTTAATAGTCATTGCGAAAACGAGTCGCACCGGGAACTGTAAACGATTGAATTTGAATGGCATATCTGTCGGGATCATTGGGATACGTGGCAACAGTACATCTTCACCTTTAAATTTTCCAGCCAAATTGTTGCCTCGATAACATTGCTCATAATTTTATTGACTGAGAGTCTGGTTCCGTTGCAAGGTCGTGGTGGATTTATGTTTCGAAGAAGAATGATGGTTACGCCAACTTTCAATGAAAGAACATGCGGCGGCATGTTTGGCAAATCATGCGAATTCAAGAATTCTGTTGGATAGTTGACAACCTCGTCTTGATTCTCCACAGTATCGATGGACTTATATGTTGTCGTTTCACCGGGTATTCTATGCTGAATGGTGAAGTTGATGGTATTGACAACGATGTTTTTGGCTGCTAATATAGCACGCGAACTGAACCACTGATGGTTTTTGTAATTTTGTGCAACGTTTGGGAAAACTTTTGCACCAATTAGTCGATGCTTTCTGTGATCTTACAGAAGTTTGATGGCAGGGTGATACGTTGTGTAGATTCCTCACTTTCCATTCGTCGATTTCCAATATTCAATAATTGTTTTGCAAAATTTCCAGCCGATGCATCCCGTTGCAGTTGTACATGCATGTTAGTTTTCAAAGCCAATATCTGTAAATGACGCCATAGAACTGATGATTTAAGACCTGCATTAAGATCATCAGCTGGTGTTGAACGTGGTATAATGGGCAGTGTTTGACAATAAAATGAGTGCGCCACCGAAGATCCGTCTGTTTCCTCTCAAATCTCGCAGTGTACGGACAAGCGCTTCCAACGCTTTCTTGCGGGACATTGTACATTCGTCCCATACGATAATTTGACACGTTTGAAGTACTTTTCCCATTCCAGAGTTTTTACTGATGTTGCATGTTTTTGTCTCAGTGTTTTGCAAATTCAACGGCAGTTTCAATTCTGAATGCGCTGTTCGGCCCGTCATCCAAAAGAGTTGCCGCAATTCCAGATGATGCAATAGCCAGTGCAATATTAGTTTGTGATCGTATAATTGCCAAAATTAGGGAAAGAAGAAAAGTCTTGCTTGTACCACAGGGCGCAGCTATGAAAAATAATCCACCGCTTTGTTCTGTGATTGCACGCTTAACCCTCCGATATTCATATGGGTCTGGCCAGACCCATTCGATCTTTAAATGTATGTAGATCTTTTATTTTTAATATCTGAGGCTTCTTAGTCCATGACTTCCTAAAATGTAGTGTGCTAAACACAATGAAGTAGCAAAATTAAGATTTTTGCTATATTTGTTGTAAAAATAATAATTTTAAACTAATTTCGTTAATTAAGCTCACATGGGTCTGTGCAGACCCATATAAGCTTCTCATGTAAATTGGTTAATCGTTAGGTGTAAACAACTAAACTGTAGAGGCAGATATAATTTTTTTGTTGACATTTGAAAATTAAAGTGAACGAACACGTGTTTTTTAATTAGTGGGAAGTGTTTTTTTAAATAAAATGGAACATGTAAATATGGATGAAGTTGATGTGATGACGCGTTTGCTTCGTAAGCTAAGTGCAGCATATGTGAGTCCGGAAGAACGTCAGCGACTTCAGGCACAAATTGAAGAAATTATGGGACAGAAGTCCGATCCATTTGAAACAAGTGGCGACGTAGAAGATGATGAATATTTTCCAGATGAAGATGACTTCGGTAAAGCATCAGATATAGAACAGGAAATCGAGTTAAAGGCTGTTGTGGATGAAAACCATGATGATACTGAGGATTTGTATAGAGAAGCTATCGCCCTTCAGGCTTCAGCCACAATGGAATCATGCAGCACATCTATTACCCAAGGCCTTATATACAGGTCGAAAGATGGTAAGATGTGGAATTCAAATCCTCCACCACCTGGAAGGCCTCGTTGTCACAATGTTACAACTTTTACTCGTAAAGGGCCACTACGAGGAGCGTCACCGAGTCATAAAGCTCTTTTCAAGCTATTGCTGTCTCCTGAAATCGTAAGTATCATTATGCGGGAAACCAACAGAAAAGCCGTTGAAGCGTTTCGTCTATGGAATGAAAAGCATCCCAGTAATAAACAGCGTTCTTGGGTAATGACTAACGAAGACGAAATGTATGCTTTTTTTGGGATGCTACTTATTGCTGGTGTATTCCACTCGAATTCTGAGCCAGCGAAAGAATTGTGGGCCAATTACAATATGCCAATTTATAAGGCCACTATGTCATTGAATCGGTTTAAGAGCTTAACTACTTTCATCCGTTTCGATAACAGTGGTACTCGTGCTGAGAGGTTGAAGCAAAGCAAATCTGCTGCCCTGGACGATGTATGGCTCATGCTGATGGCCAATTTAGAGAAAGCATACACTCCGGATTGTCATTTAACCGTCGATGAACAGTTATTTCCATATCGTGGACGCACTCGATTCACCCAATATATTCCGAGTAAGCCGGCAAAATATGGCATGAAAGTGGCCCTTTGAAAGGTATAATTTATACTGGAAAACCACCAGGTGGCCATCGAGAAACGAATCAAGGTGAACGGGTCGTCATGAAATTGATGGAAAATTATATGGACAGCGGTAGGCCTTTTTATGTTTACAATTTTTTTTCAACATACAACTTGGCAGAAATGTTGATGGATCGTAGAGTGGCTTTCGTCGGTACCGTAAGAAAAAATAAGACCTTCATTCCGCATGAATTGCTTAACCCGAAGCGTGATGTTAAAAGCGCTTTATTTTGTTATCACAATAATAATATCGCTCTGTGCTCGTATATGGCAAAGCCGAAAAAGCCAGTAATTATGTTATCCACTGCCCATTACCGTCAAAGCACCGATCCATTGAAAGGATTCAAGCCAGATCAAATTTTGTACTACCATAAATTTAAAGCGGGGGCAGATACAATGAATCAAATGTTGACTGAAATCTTGTCCATCGACATCAGATGCAGGACAGCAACAATCATATGCTCAAGTTGCTTCAAACGGTCATCGTACCATTGTGCTGTTTCTTCTTCGAAAAAGCGACGTAAAACTCGTTATCACTGCAGCAAATGTAATCGTCCCATATGTCTTAATGATCATTCCATGCAACTATATAGTTGTAAACCCAATTGCTCTTCGTAATTAATACTAATCCGTTCAAATAAATAAATAAAATTATTTTTAAACCGGTATTTCTTACATTATTTGTATGGGTCTGGGCAGACCCTTATGATGCACTTACCGCATCATAAGGCACCGAACATCGGAGGGTTAATTCTGTCAAGCGTAATGCGATTCCTACCCCTTAAACTCAGTTATCTCGAAATGAATTTTTTCGACCTGGTGTTGCCAACAAAAAAATTTTAATGTGTTGTTCACAACGTCAATGGCTATCGCCCGTACTAATACTATATTATTATTTAATTATTTCGTTTTTTTTTTTATTAAAAAACTGAAAAAGGATAACCCGATTTTTAGAGTGACAAATTCAAAGCTAAGCAAAATCGCATGGCTGTGATTGCATTACAAAAGTGTGGTCAAAATGCAGACGAGATTTACGAATTGCTGGAAAAACTTATTGTAATATTTCGAGAATGTTTTTTTACCGCACAATCAATCGTCTTTGCTAAACGTCTGAAGTGACAGACAGAAAAAGAAGTGGGCGTCCTCGCGTGGTTCGAACCAGTCCAGCCATAAAAACTGTACGCGAAGAATTCGCAGAAATCCCCTTAGAAAGCAGAAAATCATGTCCACGGAAATGAATGTATCGACCAGATCCGTGTCAAAACTAATTAGAAATGATCTCCAGATGAAAACCTTCTGTGGCTCAACTGCTCATCTTTTAACAACGCGCTTGAAGAAATTTAGACTCGACAGATGTAAGCAACTTCTTCGGTGGCACGCGTTCAACATCCATGAAAATATTCTTTTCACAGTTGAGAAAATGTTCACTGTTGAAGAAGTTTTTAGCAAACAAAACGACAAAATCTATACTCGAACTTCTAAAGACGCAAAAAATGTTGTTCCAAGCGTTCAGCGTAGCCACCAGCCAGACTCCGTAATGGTTTGGTGGGGCGTGTGTTGTAAAGGCGTTACATCTCTTCATTTCTGCGAAAAAGGGGGTAGGACCGGGGCAAAAGTGTACCAGGAGGATGTCTGAGAAGACGTGGTGAAGCAGTTGAGCAGTACTCTCTTCAATGGAGAGCGTTGGAACCTCATGCAAGGTTTCGCTTCAGCCCATAAGGCAAAAACAGCCCAGCAGTGGCTAAAAGACACCATTCCTGGGTGTATAGCCGCAGAAAGTTGGCTGTCTGGAAGTCCAAATCCGAATCCATTGGACTACACTTTGTGGTCAGAATTGGAGAAAATGACCTGTCGAAGACCTCACAAAAATTTGAAGAGTCTCAAACAATCTTTGGTACGAGCAGCGACGCCAATATCCATGGAAACTGTGCGTGATTCAATAGCTGAATGGTCTAATCGTTTGAAGGCAAATGGTAATCATTTCTAATGAAAATTAAAATTTTTTTAATATTTACATGATTAAATAAGACTCATTATGGCAGCACTAAGTATATATTGTATGTATGTATACAGTCAACTCTCGTTAATTCGAAATTCGAGGGACTTTTAAAATATTACGAATTATTGAGTGTTAGAAATATTAAATGGTTCGAAATTTTTGAGAGAAAATAAATAAAACTTCGAATTATCAAGTGTTTTTATTTAACTGCTAATGTTTTACATATTCATAATATGAATTAATTAATCTTTGAAAAGAACTCATTTATACGGGTTTGCTTCGAAACACATTACAGCTGCTTCAACTTTTCAATAATTTTTTTTTTAGGGGAAAAAGTGCTGATATGCTGTTTGTAGACAAAAGCTTTGTTTCGTTATCGAATGAGGCTCTTGCTACCTTCATTGACACCTTTGTCAAAGGTTCTGATGTATCGTCTTCATCTTCATCGTTGATCTTTTCATTCGTATCTGTCGCAGATAAAATTTCGCCATCGGTTAGTGGTCCTGAGACAGCAACATCTCCATCCAATTGAACATAGACAGAAAAACTCACACCGCTGATGTCAACTACTAGCACCATTGATGGTTCTTCATCATCCATAATTATTTGCGAATTGTCCTGATCTTCGTTTACGAAAGCAGCACTAACTTTCCCCTTGTTCTTTATTATAGTTTAGAGAGTACTGAGAGGAATCTTAAATTCTTCTGCAACATCGCTTTTCTTCTCACTTCCTTTTTGAATTAATTTCTTCTTTTTAGCAATCGCCAAACATTTATACTTTTTAGGACTCATATTTAATACAAATTTTTAATCTGTATTCCAACGAAGCGATTCGTGCGGAAGCGTGCGTCAAAATGTGCCTATGTTTTAAGCGTAACACGCAACCACGCAGACTAAAGGTATTTTCACCAAGAAACTTTGCAAATTTGAATTGTCGAGTGTTTGACCATACGAGTTCGAATTAGCGCGTCGTAGCAATGATTTTTTAGTTCGAACTACGGAGTGCATAAAAATGTATGAATATAATTCGAAATATAAAGAGATTTGTAGGGGAGTCGTGATAACTTTGAATTAATGAGAGGTTCGAAATATCTCTTCTAACTTCCAGTGGAGCATAGAGCGTCAATGATCTGTAAGCTTGCTATTTATTGATTTACAAATGAAATGACTTGAAATGTTTAACGCCAAAGTTTAGTCTCCCATGACAATCGCCACAGAAGCTTTTGCTAATACAAATTTGCGCGTGTTTACAAATTACGGGCTACACGTTTTAATTAAAAACACTTTGTTATTGTTGTTTTTTTTTACAATAATATAATTTTATTTGTTATGAATCATAAGTTTCGTGTGATCGCTGTTTGCTATTTGTTTCGTTTCTTGCTGGTTGGAAAATAATGAATAGAATTCAATTTTTTTATTGGCGCTTCTATTTGTATTTTTTGCTTTGTATATTTGCTATGTAAATTAAAACAATTCTACTACTAATTAAGTTGTAACACAATTTATGTATGTATATGTGTAGTTATATTTATTTGTATGTACGAGTATATACTATAATGTATATTTCTCTTGTATACACGCGTACACTTATAGATTTTTTTTACACCGATTAGTAAATGTTATGCAATTTTGAATGCTCAATAAAAAATTATATTATCTGTTTTTGTTTTTTTTTTTTTTTAGTTTTTAAATTTGAAATAAAAAAATATTTGATTTAGACTTTCAATTGCACAAACTTAAATGCAAATTTTCCCAATATACATATATGGATTTATATGTGTAAATATATTAAAAAATATTTAATTTGAAAGCAAAGTCATTTGTTGGTAAGCCAAAAAAACATTGTAAATCTCATAATTGTTTTATTTTTAATGTTTGCTAAGCAATTTCGAGAATTCGCGAGCATTTTCTTGCACTTGCAGACCAAAACTTTTTGGCTGGTTGTGGCTTGCATTTATGTTTCTTAATCAATTTGTATTAAAATTGCATTTGTATTGCATTTGCAAGGAATCATAAAGTATTTGTTTGCTTTTAGAAATTAGATTTCATGCATTTCGTTCTAAATTGTTGCCAATTTCTTAATTTAATGGTGCTTTATTATTTAAATTGTTTGTGAAATTTTCAGCAATTAGTTTTGAATGAAAAAATTTAAAAATAATGCGGCGTTTACATGAAAATTTTCTCAGCTTGAAGTAATTTTTTTGTTTGTTTTCCAAATGTAAAAATAACCTTTTTTTAAGTTTTTGAAAAAAAAATTTTTAAGTGTTTCAAATGCAAAAAAAAATTTCTTTAGTTTTTCAAATGCAACAAAAAACATGTTTAAATTTTTCAAATGCAAAAAAAAATTATTTTAAGTTTTTAAAATGTAAAAAAAAATTTTATTTAAGTTTTTAAATGCAAAAAACATTTTTTTTTTAGGTTTTCCAATGCAACAAAAAATTTTAAGTTTTTGAAATGCAAAAACAAATTTTTTTTTAAGTTTTTCGCATGCAAAAAAATTTTTTTTTAATTTGTCAAATGCAACAAAAAATTTTTCAAATGCAAAAAAATTTTTTTTTAATTTGTCAAATGCAACAAAAAGATTTTTAAGTTTTTGAAATGCAAAAACAAATTTTTTAAGTGTTTCAAATGCAAAAAAAATTCTTTAGTTTTTCAAATGCAACAAAAAAAATGTTTAAGTTTTTCAAATGCAACAAACATTTTTTTTTAGTTTTTCAAATGCAACAAAAAAATTTTTAAGTTTTTGAAATGCAAAACCAATTTTTTTTAAGTTTTTAAAATGCAAAATACAATTTTTTGTAGGTTTTCCAATGCAACAAAAAATTTTAAGTTTTTGAAATGCAAAAATAAATTTTTTTAAGTTTTTCAAATGAAAAAAAAATTTTTTTTTAATTTGTCAAATGCAACAAAAAAAATTGTTTATTTAAGTTTTTGAAATGCAAAAACAAATTTTTTTTACTTTTTTCGAATGCAAAACAAAAAAGTTTAAATTTTTCAAATGCAAAAAATAAATTTTTATTTAAGTTTTTAAAATGCAAAAAAAAAATTTATTTAAGTTTTTAAAACGCAAAAAAAATTTTTTTTTCATTTTTTCGAATGGAAAAGATTTTTTTTTTAAGTTTTTAAAATGCAAAAAAATTTTTTGTTTAAGTTTTTCAAATGCAAAAAAAAACTTTATCTAAGTTTTTAAAACGTACAAAAAATTTTTTTTTTCATTTTTTAGAATGCAAAAAAAAATTTTTTTTTTAATTCTTTTTGAATCCAAAAAAAAATTTTTTTTTAAGTTTTTCAAATGCAAAAAAAAATTTATTTTTAGTTTTTAAAATGTAAAAAAAAATTTTATTTAAGTTTTTAAAATGCAAAAAAATTTTTTTTTCATTTTTTTCGAATGCAAAAAAACAATTGTTTGTCAATTTTTTCGAATGCAAAAAAACTTTTTTTCAATTTTTTCGAATGCAATAGTTATTCAGTGCCCACTACACTACAGTCATAAATTATTACACCTTCATAGTGTTGAAAATTTTTGCACTAAAACCGCTTGAAATGCATACTCACATCAGCCATTGTATTGTTTTTCAAAACTATTATTGGTTCAGTTATTTATTGTTTTCCATTTTATTTAGTAAAATATGCGAATTACTTCAAAACTATTTCTACTATTATTAGTATTGTTGAATTAGCATTTCAAATTCAACTTGCGCATTTTATTACTATTTTTCACAGAATATCTATTTCGTTTCAGTTTCAGCTTGAATCACCTATATTTTAGAGGTTCTAAATTTTAACGCTATTTTATTTTGGAAATTTTCTTTTACCTATTTTACAATAATTTTTTTTTTCAGATATACATACATATACATGTATGTATGTATGTATATATATGTGGTATATTTATATTATTTCAGTGCTCGCATTTGTTGCAAAACGAAACAAACAAAAAAAATCATTTAATATTTTGTTTATCAGCTTAATAGTGTATATTTTTTGTCTATAGGTAAAAATATAAATTGCATTAAATTTTTTATTGATTAATTTATCAATTAACATTTTGCACTTCGCTGGAACTAATTATCTCAAATTGATCCTTGCCAGAGATTTCCGATTCAGATTCCGATGGAGTGGGTGAGCTGTAAAGTGGAGGTAGAGATTTTTGCGGAATTAAAATTTGTTTAATTTTTACATAAATAAAAATGGTTCAATTCTTTAAACACAGATTTTTATGTAATCCATATAAGCGTGGAAAATGTAGTAGAATGAGTTTGAGCGGAACGACTGAGAAATTTGTATGCTGATCATGAGGCTAATAATGCAATAATGGACAGAAAAGTAAACTAAAGCACGTATGAAAACTAATAATGGGACGTGAAATAAAGCTAAATTAAAAAAAAAAAAAACTATTGGTTAAAAGTAATTATTTGCTTTAAAAAATATAAAGCTGCAATTAGTGGTGCCGTGCCGTAGCCACAACCGTAACCATAGCAATCAGCTGTTCTGATCAAGCATATGGGCATCACTGTAAACGGTTATTGGTCCCGCACCATAACGCCAGAAGCATATCCGTATGTATCTAATCAATTTTTTTTTTCTCCGCATCCGTAAGCACTTTACTTTAAATTTGTTTAGAGAAATGGCGATACAAATTTAATATTAGAAATGAACGACGAAAAATTAATTGAGTTAGTGGGAAATTGTTCGTGTTTTTATGACAAAATGCAAATTTTGTCAGTAATTCCACTTCAATAGCAGCTTTTTTGGTTACGACATGACTAATCGACAAATGCAGTAAATGTTACGACTATGGCGTTATGACTACGGCACCAATAATTGCAGCATAAATAATAAATATTTTGGAAATTGAGTTAACTTCAAAATTAAGAAAAAGTTTAAATACAATAAAATATTTTTTTTTTCAGAAAAAAATTAAATAAAAAAATAAATAAATTATTGTAAAAAGTTATTTTTTTTAATAGTTAAAAATATATATATTTTTTAAATAACCGATAAATAATAAATATTTCGGAAATTGAGTAAACTTAAATATTAAAAAAAAAATGTAGGTTTAGAGAAGAGCGTATTTTTTTAAGATATCGATGGTTTTCGAGAAAAGCGACACAACTCAAAATTAACTCAAATTCGGAGTTTTGCCGTTAAAAGCAAAAATGAACTACAGAGTTTATATATTTTTATCTGGAAAGCGTCATAAGCGAATCTTGAAGCAATTCTGAGAGATGGCGTTAGTGTCGTTTTGTCAGGTGATCGAATTGGCGCATCACTTATCTAGAAAACTGACCCAACTCAGTATTTTGTATTTTTGAATTATGTCACTTTTCTCGAAAACCATCGATATGGTTAACTTTTTTTTAATAACTAATAAATATTTGGAAAATTGAGTTAACTTAAAAATTCAGAAAACAACTAAATAAAAAAAGTAAACAAAATTTTAAATTATTGCAAAAAAAGTTATTTTTTTAATGGTTAAAAATAATTTTTTTTGTTTAAAAAATAACCGATAAATAAGAAATATTTCGGAAATTGAGTTAACTTTAAAATTCAGAAAAACTTTAAATAAAAAAACAAATTTTTTTAAGATATGGTTAAAAATAATTTTGCTTGTTGAAAAATAGCCAATAATTAATAAATATTTGGGAAATTAAGTTAACTTAAAAATTCAGAAAAAATTTAGATTTTGTGAAAAGCGTAATGTTTTTAGATATGGATAAATTTTTTTTTAAGTAACTAATAATTAATAAATAATAAATAAATAATTTCGAAAATTGAGTTAACTTCAATAAGGGCAGCCACGAGGTTGATTTTATTATTACAAAAAGTAAAAATAACTGTTAATAATTAATAGAAATATTCACAAAGCTCATTAAATCATTGATTGTATATAAATATTAAAATTTTAATCATCCTCAAGAGTTTAACAAAATGTAAGATGAAAAGTAAGTAAATAATGAAGGCACTTCATAAAACTGTTTATTATTATAAAAAAAATATGTTTAATTTCACATAGAAATCATTTTAAATAATTAGATACAACAGTAAATTAGTAAATATTGAATAAATTATTAAATCGCACTAACTTTGTTCTTTTTTTTTTGGTTTTTGTTTTTTTTTTATTTATAAGAAATAGTTTTGCATAAGGCAAAAAATGTTTGCCAAATTCAGAATAAATAATAGAAGTTTTCCCAATGAAAAAGAATTCAACTGCATCAAAAAGTTTATATTATCATACAAAAAAAAATAAAAATAAAAAATAAAAATAAAAAAAAACAATTAACATAAAAAAACATAAAAATAAAGATAAAAAAAATAAATAAAAGAAATTAATAAACAAAAAAAATTAAAAATAAAAAAACTAAAAAAAATAAATAAATAAACAAAAAATAAATAAATAAAAAAACATTAAAATTTATTTGCTTATCATTCTAACATTAGCCAATGTTCTATAAAAAGTGTGAAGTATTTTTATTAATTGCACCTAAAAATAATTAGAAGTAACAGAAAAATAATAAAAACATTCGCGAGGTTGTTTAAATTATTAAAACGCATCAATTAAAATTTTTTTTGTTTGATTATTTAAATTTGATTATTTGATTTTTGAAATAATTTTTCATAAGCCAAAATATATATGCCAACCCGAAGAAAGTAATAGAAATTTTCACAATAAATAAGGATTTAGCTGCATCAAATCGATTATATTATAAAATTATTATTAAGACAAAGTAAATTAAAAAAAAATTATAAAAAACAAATAAAAAAAAAAATAAAATTTAATATAAAATAATATAAATAAATATAAAATAATAATAAAATAATTTAAAAAAATAAAAAAATAAATAAATTTTTTTTTTAATTCATTAAAAAAACATTATCATTTATTTACTAATCAACCTAACACAAAATGTCTTGGCAAATGTTTTATAAAATAGTGTCAAATAGCAGAACAAAATAAATATTTATTCAGCTGCGAAATATAGCACATGTTGCTGTTGTTTTGAAAGCATACAACTTGCTGAGTACAAACTACTTATAATTGCAAACCACTAACTTAACCTAATTCATAAATGCTTTCATAAGCCTGTGAAAAATTGCGTGAGTGAAATACTGAAATACTAAGCGCTTAGTGTGGCTCGCTTATATCTTCTCACTCCGCACTCACAGCCTAGACGCCTCGCAAATGTTAAGAATTTCGCCGCTTTAACTATCAGAATCAGCTTAAGGCTGTCAGCTTTGCCAATACAGTCGATTTACCGGAACGACCCAGATACATACCAGGACAAGGTTGCTGTTACTACAGCTTCATCACCTTTAAGCCCAGGTAGGGGAAGAGGTTTTAAATGCGGAGAGAGAAGTGCTAATCTGAAATTTGCTAACAACTCGTTTATTTCGCTCATCTCAATGGCTCAGTGGTGGTTCCCTTCCTATTGTTAATAAATTTTTCATAAATATTTGTGGTAATCATTAGACTGACCAATTTTGCTTTTGACTAATCACTTTCAAAATCTTGTATTTTTTCTATTTCGTTTCATACATAAATCTATGCAGGAAATTAACTAATGAAAAAAGGTATGTTAGGGTAGGTTCGGTTGGGTTAGGTTGGGTTAGGTTGAGTGGCTATCATCCGACACACTTAGGCCTGAACAGCAGTCCCATTGTGATACCACTGTTTAACTCAGTAGAGCTTTTTCTGAATCAAACTGTGGATTTAAGGAATTTTATTCTTTTCGGCAATATTATTTTAAGCGACCACTTCAATGCTGTCAAAAAAGGCGAATCTGTGCGTGGAAAGTCTTTCTCTGTATAGGCTATAAAGATATTCACGATAAATAATATTTGCTGAATTAGTTATAAGATTAACAGAACTCGTTTATTGAGGATGTTGAGCTCAGAGAAATACTCTGAATCCATGAAAAGATATTTCAGGTTGCAATGCAAAATCCCATTATAATCGTAATAATAACAGAATTTGTAGACGTTTAGAACGTAGGAAGAAAAAAATGTGCTTCATCAAGTAATTTCCAGGTCTGGTATTATTCAGTCAAGTCATCAGGCAGTTACTATAATCAGGCTCCACGATCGAAGGACGGCGACGTTCCCCGCGAAGAGTCGGTTCTACGTTACCAGAACGACCCGGATGGACTATATATCCGGCCAAGGACTGTCACGCCAGCAGCACTCGCCGTACATGTATCGCGAATGTTCTTGCTGCTACAACTACAACAACAAAAATAACAACATCGAAGCACTGGGAGATCGCTAAAAAGCCGTACTTTGTAGGTTAAAAGTCAAGTCAATTCGGTGCGACTCACTCATTTAATAGCAATTGCAGGACTCGTTGCATGAATAGAATAATTTGTATATATCTCAAGCACATTCGAGAATTTTTTGTGATTACTACAATTCTGCTACTTGATATTTGTTCTTTTAATGGACATTGAATGCCTTTAGTTTGCGAGACCTTCGAACGGCACACATCTGAAGTTTATAAAAACCTTTCACAGCAAAAATGCCATCGCTTACTTAGGGAATAAAATTTTCATTTTTCTTGTTTTTTTTTTTTTTTGTTTTGATTATTCATGCCCTTCAGTATGCTAAGCTCACACGCTCTAGTGGCCATAGCAAAGCTTCGAAAAGTCGTTCATGAGTTACATTCGGCCAGCGTACACTCTCCAGTAGCATTCCAAAAACAAGCGCTATTAATATATGTTGGTACGTAATAATACCAACAACACAAGCAGGCGTCCGTCCTCGTATCTTAAAGCTTACATAGACAAATTTTTGTTGTTAAAAATTTAATCAGAATAGATTTTGCGATAGCAGCCTGGGTATACAATTAGGACCTAAATAAGAAAACGCCGCATACTATTTCATGGTTGTTGTAGCAGCATTTACATTCCCCAAACATATTCCCTGCATGCTGTTTTAATGGCATTCCTTGGCGGGATATAAATCCGTTGTCGTTCCGGCAGCGTAGAACCGTCGGTCGTGGGAGTGACGCGCACTAACTTTTGCTTTGTTGAACGACAAGTAAAATTTGTATTAAGCCTAAAATCCACTTAATCAGATGAAAAATAAAGTATTATAATAAATTACTGTATCCCTTAAATTAAGCAATCTTCCAAAGCCGATTTCCACAAGTTCATATATTTGAAATTATTTATTTGCAGTTATTAAAAATTAATTGTATAAATTAAATATTTCTATGAAAAAATTTAGTAATTGCTAGTAAAGATATTTGCATTTTGTTAAAAAATTAAAGTTTAAAAAGCGTATGTATGTATACACATTGTAACTATGTATACATATAAGTAAATACAAAGTAAAATTCAGCAAATAAAAAGCCATGCAAAAAGAAAATTTAAAACAATTCCTAAAATAATGCTTATCAGAGATGAAAATGGATAGTAAAGTGAGAGAGAACATAATTTACATACATATATATCAAATATATGTAGAAGGCGTGGCGTTAAGTAAATGCAGCCAACGCCAAAGTGATTCGCACAAACCCAAATTTCCGCCAAAAAACTACTTCTCACCCTTTAGCGTCCGACTCTGCAGCCGCTTCGATATTGTCGCCGCCACCGCTGCTATGCGACTCCTCCTCAGCGTCCGCTGTGCTATCGCTAGCCACGGACTTGGCGACATTGCGGTGTCGGAACTCGATGTCGGCATCATGTTCCTTCACCTCTTCAATCTTTTCTGGTTCTAGTGGAATCGCTTCGGGGGCAGTGTCATCCTCTGCATCGCTGTCCTTTTCCTTCTTTTTCGATTTCGATTTGCTGCGTTTGTCAGAGGTTTTCAATTTCTCATCTTCGGCCATATATTTTGTCTAAGTTATGCAATTTTTTTTGTTATAAGTAAATCATTGACAGGAAATAAAGTTTTCGAATTACTCACTTCATAGAGCGGCCAAAATGAGGCGAAGAAACCCACATCCTCGGTCAAATTCGGCAGCAGCCAGAAATGCACTTTTCCATAAGTTAACGCCCAAACGATTGTAAATATAATTAGCCGTATCACCGTCAATGCCAATATTACGACGAGGAATCCAGCGGCCGCAACCGACAAATAGTAGACGCCTTTGCGCAATAGCGGTGGCCACAGCGGGAACAAGCAGATCAGAATAGCGCCTAGCAGCAATATTAACCCATATATCCAGTAGTGTATGGGAATCGGGTCGAAAATCCACACATACGCTTCAGAACCATCCACAAACACCTGTTCAGGATGCATATCTAGCCGTATTTTACGCTTGCGTTTCTCTTTCTTCTCACCGCCACCGTTGCCAGCACCGGTGCTAATATTGCCATCGCCTACGCCATTGCCACCGCTAGCCTCAGCTTCAGCTTCAGTATCCTTTTTGCCACTACTCTTTTGCTCTTTTTCGTCGCCTTTGTTTTTCGTTGATTTGCTACATGCGCCGCCAGCTGCACCGCAGCCACGCAACTCCTCTAGCGAGACGGGCACTTTTTTAGCGCGATGGAAAAATTTATGTTCCAACATAACATCTAAAAATTCTACAACTTGTTCGCGTGTGGTAAACAGTGCATCATCACCCGTGGCGAACTTTGACTTCATCAGCCCATCGATCGCCTTATTCGAGGAGAAATACTCCACATTGTGGCTTAGAAACTTTGTTTTCTTCGTTTTTATATTGTTTTTCATCCACTTGGCGACCTTGTATTCCTCTTTGGTCGGTTTCTCTACCTCTTGTTCGCCGGGGCCGGTGTACTCCTATGGGCGGGAGAGGAAATAAAAGAATTTTATTAGAATGTTTATTAAAGCATCATCATCAGCAAATTCATTTTGTGCGTAATGGAACATAGGGCCTTTAAGGTTATTAAATAATAAGAAAATAAATCAGTGAGTTCTATGAGCGCGTATTTTCAAGTGTTTTGAGGTTATATTGGATTTTAACGTCAAATATTTGCCTATCAGAAGAAACACAAAAAAAACTGCAATAACAAAAATTTTAAATGAGTAGGTATAGACTTAGAAATTAAATGCAATGAAGGCGAAGTCGAATGCGATGCAGCAGGGTAAAATTCGGATGAATAAAAACGAATAACGAGTAGAAAATTAAAATAATTAAATGAAAAAAACATAATAAAACGAGAGAAAAAAATTAAAAAATATATAATAAAATAAAAAAATATTCTAAATTAAAAAAATATATATCAAAATGAAAAATTATATATAATAGAATGAACAAAAATATAATAAAATGAAAAAAACTTAATAGAAACTAAAATAATATAATAAAATAAAAAAGTATATATGTAATAACATAAAAATTTAATAATAAAATGAAAAAATATGTAATAAAACCAAATGAGGATGAAAAAAAGCTAATAACGAGTAGAAAATGAAAGTATGGAAAATGGAAAAAAGAAATAAAAATTAAAAAAAGTTTAATTTTAAAAACATATTTAAAAAATTATTAATGTAAAAAAAAAATAAAAAATCAATTAATCAAAGAATAACAAAAAAAATTAAAAACAAAAAGAAGAAAAATTTTTAATTTAAAAAACAAAATTTATTAAAAAAAAAGAAAAACTTATAATTAAATATAATAAAATGAAAAAAAACTCTAATAAAATTTAAAGAAAATATATAATAAGACTAAAACAAATATAATATATAATAAAATTAAAAAAAGTATATATAATAAAAAAATAACAAGGTAGCCAAATTAAATTAATAAAATAGAGCTAAATTAAATTGATTGTGTTAAATGATGTAAAATCTAGTAAAATAGTATTATATTAAAAAATAATAATATAAAGGAAATAAAATAAAATAGTAAAATCAAAATTTAATAAAATATTAATAAAAACAAAGTAAAATAAAATAAAATGAGATAAAATAAAATAAAATGATTTGAATAAAATTAAATAATTTAAAACTAAATTTATACAATGAAATTATTAATAAAACTAAAATTGAAATAAACTGAATTTTATTATATTAAATATATGAGATTAAAGCCAATCTTTAAACAAAATTTATGATTGATAGGATTAGAATACTAAAGAGAAAGCGTAGGTAAAATGCTTCAATGCTGCTTGAAGTAGGACAACTCAAGGCAGCCACAATTCAAGATTTGGTATTTAAAATTTGAATTTAGAAATAACAAAAATTGACTTGCGACATCAACGAGTCATCTTTTCAAGCCGCAGAAACAATAGCTAATGAGATAACAGACACGCATTTCTACAGTCAGTAATGGGAAATTTTTCAAAATAGAAAAATTTTTAAATAAAAAAATAAATAATTTATATTTATCCCTTAAAGAGTGTAAAATGCACTTCTTTATTTGGAAAATAATATTTTACAGTGCATTAATACTTCTTTGTTTGGAAAACGAGCCTATAACCGCAATTGACATTTTTTTTTTTTCGTGTGTAAATTATTGAAAAAAAAAATTTTAAATCTCCCTAAGTGCAGGTTGCAATAGTCTTAGGTAGACAGGTGGCAGTCAGGACTTTAAAACAACTCACTTAAACCGCTGACGGTCCATTGTGATACCACCAGTGGCAATTAACCTGGTACTCCTATGCTAAATCACATTGTTTAAGTGCAAACCCATTGGTCTGGCTGACACTTACATCCCTAAGATCATCAGTAACATGCAAGAACGATGAACCAAAGTATCTAAACCTAGTGACATACCACGCAGGACAGTGGTAGAGAAGATATCTGACAGACTCTCCCTCCCTTCTCCTCATACTAGTAGCTAGTGCAACCTTTGAGCATGTCGACCTCGGAGACAGTGGCCAGTGATGAAAGCAACTAACGTAGAGACGTTTTTCCTTGACCGATTAAGTAGCGCCTTTGGGCGCCTGAAGTTCCATTTCGCGTTAGCTGAAGTGGCAATGCTACTTGTACTACGTAGTTTGTAGGTTGAGAGTAGTATATCTATTCATACCAAGAGGGAAGCGAGTGGTACTGCCCTCTCTCGCTAATTTGTCTGCCTTATAATTCCCTAGTTTGTCGCTATGCTCTGGCACCCATATAGAATGGATGTGGAAATACTACGCTATCTCACTAAGGTATACCCAGCATTTGCGAGCAATGATGGGATTAGTGAAAACTCCACGAAGAGGTTTAATCGCCACATCACAATCAGAATGTGTATTGACTTCTGTAAAGATATGTAGTGACATTTTTGCCTAACCATACAGCTACCTGATTAATGGCTATAATTTCAGCCTGAAATACACGACAGTGATTAGGAAGATGAGCCGAAACGCTTATTTTAGTCTTGGGCTGTAAAATTGGGAAATTCAAACTGGAAGGCGCACTGAAACATGACTCCATTAGCGATGGCGTGTCACTAAATGGATATGAAGTTCGATTTTTTAAATGCAAAAACTGTTAGGAAAACTTTACTTGCACTTGAAAATTTACTAAATAACGCGTTATAATAAAAAAAGAGCAAAAAAGTGACAATATCCTTAATATTGTTATGTTTGTTATTTTTGTAACATCGCCGCCCAATGAGAATTTTTGGTCCTACTACACATACGGATCGTACCGACTATAGTGTGAACGTAGACAAAGTATTGTAATCACTACTAAACCACTTTGCCTCAACATCAATTGCTAACCGCAACAATTTTATTTCCAGTTCCTTTAAAACGCTTCTGTTTTGTTTGTTTATTCAATGCTTAGCTGGCGCATATGACGTCATTAGCGGGAGGCACAGCTCCAAAACTACATTGTATATGTGCATGTGAATACCCCACTTGGGTGCCAACTAAGCTAGGCGACTGACAAACGTATGCGCCATTCGGTGACGTGGTGTTTTCGAACCAAAACTAAACCGTAGAAATTGTTTGCATACGTCGCCACACTTGAGACAATAGTGAAGAAACTTTTCAAAGCGGAGTAAAAAATTTGTGAAATTGTTGCAAGTAAATAAAAAAAATGTACAGGCATAGAATTGAGGTAAAAAACTGTCGCTGAGCAATTGGCAATAAGCTGATACTGGCAGAGGCTCGTGTAAGTACAAATAAATCGCTTTGAAAGATCGCAGTAGGATTTCCAATGACGTAATGAAATTATTCCAACTGGAAAAGCAAGTAATTTTGAATTATTAGTTAAGAAGAAAAATCAATAAATCACGAAAACCTGAGTATTTCACAATTTTTCCTTTCTAAACAGCTCAACTAGGCGTGCGTGCAATGTGGAACGCGGAAAGTATAAAATGTTTGCATGAAGTGTCAGTCAGTTTACTAACATCACCATCGTCCTCCACAATTTGCTCCTCCTCCTCCTCCTCCGCTTCCTTGTCGTAGTTGCGCGTTTCTTCCTCCATCTATGTCGAACAAAATTCTTCCAGTTACTACTCGTGCAAATCTTCTAATACTTTATTTCTTTGAAAAGCGCACGCTTAAAACGCTTTATTGACTTCTCTTATTATTTACTTATTTATTTATTATTTATTTTTTATTTTTATTTTTTGTTTTTTTTTTCTCTGAAAACAAGTCAAGCTATGAAGCGCAATTTTTTTTCTGTGCCACGGCGCTTAATCGCTCGCTAACTCAAACACTGTACTGAATCATATACGAAAACTTGACTAACAGCGAGCAACTGGTCAGACATTCAATCAGCCGATCAGCTAACCAACCAGCCAGTCAGTCAGTGGAGCAACTTTCTCTTATAGCAACAACTACAACAACCCAAGCAACATGTTTGTGAGTAAACACAACAAAAACACAAATACAGCTAAAAACGCAAAAGGCACGAGTGAGCAACAACAAAAAGAATGAAAACATCTTCTGCCAACAAGTGTTGAAACAGCTGAGAGGCAAAATAAGTGCTTGCAAATTGACTTAGTCCAAAGAAACTAAACTCAGCTCAAAGCAATGAGCGGGAGTGGAGATCGGTCGTTGTGTGGAGAACAAAAATGTAGGAAATGCTAAATGAAGGCGAAAAAGAAGTTTGAATTGGCTTTGTTCACATACTTTTCAAGCAAGAATTATTAAATAATAAATATACTCAATTTTTGCCAGCCCGCTCTGAGTGATCAAAAAAATACGTGAACACTAAATTAGGTTGGTATCACGGCGAATTCATAAAAACTGAATTTTCTTTATTTTATTTATTTATTTTTTTTTTTCTTTTTCTACTTTTTTTACTTTTTTTCTTTTCTTTCTTTTTTTTCTTTTTTTTTTTCTTTTTCCCTTTTTTCCTTTTTTTTCTTTTTTTCCTTTTTTTTTCTTTTTTTCCTTTTTTTTTCTTTTTTTCTTTTTTTCGTTTGGACAAAGTAATAATTGTTAAAGTAATGTGTTCTTTTTATAATATATCATGGTGAAAATGTTTGCAGAGGTGTGTTCTTTAACAGACCGTTATTCGGCTCTGAGCGAATTTGACAGAATCAGTTGATGGGCCAACGTCACTTGGAATGGCTTTACAAAAAAACTAAGATTTTGTTATATACGAAAAAAATCAACCAATGACACTTCGTGGCGCCTAAACCACGACTGATTGGACGAGTGTGAATATGCGGTGTAATGATTGCGGAAATTTCGGTTGGCGATAAGATTATATTAGTGATATTCAAAAAAAAATCAACACAGTATTCGCTCGTGTTGCTTCGTTGCTATCTGAACGACGGCTGATTGGATGAGTGTGTGAACACATGTGGAATGATCGTGCAGAATTCGGCTACGGCAAGTTACATCGCAGCCGAAGTTCCCCTCAAAATTTTCTTTTTCAGCATATTTGAAGAGCAGACCTTGTAAATCTATCAACCTTGTTTTTATATTCTGATTGAAATTCGTGGAATTACCTTTGTAATTTTATTTTCGAAAATATTATAATTCACTATAAATTTATTCAGCTGAGTTTGACATTGAAAATCAAAATTAATGTAAATTTTGGTTTATACTAGTGCTACCTCCTTATATGAATTTGCCGGGTTTCCAGCATTAATTACTGTCGAAATGAAAGTAACAAAAACAACTCTAAAGGAAACGAAATCTTTTGAAAAAAAAAACTTATTTTATACTTAGGCATAAACTATCGCCCTTCCAAGACAATTGGGACGCCAAGAAAAAATTTTAGTTAGGCATTTTACAATAATACTCCAGAAGAAGTAGGCGAAATTCACAAAGTGCATTACAGAATTCTTAATTAAATTTAAAAAGTTCATGCTATATGGCAGCACTACAACTCATAGAAAGTCTGGCTCCTCCGCAACAAGGCGAATTCAAACAAGGTGTAGTAGTGCAAGGCAGTAGTCAAGGTGGATTTATTATAGGTGACAGCATTCACCCAGCTGAATTTTTCGCCGTAGATATGGCTTACGTCAAAATGATATGCTTTGTTTGTATGTATTTGTATGTTTACATTTGATTACTGATTTTGACGTGATGCTTGGACCAAACGCAACAACAAATACATGTAGGGTTTTACTTATATGTGGTTGCTGTCACCTATAATAAATCCACCTTGGCAGTAGTACAAAATGAAATTTCGGTCAGTTTGTGAACAAACAAACGAAACTACCAAACGACAGAAAACAGCAAATCAACGCTGCTCTACTGCTATCTCCTTATATTAATGCGCTTGCCTTCCCATTTAGTGCAAATTTGGCATACTATTGCAGCACACGCCATTTCTCTGGCTATCTGGAGTCGGGTTAGTTTTAGTTGTTCTAAATGTACCAGCCAATATAGCTTCGCAGTTGATAGCGCGCGCGTTTCCACAGTCTCAAATGCCGGCAGCTAATTCATGATTTATTTTTCGGTTTTAGAAAGTCGCTGCATCTTAATTTCATTGACAAATTCGTGCTTGCTTGTGTCGGCGACATCGTCTTGCAATTGATGTGGCGATTTATCAATCACCATCTCTGGTATTTTCATAGCCCTCATATTTGTTCCAGTTTTCTTAGGTCCAGCCAATTTAGGTCTCCCAATTTTTAAAGCATTTTTTTGTTGGTATTTGTATTTTTATTACAATGAGCTAAAGTGCTTAATAGTTTGGTTTGATTAATTTTCAAAAATTCTTGATTCTAACTTCATTTTTGATCTGGAAATATCTGGACCTTTTTGTTTGATAACCTTACTCACTTATAAAAACGTACAATAGTTTCTGGGCTGCCCTTTTTTCTCCCTATATTTCTTTTTCCATATTCTGTTCGAATATTCGAAATATATAATCAATTTTTGTATTTTTTTTTTAATTGTTTAATTTTTTTTACTTATTTATTTATTTATTTTTTTTTTTTTTTTTTTAACTTTTTTTTTAAATTTATTTTTATTATTTTATTTTATTTATATATTTTTTTTTATTATTACTTTTTAAGGGTGCATTAATATTTAAAGGTTTAATTTCGTTGCGAACAGCTTTCCGCGAAATTTATTTATTTTTAACCGAAGACGCAAATACTTGAAGAAAACAGACTAAAATTTGTGCACTGTGGAGTTAAATAATTGGCGATTGCTGAACTCGACTGGGATTTTGCGTGATTACTATTCGAGTCCGAGCTCGAAACCCATCGCGGGCATAAAACACCAAATGATAAAAAAGGATCTACTATTCGGAGGCGGCATAAAACAGTAGGTCCCTTCACTTGTGGAGCAACATCAAGACGCATACCAAACTAATCCCTCTTGAAAGGTTTTTTGCCATAAATTGCGTAAGCTTACCACAAGCGTCGTTTGAAATGTCCGTGGAAAGTCAGACAGATGGCACTACTGGCGCTTATAGACGTTATCTTTAGTATGGTTATGATGGTTACGCTAATTAGCTTATGTTAGTACCCTCTCTTGGAAAAACATACACCAAGTTTTAGCCAGTTCGGTCTATTTCTTTGTGTTTGGCATTCGTTTGAATTGAGGAAGTGTAGTGATTTTACAAACATTTCCTTTTCCACGCCAACGTACCAGCTCACGCCTCAGCAGTCGTGGTCGCAAAATTAATGGAAATAGGGTTCTAACTCGTTTCACAAGCCCCAATTCTCCAGACTTGGCTCCCTTGGAAACCTCGCATTACTATTTGTTCCCCAAAAAATGGCTGGCGAGAAAGATATGTCTTTCCAGCGAGGAGTTGATTGCAGAAACAAATGGCTATTTTTCAGACTTGGACAAATCCTATTATTCAGAAGTAATCAACAAACTAGGAGAGCGTTGGACGAAGTGTATAAGCCTAAAAAGTGTATAAGCCCGAAAAATAAAAAAGGTTTATCCCAACAACAAAATTAAACTATTAGGAAGTATTGGGCGTAAAACTCAGTTGAAGTGGAAGTGCTGGCGGAAATTTCACTCAGCGTGTAGAACAAACTTTCTATCAGATTCTCAAGGGAAATATGACAAAATTGGCTTTCTAACATACGAACCATGACGACTATTTTGATATCAATAGCAGTCCTCTGCCGTGGCACCGCTAGTACCAAGTAAAAGAAAAACTCAATTTTCATTTTTCAAAACAAACAAAGTAAGTATTTGAATTGAGTAGAAATGCTGCAATCTGAGTGATATTACCGATTTAGCTACTCAAACACTTTTATTATTCCTATGCGTTTGTTTTCATTTGTTTTATTTTTTTATTTGATTTTCGCCGAAAACTAGTTTGGAATTTTCTGTTGCGATATACTCGTATTCATTCTTTTGATACTCTGTAGCGTTTTTATACAACTCTTAACATTTCAGCTGTTTTACTACGTCATTAAGAGCAACAGTCCGCGCTAGTCAGCAAGCTATCCATTCACTTTGTTCGGGTATACAGCATTTTTTTTTTATTACAACTTTTCATTTTGTTCGTTGGCAATTACGAGCTAAATAAAATCACAAATGTTGGCCTCTTGAATAGCAAAAGCCAAATCAAACAAAAAGTTATAAAAAACGAAACAAGTAAAGTAATTTCAATAATTGCTCAGGTGCAACTGAACCCGAAACAATGCATGCCCCGCAGGAACAACCTGAACTAGTGAATCAAATTGCTGATTAGTAAAAGTTGTACGATTTCGTTGCTGAAATTGGTAACAGCTTCGCTATTCATGTGACTAGTAGGGGAATCTATGTAGCTTGAAAGCAAAACCAGTAGTACAGACGAAAAGTAAAGGCTGCGAGGCAGGGAGGACTACTAGTCTAGGGTAAAGATTAACGCGGGATCTCGCATAGAGTAAAAGAGGTTCTTACCACAATTACTAAGCGTTTACACGGGACAGTTTTTGCAAGGACAAAAGCAATACATTTACACTTTTTTACTATTACATTCAGAATTCTCTTATTGTCTTTGCCCCTATGTATGATTTTTCAAAGACAATTAATTTGGCAAATGATTTGACGTAACTGACGTCAATTCTGTGTCTTTTCTTTGTAATTCACGAAATAATCGAGGTCTAGAAGTCAAAGTAAGTAATTGATACGAAACGACACAAACGGCGGTTGCTTAAAAGTGAATTGTCTTTATAACTGTCTGGACATCTAGGCTACGCAAACAATTTTCTTCCTTTTTGACAGCTAATACGTATTTTCCATTGCTTTCAGTGCCTTATATTGTGTTACCCCAAATGATAAAAAAAGCATCTACTATTCGGAGGTGTAGGTTTAAATCCTACTCGCTACACTCGCAGGCCTACTAATTAAATTATTTATGGACATAAAAATCCAATGATAGCGAATCGGTGAAAGCCATGGCAACAAGGCGCGTGCATTTGGCGTACGACTAGACAGAGTAGAAACCTTGGATTTCCTATTATGATGCCCATCAGTTTGACCCCAATTAACATAAATTTCTCTCTAATTAAAATCATACAATTAAGCTCGAACCATATTAAACAGAAAACACTTATAAATATCACAGATTGACAATATTTAAATTTCAGAATAATGTGCAGTGGCGTTCACAATAATAGCAGCGTGACATATTGCTAAACTTTGACTTTTTATTTGTTTTTAAGCACTTTCCCTCGAATTTCTTTATATGGAAGCTCAACACCTTTAACTGAAAAAATTGTCCAAAATTAGAGCGAATTTCACGCCATTTTAAAGTAGCGCAAATTGAAATGGCTAAAAAACTATATACTTGTTTAACATTTTTCTAATAATTCTGACTAAACAGTTTGTTGATTTTTCCAGTTTTTTACAACGTTTGAAGCGTTTAGTTATATGTGTATTTTTTTTTTTAAGTAGTAGAAAGTATAATTAAAAAAAAATGTAAATTAAAAAAAATATATATTCTTTAGCAATATTCCGAGCTGCTATTGTTGTAAACGCCACTGTAGTTTTTTGGGTGCTCACTTTTTAGATGCAGATCTAACGAAAACATAGTTTTTTTATTCTCTCTATACATCATTTACTTAGAACTAACAAAACATAACCTCTATGAGTTCACTAATGACGTCCAAACTAGCCATTGCACTAGAGAAACCATTGATGGCTTCTGCATCGAAAAAAAGGACACATATGATTTTATGTTGAAACTAGATGACTCCGTTTTCGGTAAAAATATACGTAGATTGCACCACCAAAAACTATGAGGCGACAATTTTATTTATTATAGAAGTTCATTTCATTTTCTCCGCTGTAGATCGCTATATTTTACATGCCTTTATACATTTTGCTGGTTTATTGTTACATCAACATCACTGCTGCTCTATTGGCACTTCTCTATTTTTAATTACTTAATTGGATCTGACGTCTTTACTGAAAGTACAACAAATAGTGCAAATTGATCGCAACACATTCGACATCACATCCATACATTCTTCACTTTGCTTACTGCAAAAAAAAAGCATTTAAATAAAATGAAATAAGCTAAATCAAAGGCCAGATGTTACGAAATAAGCACAAGTGTCGAAATTGTTTTCAATACAACTTTAATTATCATTTCATAGAAATAATACTTAACAGAGTCTTAGACGATAACAGAATTCTGATTTTTAACGCAAATAAACTTTCCAAATGATGTTTTGGGTTAGTTCCAATCTTGGCCGTATAGGGTAGAGTCCTACAGATGCGCAGACCCCGCAAAGTAAAGAGCGCAGATTATGTAGTTTGATGAACACGAAAAGAAATCTGGGCCAGAAAATTTTATCTGAAATCGACACAAACGCTGCGTGCAAGTTCCAAAGGGACTGGCACTCGAAGTGTAACCAACTTTAGACCGGTCGCGCAGCTCATGTACGGACATCAGCTGTCTGTTAGTTGGCTAAACGACAGTCCAGAGTATTGTTTACAAGCGCGCGGAAGCATTTTGCCGAGAGTAAACACGAAAAAAGAAAATCAGTAATAGATTTTAATAGTGTGATTTTCTTTTATTCGGCTGGAAAATCACAGCGATTGTTCGTGAACTCGAGCACCTTAACGTAAATAAAGTTTTTGTTTATCGGACTCGTTTCAATGATACTGAAAGTATCGTGAAACGTCATGGAGGTGGTCATCAAAAGACTGCAACGTCACGTGAAATGGTTCAAAAAGTGAAGAAGGGGCTTGAGCGAAATTCCCAATGAAGTGTCAATTAAATAGAACTGAAAATATCTGACCGTAGCATCCGCCGCATACTGAAAAATAATCTCAAAGTCAAGCCTTACAAGATCCTAAAGGCGCACGATCTCACACCAAAACAGCAACAAGTCAGGCTTGAGAGAGCAAAGGAGTTACTTCGCTTGGCCGAAAGAGGTCAATTTCCGAACATTGTGTTTTCTGATGAGAAATTTTTTCAGATTGAGCAATTCGTTAACTCCCAAAATGTAGGGTTTATTTGAGCGACCGTTCGTACGCGAATTTGAGTCATCGATTGGCCACCAGGAGACATCATCCGCCACAGGCAATGGTTTGGGCCGCTGTAACCGCAGATGGACGTTTTCCAATCGTTTTCATCGAGCCAGGCATCAAGATAAATGCGAAATATTATCGGGAAAGTTGCTTTGAAGCCGTGGACAGACAAACATTTCGCCGGATTATTCTTTTTGGACCATTTTGGAAAGCAAAGCCCGGATTAAAATATTCACCAGTCTCGAAGCGCTGAAAAAAGCTATTGCCTCTCTTTGAACTATTTTGGAGAGCAAAGCCCGGATTAAAATATTCACCAGTCTCGAGGCGGTGAAAAAAGCTATGGCTTTCAAGTGGGCCAAAATACCTGCAAGTCACATTCCGGCAGCTTGCGATTCGTTTCTGGACCGTTTCAAGGTCATAGTCAAGGTAAAATATGGTCATATCGACCAAAGGTGAATTGATTCTTAGTTTTGTATTATTTTCACACATTTTTTACTTTGAATTGAAAAAATTTATGGCTGTTGTTGTTGTTGTTGTAGCAGTACCTTCGCCCTGTCAATGTAGTGTAATTACCGGTCGTCTTCGTTTAGCTCATCTAACGGTAGGCCCAGAAAACTAGCTGTTTCGACGGGTTGGGTCCAGAGGGAGAGAGGTGTTAGATGAGTGGGTTTGATGGGGCATGTGAAAAGGTGGTTAGTGTCGTGCAGGGTGCCTTCACATGCTGGAAAAAAACTAGCTCTGTCTAGTGTACCGTATCCTTAAAAATTTATGGCCTTTTTAATTGGTTACACTTCGAGTGCCGGAACAAGTACAGAACTATAGGTTATTGGTTGTGCTCCCAATCGTAGGGGTTTACCAGGACTAATCTTCTAAAAGGAAATCTGGGAAAAAATTTGCTGAGTTAAGTTTTCATTTTACGCGGGAAATCGGAATATTATAAATCAACAATACCAGTGCGACTCGGATTTATAACTGATCAAGGACTGCAATTTGTAATAATACAACAAACACAGACCTGTAGTTGGATTACCAGAGAGACCGGGATTTATATGTGACCAAAGACTGCCATGTTTGAGATATACTTTGCCCTCCTAGTGGACGGCCAACACTGAAGAAGTCAATGAAATCATACAAAGAATTGAAAAAAAAACCGCCATTGTATTGCTAAACACTGTATCCTTCACCCATGAAACCTTGGAGAGGTATGTAATAGCAGAACAACAAAAATAGCAAAAACTCTCAGAACAGCAACAATCGCAAAAGGAATAGAATATAAAAATATACAAAAATGGAAAAATTTATTTAAACAAAATTTGACAAATTGGGATCAAATAAATAAAATAAAATCAAATCAGCTTAGCAGTAGAGCCGTGTTAATGCAAAAAAAAATTTGTGAATAGTTTATATCAACTTTTTTATACGCCCTATTTTGAAAATACGAAAGATGCTTTCAATATTTTGCCTTGAATGTAAAATGGAATCCATACATACTTGATGACGAAATAAACATTTTTTTTTCTTGTAAACATAACCTATTTTTAGAACATGTTTTTTTCACATTTTTACAGTGAAGGAGAACTATCTGTAATGATTAACATTTTGCAGGTGCTTGTAAACAGATGAATTGTGTGTAAATCGCTCAGAAGTGGCTCCGAGGCATTAGGCTACTTTTAATACCAATGAAAATAACAACAACGATGATGATGGTGCAAGCCTGATTCATCTGTTCCTACTCTATCATTTAAGCAACCTACATCCCTACAGAACTTATCGGCTTAACAATGACATAAATAGTTTGGTCTATCAGCGAAATTAAATAAAAGTTTTATTTTTGCTCTCGAAAAAAAAATAAACATTGATGTAATATTCATCGTTTTTTCTTGAAAGTAAAGCTATTTTTAGTAGTTGGATTACACTATTGTTTACCTAATGTATGTATGTACTTGTGTATACATAGTTGATGGAGAAATAGCATCTCCCCACGCTGATATGCTCGTTGTACTTCTCTAAATGTAATCAAAACCTTTGTGTGTGAATTCGGGAGTTTTATACTCAAATTATCAATAATTACAATTATGCATACGTATGCATGTATTATTAAAATTTCATTATATTCAAAAAAAAAAAAATATTTCTCGTAATCAGCGAATTTAGCGGCTTATAAATCTATATCGCCGATAATCACTTAGCTATTCAGCAAAATTTACTGCAAATTACAGTTAAAATTGTCCACAATTTCAGACGCACGTCGCTCCAACAATACTGACTGACGAAAGCAAAATCTTATCTTGTTTAATTGAACTATCAGAAGTTTATTTGGGGGAAATGAATTGTACAGGTTGGTTTCACAAGAATGATTCTTGTCGGTTTCACATATGGTACACAGAAATAATCAGCAGCGGAATTAGAAAATAAACAATGAAGGTTGCAAAAGATGAAAGAACACACAATCACACGGCCAGGGAGAATTCGCCCGCTATGCCATTATATAAAACAAGAAAGTGTGAGCGAAAAGGCGCGAGATCCCGACAATTGTCACATCGCCTCGCTCCTCAACGTGTTTCTCACTTTTTGAACACAAACATATTTTATGTGGATCGAACAAAAACAAATCACCTCTTCACTATCTCATTTCTCATGCAACAAGGGATGCCGTTCGAATCCAACCGGTATCAAAGTGATACATTTAAGAGCGGATTTTTGAAGGATACTTCGTTTTTATAGTTTAAAACAAATTTTGCTATTCTTTTCTTAAGCGTCAAAGTATATACATTTTCACTAAAAATGTTTTATTGAATTAAAATAATATCTTTGTGCTTTTAGGTGACAACATGAATGCGAACATGTGTTAACTATGACCTATACATTTATTTATAATGCATTTTATTATAAAAATGATGTCGCGTTTGCAGCAGATATTTTGTATTTTGTTTTTATTTCTTCTGTATAACTCAAGGCGTATCTATAAGAAGTGGTGTCATAAACAACATTTACATGTATTTTGTTTACATGATAACATTTACATGTTGTCGGTGTTTACATAAGAATGTAAACAAACAAAGTCATAAAAAAAGCAGTACATTTTGACATTGGAAACACCAAATCGTAAAATAAGCTGCTCCTATATCACCACCTTGAATGATATCTACTTGGTATAACTCCAGTTGAGATAGACATGAAAACTTTAGCCAGTAGCATACAGTAAGTATTGACCAAATAAGTAGTGTATAACTGCACTATTTGTTCATCTCATATTATGCACTTTTAAAAGATGAAAAAGGTGTCTTGCTGTGCACAAAGCTGTCAATCACGTACATATATACATGTTAATATGACTACATTTTGTAATAAAATAAACACATGTAACGCACGTGGATATGAAAAATTAATACAAAAAACGTTTATGAATTCTAATTGTTTAGATATAACGAATTTCGTTGTTACGCCACTTAAAATAAAATTTATATACATTTTTGGCTTCATTTGGGCTAAAAATGCAAATGCTCACGATGGGCTGCAAATGCTCACGATGGCACGGCAACACTGCTCACAGCACATATCTATTTTTCCAGCAACAAACACAGCAGTTGCTGCCGTTATTGCAACAATACTACAGGACTGCTTACATACATTTCTTTCAAACAGCGATTAAATTTTGGTTTTCGCTGATATTTAAATTTGTTCAACAATTTACTAAGTATAACTTGCAATTTGCTACAAATCTCAGTTCGTCCGATAAGCTGTCAATTATATTTGATAGCACATACAGTAACACATCAATTTAATATGCGCAATAACTTTTCCTCTTTAAGTTTTGCAATTCCAAAAGCGCAACTTTGGTTCGGTTCTACCTACACATTGAAATGCACTTATAATAAAACCATGATTACGGCCAATTTTTCACCATTATCAACTACAATATTACTCGTTTCGTCACACTTACATCTTTACGACGTCTTGCACGTTTTTTCTCCGACATTTTTTCAAGCTTTCTTTTATGTTTTACACACTATTTCAATTATAATTACACTGTTGAAATTAGTTTAATTATTTCCACAGAAGTGATTTCTTCTATATACTCATCCAACACTTTTTACACCTTCGCCCGTATTGGCTTCAAAATCTAAAATGATTTTTGTATCATGTTTTTGTATTTAGGTTGTAAGTGAAAGAGAATTACAGTCAAACGACTGGAGTGTGAAGCCGTATCTGTTAACAGAAAGTGACAGAATGTACTTTGTAAAGAGGGAAAGAGATAACGCGCATGTGAGTTTATATCTTCTTCAAGAATAGTGGTATCGCCAAAAACTCTCAATAAAAGAATTTCGAGGTGTTTTAAAACATATTTTCTATATAAAAATAAACACGTTTAAAAAAATCAGCAATAGTAATAAATTGATGCTAAGTAATAAATAATAATAAATAATTGGTCATGGTTAATAAAATATATACCCAAAAAGGGCGTAAGCGCCAATTATATATTAATATAAATATAATAATAAAATAAAATGTATATTTTTAGAGTGGCAGTTCTGCTCTGCAGCCAGCTGGTTTTGCTTTGATTATTCACAAATACAACACTGGCGAAGCTTTAAATAACAACAAATGCCTCGTTAATGTTGTTTTTTTCTAATAACAACATAGAAAATTCAGCAACTGTGGAGTCTATTACTTAATACCACTATCTTCTTGTAAATTAGTGCATTTGAAATTTAACTCCCTCGTAAAATGCTGCCTGTTGGAGTTCAACTTAGACTACTACCAAGTCTCTGCTGGCGTACTGCTGCTTTACAATATAGAGAAATGCATATCAAGCGTGCGGAACTTTATAAGGTAACTGACTACAACATCATCTGAAAGATTAACAATGTCATCTCGTTCCGTAGAAATGTTTTCGTATTTTGGGTGTTAACGAAGCGGCCGACCAAAACACTGTACGCAATGCTTACATTGATCTGGTGAAGAGAGTGCACCCTGACTCTGGTCTACCCGAAGCAAGCGCTGAACGTTTTCAAGAAGTAGACGAGGCATTCAAAGTACTGCAGGAGAAATTCGCCAAGAGTCGCCGCAGCATTACTGAAGATGAGGAAGAAGAAGTGTTTGATATAAAGCATACAGCACCACAGCATCGTCAATACCTCAACTTTGATGGTGTCGGCGTTGGCAATCCTTTTCAGCGACAAAAACAGTACCATCAAATTAAAGCGATGAAAGCACAAGAGCGTGTACTTAGTCATCGTATCGAAAAATCCCAAGCTGGAGAAAATACAATAATGAAGAAAGGAACATTTTATAAGAATCACGCGATCAAGACGAAATACGGCTTCGATCGCATTTGTGAGGATCTCATACAGGAAGCCATGGCTAAGGGTGACTTTGATAATCTTAAATGTGCCGGAAAGCCATTGAGTAGCGCACAGACACAAAATCCTTATCTGGATTTTACAACACACAAGTTAAATAAAATACTAATTGATAATGGGTTTACGCCCGAATGGATTATGCTACAGCGCGATATACGGGAGGCTGTGCAGACACTACGCGCTGATTTACGCGCAGAACGCGCCTTTTTTGGTGAATATCCTTTCAATGAGGAAGAGAGTCGTGCTTGGCAAGCAGTGCTACATAGATACAGTGATAGCGTGCGGCAAATAAACAAAAATGTAGATAAGTACAATTTAATTGTGCCTATAGTACAAAATCAACTCTTCCGTTTGAATATCGACACACTGTCTAAGGAAGTGCTCAACGATCCAGAGGCATTGAAACATTTCAAACGACAAAAGGAGGCGCCGAGTGAGACACCAATACCCGAAAATAGTACAAAAACCGATATATTTTCATTGATAGGTTCGTTGTTTTAAATGCCAAAAATATTTACTCAAATTATTGGTCGGTTCGATGATTCAATTATTAAAGGTTTGCTCACTAGTGACATTCAATTTTTGACACTCCCTTACAAAAGGTTGTATTTAAAAATGTGAATAAAGTGGAACAAATTAAATCCTTTTTGGTAAAAATGGTAGCAAAAAAGTATTTTCTTGCTTAAATGGAAACAAATCGCGAACGCTTTAAAAAATTAATTTTAATTAATATTTGAATGTAAATAACGGTACAAACAGAAGTTATAAGCGGAAATTGCGTCAAATATTAAAACAAGAAATTATTTCACTTAATCCAAGATTTTATTTTGTGAATTTACTATTAAATTTAAAAGCGATCGCGAAGTTGCGAAGCTTCGCCAATATGAAACTATTTTGTTAAAAATAAATAAACAATTGGCACGTACAATTATGTTAGGTGTTTGGCCGAAATCCTTCTCCTATTTGAAGCGCGTGTCTTGATGTTGTTCCACAAATGGAAGGACCTACAGTTTTAAGACGGTTCTGGCAGATGGTTTTTTATAAGTAGCTTTTTCATTCTGGTACTGTGCTCTGCTAAGCCTCCTCTGGACACTTCATTCATCCATGGTAAGGTGGGCTCTTTGGAAACAAGCTCCGTCAATCCTAACTTTTTATAATGAAGTATGCAATGCTATCGGTCGCGTCGGGACTATCCAATTATTCTCCCTGTCGTAATTCTTTGGGAAATGCTAGCAAAACATGAATTCCTTCTAAATCAACACATCACAAGAAATAAAGCTTTGTAAATTCTCCACTCATCAATACTCTATCATGTCCTAACTTAAGCGGTATGTATTCCATGTCATACTACCATAGTCCTGAACATACCGCTGAATACTCTTGAGCGAGTTGTTGCTCGTAAGCAGACCATTTTGAAAATGAAATGCTTTTTCTACAAATTTTACTTTTCCTCCACTTTCTTTCAAAATTTCTAGAGCTAGCAACCCAATGTCTTGCTAAGGGAGCCGATTTGTCAAGAGAGAACGAGAAAGCTGCTTACTGAGCAAACCTTTTATCATTGAATCATGGGTCGGTTCGATGTTAGCAACTTTGTATGTGATAATATGCCACTGAAGGCTATGGTGATATGTAAATATTGTTTTACTATTTCAAATATATTATTTGTTCTTTACTTAACTTTCATTTCATTTTAGCGAATTTGAAAAGCTGCATAAACTTTATTGATTTTTAGGTTAGGTTAGGTAGTGCTGCAAAAAGATATCACTTAGAATGCTAGAGTCCATTACATTGGCAGTGCTATGCATCTGGAGTCGAAGATATCGTGTAATACAATTCATAATGCACGTCTTCGCAAGTTTTAACAAGCCGTTCAGCCTTTTGTCAGCAATATCCTTCAAGGATGACAAATATGTTGATAGTAGGCTCATTTGTCGAGCCCTTCAAAGAACAAGGCAGTGGCAAAGTAGGTGTTACGCGCTTCGCTCTGAACTAATTCGGGCCATTTTGGCTCCATGATATGGGATGAGACAGTGTCCCGTTAATACTCCAACAAATATTTTGCATTTTTTATTAACATTCATCACCATGGCTTGAAGGGGATTCAACAAAGGCACTGCTACAACAACAACAACAACACCCGTGACCCGTAACATCCGCGTAACACTGGCACAATTACGGTCTAGATATTGTAGCAGGTTAAACTACTACTTATCTAGAATTGACCCCGACATACCAAACATATGTCCGACATGTGAAGGCATCACCTTTTCACATGCCCTTTAAAACCTATTCATCTAACATCCCTCTCCCTCTGGATCCAACCTGTCGAAACAGCTAATTTCCTGGAACTACCTTTGGATGAGCCAGACGAAGACGACCGTTGATACACCCTACACTGACGGGGCTTCTATTACTGCTACAACCACAACAACAACGGGTCCTGGATGCATTCCAAACAACATGAAGAAGTGTTTTACGTTGTCGCCAATCTCTAAATGAGATGGCCAAACAATATCGTATAATCTTATGCTGGGTTCCAGGCCACAGCGATATGCCAGGGAACTGTAGGGCTGACCATCTTACAAGAGAAGGTACCGGTATGCCAGAAATAAGTAATTTTATGGAACTTGTGAGCTTCTCATTAAGGACGCACTAATCAGTTCTGCAAATCAAAGATGGATTAGGATTAATACGTGTGAAATTGGTAGGCAAACATGGCCAAGGCTAAGTCTACGTCTGTCCAAGAGTATTATAAAATTTAGTAGACTTCAAACTAGGACCTTAGTAGGGGCCCCCATGGGCAGGACATTGTCTCATAGGAAATCATGCAAGATTAGGCGTTTACACGCATGATTTCTGTCGTAGCTGCAGAAATGAGGAGGAGTTGGAAACAATTCAACACCTATTTTACACATACCGAGCTCTAGCCAGAAGCAGGAACCGATATTTAAGAGCCTACTTCTTACCGAATATAGATTACACGGTGTGACAAAAACAAAAAAATTAAATATACTTTTATGGATACCTAGCACAACTTGTGGGCATAGAAAAACTAAAAAAAATGGTATAGCAGAAATTTCCAATACACCCCCAAAATCTCATTTTATGGCCATAAAACCGTTTTTCAGTAGGTTGATGTGAAGAATCACTCCTAACTTCGCCAATTTCCATCCGATTTCGAATTAGTTTTTTAGTTCGACAGAACAAAAACAAACCTTTTTGACAGTATATTGACAATTTTTCTGAAATGACAACTGACGAGACTGTAGACGGAAGTATTTGGATTTTTTTTTATTTTTTCTCTATTTTTTCAACTTTGACATAATTTTTACGATATTATCCGTTAGTGAGGATTTTTTTTTAGTACACCACTGTTATAGTAAATTTAATTTTGCGTCGAATGAGCTATATTTGACTATAATTGAATTAAAATTAATAGAGTTGTGTGAGTTTTAAGATTTTAGTTTTTTTTTACTAATTTGGTATGTAGGTATAACTTACGCTAAATGGGAATAAGGACGTGTTTTGATGCGTTATTATAGATACGTAATATTTATTGGAGTATATATGTATACATAAGAGTGCACTGTACTGCATACAATAGAACTGGTTAGAACTTACGAAAATATCTGACATATTATAGCACTTTTTTTTCAATAGAAATATGAAAAAGCTCCCAAGTGTACCAAAGTTCACACTCACATTGATTAACAAAAGAAGTTTGTTATTATAATTTAACCTTATTAGAACGTCAAAGTTTTATTGTTTGTTTCATTGAAATTCAAGAGATATATGTAAATCAAAACGTTGCCAGAAAAGTCGAATTTCTCAATATTCTCGGATGATGTGGCATCATCAGCCTTATCATAAACCAGATGATTGTTATTTTTATAAAACGGACGTAAACGGTCATCATTATAAAGCTCGAAAGCACATAAAGTATGCTGAAGTTGCAACTGTTAAGAACCCCGTAGTCTTGGACGATATGATTGACTCAACTGCAGGAACTGAAGGAAGTTCAACTCATTGCTGATGATGATCAAACTGATAACAATAAACCTGATGATGAAGAGTACTTTCCGTCTGGTTCTAAGTCTTCAGAACGACACATTGTATCAAATTCAGATTTTCAGGATCTTTCTCGTGATTTACTTCTATAGGGAAGACAATCTGAAACGCTCGCTTCTCGATTTAAACAATGGAATTTAGTTGATGACGACTTTAGATGAATGATGATGATCGAATTTCTAACAGAGAAGTATTCAAAACTGATGAAGAGAATGACAAATGTACCGTACCATAGTAAACTCCAAAGGGCCGTTTCCAATGCATTTTTAAGTTTGGAACCAGTTCCGTTGTGTACTGCATCGTACCGCACCGTACCATACCGTACAATGCTGCACTGCACAATACTCCAATAAATATTATGTGTTTATAATGACACTTGTTATCATTTTCGTGCTTCGATGCCTACATACCAAATTAGTACAAAAAATAAAATAAAATCTTAAAACTCACACAACTCTATTAATTTTAATTCAATTACAGTCAAATATAGCTCATTCGACGCAAAATTAAATTTACTATAACAGTAGTGTACTAAAAAAAATCCTCACTAACGGATAATATCGTAAAAATTATGACAAAGTTGAAAAAATAGAGAAAAAATAAAAAAAATCCAAATACTGCCGTCTACAGTCTCGTCAGTTGCCATTTCAGAAAAATTGTCAATATACAGTCAAAAAGGATTGTTTTTGTTCTGTCGAACTAAAAAAACAAATTCGAAATCGGATGGAAATTGGCGAAGTTAGGAGTGATTCTTCACATCAACCTACTGAAAAACGGTTTTATGGCCATAAAATGAGATTTTGGGGGTGTATTGGAAATTTCTCCTATACCATTTTTCTTAGTTTTTCAAAACCTACAAGTTATACTAGGTCTCCATAAAAGTATAATTTCACTGTCGCACAGTGTTATTATTATTACAATGCCATTACGCACTGCGACCAGAGCGGATCTATTGTGAAAAGCCTATTTTTGTAACCCTAGAATGTTCGGCTTTTTAAAAATTTGAGCACAATTTTAGATTTGCTGTTCCAAAGATTGCAAGAAGATACTACGATACCAAGGTGATGAAGTCTCTGTCTGCCTAACGCAGGACATTCACAAAGCACATGTTCTGAGCTTTCTATGTCCATTTCGCAAAAGTGGCAGACATTGGAAGTTCCTGAAAAGTATTGGTTTGGGTGATAGTATATTATCCCTATGAAGAATGGGACTATGTAGGAAGTCTTCTAAGATGTCCTTCTTTAAATGTCCTTTCATATCCCCACTTTTAAGTTCAGATATACCTTTTAATCTTAAGGTACTCGAGCGAGCTTCCCTTTCAATCAAGATTGGAAGCGGTGGTACGTTCAGGAGCACACCCAATGCATCAGTAGGACATGTTTTCATAGCCCCTGTAATACCAAAACATATCAGGGGATGCAGTTTATTTAATTCGTTAACTGCTTTTCTTTGCTTGACCTTGGGCCACCATGCTAAGGATGCATAAATGACTATGGGTTTCACAACTGTGGTGAATGTCCAAAAGGTCATTCTAGAGTTTAGTCCCCATGTCTTACCAAAAAGCCTTGTGCAGGCAAATAATGCCCTTGTGGCTTTTGAAGTAACTCTCTCAATATGGGAATTCCACGTAAGCGTTTTGTCAAGACTAACGCCAAGATAGTTCGCTTCTGTCGAGAGTTGAAGTGCTGTTCCATTAGGGATTTGAGATTTATGCTCCTTCTCCTAGTAAACGGAGCAAGTGCTGTTTTGGAAGAGTTTAGTGAAAAGCCCTTTTTTCGTGCACCATTTGTTTATTATTGTAAGGGCTTGCTGCATGCGATCCGAAATGGTTTCCTCATGCCAGCCTAATACATAGACTACTAGTTCATCAGCGTAACCCTGAGTGTGAAAACCTAGGTTGTTCAGTTTGTGGAGAAGTTCATCTATGGCTAGAGTCCACAAAAGAGGAGAGAGTACGTCTCCTTGGGGGCAGCCTCTTGTGGCTTTGATAGATTTGATTGTTCCTCCTAGTTCGGTGCTAATCGTCCTAGATTTCAACATGAATATTATCCATCTAGTGATGGGTTCAGGTACCTCCTTTAGATATAGGGCATTATAGATTGCCTCATAGGAAGTGTTATCAAAAGTTCCTGATATGTCAATAAATGCACAAAGAGCTATCTGTTTGGACTCAATAGCCTTTTCAATAACTGTTGCCGAATATAGATAATCTATACACTTTAGGTATAGCTTTGTCAAAAGCTCAGGATGGTTCAATATGGAAAGGGAAATGTAGCCCAGCCCCCGCGGCTCACAACGGACCCATTTGATGGCCTAAGTGGCATAGTTGTCTCTATGTGTGATGCGGCTGCCAAGCCTGACCTATCACCATCATCATTTTTGTTTAAGCAAAAAAGGTTTGCATTGGTTTATGGGAAAATTCCAATCGCATGGGAATTTATATAAAATTCTAGTAGCTCGCAAATAAAGATTATAGTACATATAAGAAATTTTAATCACAAAAGCCAAAAGCTAATATTTCATTACAATTTTCTATTCGAAATATATGGAAAACTTTATGCATATCTAGTAACTGAAACATTTGCAACTGCAAAGTTTTAATATTTATTTCCCGCCCAAATGTAACTGAAAATCTACAAACATAAATATCAGGTAAAAATCACTTTGCCATCCTGACTCAGCTTGACCGCTTCAGTGGCCAAAAGCCGCAACGCTTTAGGGAAAGCAAAGTGCTCGGCAACGAGTATACGTTTTGTCAGAGTCTCTTCGGTATCATTCGGCAGTATAGGCACGCTGGCTTGAACAACAATGGCACCAGTATCAACACCCTAAAAATTAATAAAAATTCAAACATACAATCGAAAATTTTTACTAAATCGAAATATGTACCTCATCAACAAAGTGCACTGTGCAGCCGGACTCTTTGTCACCTGCATCGAGCGCCTTTTGCTGCACCTTCAAGCCAGGATGCTTGGGCAGCAACGATGGATGTATGTTCACCAGCCGTCCCTTCCACTGACGTACAAACTGCTCACTCAAGACGCGCATAAATCCAGCCAAGCACACCAAGTCAACGTGGTGCTCCACCAACTTTCTACTCATTTCCGCATCGAAATCTTCACGATTTGCATACTGCTTGTGGGACACCACTGCCGTTGATATGCCCGCTTTTTTCGCGCGCTCAATACCCAATGCATCCGCCTTATTTGATATGACCAACACAATGTCGGCGTGCATACCTTGTGATGTGTCGCGGCAAGCATCCATTAGTGCTTGCAGATTGCTGCCTGTACCAGAAATAAGCACGGCAACACGTTTGCGCGGCCTAGCCAGCATCTTTTGAGCGCGCCGCAGACACCGACCGAAATTTTCGACGACAACCTGTGGTACTTCGGGCTGTGCGCGTTCCACTACCACACCGACACGTGTCGCGCGTTCGCGATACTGTAGCTCTGCCAGCACGGAATGTTCAAGCTCCGGCGCGACCACCAAAATTACGCCGAGACCGCAATTGTAGGTGCGCTGCATTTCAGCAGACTCGACATTCCCTTGCGCCGAGAGCCAAGCGAAAACAGGTGGTATATTCCACTGTGTGGCATCCAATTGTACAGCTAAATTTTTAGGCAATACGCGTGGTATATTCTCGGTTAGACCGCCACCGGTGATGTGTGCCAATGCTTTGACCTGACCCTGTCGTATCAGCGGCAGCAAAGCTTTGACATAAATGCGTGTTGGTGTGAGGAACTCTTCGCCAAAGGTATGGTGACTGAATGGTGCTTTGTCTTCAAATGTGACGCCAGCCCGTTTCATAATGGCATGTACGAGACTGAAGCCATTGCTGTGTACGCCGGAAGATGGAAGGCCGATGAGAACGTCGCCAGCACGAATCTCGTCCGTGAGAGGCAGTAGGCGACTATATTCGGCAATACCGAGTGAAAAGCCGGCGAGATCGTAGACATCGGAGGGGTAGAGCAAGGGCACCTCGGCAATGTGCGTCTCTGAAGAAAAAAAAAATGTATTGTTTGGAGGGGATTAAGGTGAAAACTTCGGAGTTTTAACTACTTCTTAACCTAAACATTGCAAATGAAAAAAATATCTTTGTATAAATGCAATTTTTTCCCACTTACCCACTAAACTGCTGGCCGCCTGCGATGCACCTTCGATCACGCCACCCGTAATGCTAGCTGCCGTTTCTTCTACTAAATCGCCACAGGCATAATAACTCGAAAACGTTAACGGCTCAGCGCCATTGCACAGTATATCATTTACGCACATCGCCACCAAATCTATGCCGACCGTTCCATTGCGCTGTGTTCGCTGGGCAATCTTAATTTTAGAGCCCACACCATCAGTGCCCACCACTAAAACCGGATCCTTGAAAGTCTGTGGCACGCTCATCAACCGTCTGCCCAGCTTTGTGGTAAAGGTTTCGTTGCGCTGCTGTGTCAATGCTGCATCACAGAGTTCCAAAGCTAAATCACGTTGATGTGGCTCATCCAATGAACGCGTATGCCTTTCCGAAAGACCACCAAAGTGATCGGCGATCTTTTCCAAACCTTCCATAAAATTGCGCACCTCAATTTGGTGTTTCTGATGGCACGTCTTTAGTTTACGTTTCAAGACACCAAACACTTTCGCGCCTGCTCCTAGCAGTGTTTTCCAAACATTGCTCTTGTTTGATACAATCAACACCATTCCAATGCCGCAGTTTAGGTTATCCAAAAACGTCTGTGGACTTAGGCGCAATTTGGCCGCTAACCAGCCATAAATGGTGGGTATTTTGAGATCACCAAAATCCAGCGAGATTTCATGGTCAGGCGGTATGATACGTTGTACGTCTGGTAGCAAACCGGTGCTAATATGCGAAATTGCTTTTACCTCGCATTCGCGTAGAAGCGCATTGACTTCTTTAACGTAGATTCGCGATGGTTCGCAGAGCTGTTGACCTGCCGAATGAATGTAGCAAACGAGTTGGTTAGTGAAATAAGGGAGATAATTTCCGCTAAGACCTAAGAATTGGTTACTTGGAAAGTTGTGATGATTTTCGAACTATATTTTGGAAGTTTAAATTAAGTAAATTTGCGCAGGTCACAAAAAATTAGTTCTAAACCTTGCAAGCAACATTTTCAGAGGGTTAGAATTTGCCCGCGGTAATGGATGCCTGTTTAATTTATTGAAAAAGGTCGGCTAAGAGAAATACTCTGAAATCATAAAAAATTAACAATAGATCTTTCAGGTCTCAGGCCTCCATCATACTAATAATCGATGAACTAAGTTTAACCTCTGGTTCAACCATAAGTAATTTGATATACAGTCTGTGTCAGAAGAAAAGAATCGGTTTTTTTCTTGTAACTTCAAGATACATTTCATTCTGCTTTTTGCTACATAATACTCCCACTCAAGGGCAACGACGCCAGTCAGGTAGTGCGGTATAAAGTGTACAAAAATGTTGATGACTTTTCCGAGCTCGGCTTGAAGCGAGTGGCGACAAAAAAGCAGGATAAAGTGATCGTCCAACTTTTTAAGCGGGGCCCTTCTTTGTGACTACGCCAAACACGATCAGTTCTTGCTAAAAAGGGAATAGATGTGAGTATCAACACCATCGAACGTCGACTGAAGGAGGCGAACATATCCTACCGCCCCACACCATCAAAACCACTGCTCTCAGATAGACACATTGAGAAACAACAAAACAAGGAAGTGATGTCACAGTATAGAACTGGCCTTCCCAGTCCCCAGACGCCAACCCCATTGAAAATGTGTGCGGAACTATGAAAACGCATCTTGCCAGAAGGCCAGTCCATGATTTAAAGCAACTCGTGTGTCAAGTTCGCAAAATCTAGTCCTGTTTGTCGACGAACTACATACTGGTTCAAAGTATGAAGAAGATACCAGACTATACTCGACAACGATGGAGACTACACGGCCTATTGTGTAATTGCGACTCGTAGTTTTGTACATACTTTCATGTAAAAATAAAATTTTAAATATATTTCTTTTATACTTCATGAATAATCGCGGTTCCTTTTTTCTGACACAGACTGTAAATATGTATCTATCCCTTCGTCTTTCAAAATTGTATTATGAAGTAAATTTAACCACAATTTACCTACCTAAGGTTTTAGTGAAATCACCGAACTCGCACCTCTCCATCAAATCAATTCCCGCCACTTCTAGTTGTTTCAGCAACGCATGGAAACCTGCACAGTGCAGCCCATTCGCTGGCAGCGAGATCAGTAGATCCCCTTCCTCGTATTGCTTGAATTTCGGCAACTCCTTGCCTGCCTCGAGAATGCCCACACAGTAGCCAGCAATATCGTATTTTCCTACCTCATAGACGGAGGGCATTTCAGCGGTTTCTCCGCCTAATACAGAAAAAAAGAAAAGATTTGAGAGCTCAAGTACTTTCCTGCTCACAAAAGGAGCTGTTTTAATTAGCAGTGCACGCCACCACAACTCACCTAAAAGCGCACAATTTGCGGCACGACAACCTTCGGAAATACCTGTAACAATTTGCGCTGCCACAGGCACCTGCAGTTTACCACAGGCTATATAGTCCAGGAAAGCAATTGGCTCCGCACCAGATTCCAACACGTCGTTGACGCACATGGCGAGCAGATCGTAGCCAATGCTTTCGTACATTTCTTGCTCGAGCGCAAGCTTTATCTTCGTGCCCACACCATTGATGGCCTCACAGATAACCGGTTTTGTATAGTTCAACTGAGACAACAAATTAATTTAGCTTTAGACTTTTGGGAAGGGAGTTTATGCCGCTCACCTCATTCAAGCGAAATAAGCCACCGAATCCGCCCAGGCCACCTACGACGCCGGGTCGCTGTGTACCGCGCGATAACGGTTTTATGCGTTGCACCAAATCATCACCCGCATCTATGTCGACACCGCTGTCTTTATAAGAGAGCGCCTTAAGCTTCGGGGCTTCCGTCGTCAGCCTGCCGAGTAATGAAACGCCATTAAATTTTTTTATTGCTTAGTTTCATACAAATGATTTATTAATATGTATGTATGTATGTATGTATGTAATCATGCGCGTTTGGAATGTAATACTCTAAAGTACAAAATTATATAATTACATTTTGAATGCCTTCTCTGCAATGTCGGTACGGAACTGCGCACCTGCGCCGGCAAATGTGATACTCTGACATATTTCAGTAGCATCCGCCGCTGCTTCTCGCAAATCCTTGCGTAGCGCTACCGCTATCAACACACGTCCGCCGTTAGTGAGATACTCGCCCGTCTTGCCAACAGTTATGCCGCTATGGAAGATTAACTCATCAGCCGTATTGATCGGCATACCTTGAATGGGAGACAATAGAAAATAGACAAACTTTTGTATAATTTATTACTTAAGTTTTAGGTACCCTCGATAATGCAACCCTTTGTCGAGGTCTCTGGATAGCCAGCACTGGCCATGACCACACCCACGGCACTTACATCCTCTCGCCATTGCAGCGTGACTTCCTTCAAACGATTCTCTACGCATGCGCTCATCACAGCATACAAATCAGTCTCGAGTAGTGGTAATATGACCTGTGTTTCCGGATCGCCAAAGCGACAGTTGAACTCCAACACCTTAGGTCCATCTGCAGTGATCATAAGGCCCGCATAGAGCACACCACAATAGTGTATACCCTCTTGTCGTAAAGCGTCCACGGCTTTTTGTAGTATAGCTCGATTGATGCGTTCCAAATCGGCGGGTGGTATCAAGGGGCAAGGGCAGTAGGCACCCATGCCGCCAGTATTGGGACCTACATCACCTTCGCGAAGCCGTTTATGGTCTTGCGCGGGTAGCATTGCTTGGGCATGTCGGGTGTCGACAAAGGCGAGTACCGAAACCTCTTCGCCGACGAGTAGTTCCTCTATGACCACTGTTTCACCTGCACTGCCATACTTGCGTTGGCCTAATATTTCTTCGACTGCCTGACAGGCCTCAGCAGGGTCGGCTGCAACTACTACGCCTTTACCAGCAGCCAAGCCGGCGGCTTTGACGACGAGTGCCTTGTAGGGCGCACTTAAAAGTAGTAAAATAATAAGAAGTTTTAAGAGTTAGAGGGGCTCACTAATTTATATATTTTTTTTTTTTTTTAAATGTGTATGTATGTGTATGGAAGTACAATGTGTATATAAAAAACTTTCGCTCCAGACTTTGAGCTCCCGTTAATATACCGGAACAGAATATTTAAGTTTTTCAAATACTATTGGCAAAATGATGAGCTCCTTGCTCGAAGCGAACAAAGTCCGGTTGAGATTAAAATACGCGAACGAAAGTGGAAATGGATAGGACATACAGTCCTGCGGAATCCTGCGACTGACATCAGCAGAATGTTCCTAGACTGGAATGCGCAAAGCTCTCGCCGAAGTGGACGGCCGAAAGGAACATGGAGACGAAGCCACGACATCTGAACTCACTCACTTGACTACTCGAATTCACGACATCTGACGATTCACTCAGTTGGCCGCAGATAAAGTCAAAAGCTGCAAATCGACCCCAATGGAATTTATTTGTATCGGCACTTTGCGCCCTTAGCCGGCGCGATAGCAAATAATAATAATTGTCAAAAAGACGTTTCGAAATTTTTGTTTCCCTTTTACCTGTGTGCACTCGACGATCGTCTAACGGGTGAAGGGTCGTCTTAAAAATATAATATATGAAATACCATAGCAGATATGTAATATTCGGTTCTGCGTCCACTCGTCGGTGTTGTCTGACCTGTCTTGGACTCCAGAAAAAAGGATGTGGTATAAGATCTCTCGAAGGATGACCGATGCACTCAGTTACTTCGCACGCGAGAGCGGTGTATAAAACTTGAATTGGTTGAAACCTCGAAAGGTAATAGTTTCCACTGATGATCCTGGGGATCGAATGCCTCCTTAACCCGCGTCTATTGCATATTGGGAATTGGTCACTCAAATGATCCAACCCAGTACGGAATAGAAGTAATGTTGAGTTCTACTGCGTGTATTCATGTCAGACAGTACTCGGGTTAAGTTTTTTTTTTTCAGTTCAAAATTGAACTGAATTATAAGTTAAACTGGAGTATTCCTGCATTTGAAGGGAATCTACAGGAGTGTACCCTGCACTGGTACAAAGATGTGTCGTAGACCCCAGAAGGCATAGGTGCTGCAATTTATGGCCCCAGAACCAAATGGTATGTACCGATAGGCACTTTTCCAAACATTTTTCAAGCGGAGATGTAGGCCTTTTATCTATGTGCAGAGATAAACTTAGACTGGAATGTCCGGAATGAGCGAATCGTTATTTTGAGTGACAGTCAGGCGGCACTCATGGTCCTATCATACGGTGAGGTCAAATACTCACTGGTACTTGAGTGTATCGATAATCTGAATCTATTAGAAATGCACAATTGTATCCGGCTAATTTGGGTTCCAGGACACAGGGGTGTAACTGGGAATGGACGCATTGGCGAGAGAAGGCTGCGGCCTCGTCTTTAATAGGAGCCGTGCCCTTCCTTGCTATGGGACAACACACCAGAAGGAGAGCCTCAGGAGTGAAGAGCTAGGGCAAAGGGAGGTTTGCTGGAACCAAACTATGGGGCTACGCCAAGCGAAAGCCTTACTGGGAGGCTACAACCAAAAGAGGAAGAGGTTTAAGAAACTCATAATCCACCCCAAGGATAATCTGAGAGTGCTCACGGACATCACCACAGGCCATTGCAGACTAGGGAGTCATCTGCACATGAACGGGATTTGGTCTACGGACTCTTGTCGTTTCTACGATCAATCTCAGGAGACTCCAATGAACCTTCTTCTGGAACGCAGCACTATAGCGCGTAAGAGAACTGAGCTTGGATGAGGTACTGTGATGAGTAGAGGGCACAAAAGACCACGAGCCCGAAGTGCAAACATCATAAAGATTATATAACTTCTACATATAAGTATTTTATTTATTTATTTTTTTTGTAGAAGTTAGCAATAAATTTTTGGAGGATGCTGCTGAAATGACAGCCCTTGAGCGAACATAAGTCTAGGTCACTCCACTAACATATTTAGAATTAACTGTCGTGTGAGCCAGCCACACCTCCCACCTACCCTGGTCGGAAAGACAAAGCGTCTAAGCGTAGTGCTAAGCTGTCCGAAGACTCATTTCTCCAAGATCTGCCCAAGCTTACTTTGGTCAGAGAAACCACCTCGGGGTAGCCTACCTAACCAGTTCATAGGCCATACCATTTCTCTCAATATAACTTAGACCTGATATCAACACTTGATACTAATATATTACGAAAAGACCGACAGGTATGTCAGCCATTACAGGAAGAAAACGGAAAAAATGCACTCAGAATTACTCACTTATTTATAAACTCTTTAGCTTTTTCCACATCGGTAAAAGATTCGTAGCGTGCAGTTGGTATGCTGTGACGCAGCATAAAATCCTTGGCCCATTTCTTATCGGCCTCGATTTGTGCGCCTTCCTTGTTGGGGCCAAAACAACGTACGCCAGCTTTATTGAGAGCATTGCCGAGTCCATGGGCCAAGGGGTCTTCTGGACCGACAATAACTAGGTCTATTGATTGCTTCTTGCACCAGTTGGCGATAGCCTGAAAAAATAAAGAGGGAAAATAAGAAAAATAAGAGTCTAAAATTTAATTGCGAATACAATAACCAGATGTCATTGAAATAAATTATGTATAAAGGCTGACCCAAGTGTAAGTTTGTTCAATTTTTTTTTCTTATAAATGGAAAAAAATTAATAGATGGTTTAATTAGGTTACAAATAAGAAATTTCCACTCCTTTTGTTTGTATATTCTCGGGACATGGCGTCGCAGCGAATTCGGAAGGCGCAATCCTGTATTCTATCTTTATTGGTATAATAACAAGCAAATTCATGACTCTGCCTCTGTCAATGTCAATACCACCTGCCAGCCATGATTAAAATTACATGTTGCTCACCCTGCAGACTTCAATTAAATTATGAAGCCTAAGCGTGATTAGATGAACTTCCGACTTAGGTTCCTATCGCAAATTCCCAAGAATAATTGTGACGGTAAAGGTCAAACAACCAATTCATTGAAACGAAATACCACTTCATACAGTGCCCACTCAATAAACGCAACTAATTATTTAGAAACCTCGATTTTCATGGGAGGTAAAATTTGTATTGTAATATTTTTTATAATTATTGCACAGTCGAAGTTAAGTATGAGGGTTCAATTTTCAATTGAAGTTCTTATACGATAAAGCCACAAGGTTCATGTGGGCTTGTAGAAGACTATTTGATAGGACTTGTGTTCTGAATTCAGAACTTGTTCACATCCCATCGGATCATAAAATTAATCTGATTTATAAATCATCATCATCATTTGGCGCTACAGCTCTGTATGAGCTTTCGTCTGCTGCACAAAATGTCTCGGTTCTTGGCTGATGCTTTTTAGTGGTTGATCTTAAGTTCCCGTCTTCTAGTTCGTCAACCCATCTTGATCTTGGTCTGCCTCTTGCTTTCGTTGCAAAAATTTTAGCATCGATTATTTTTCGTTGAGCTCTCGTGGAGTCAATTCTCATGGTATGACCTAGACATCTTAGTGTTTGAGTTTTGCTGAACCGTACAACATTTACTCCTCCTATAAGTTGGTCCAGTTCATGGTTCCATCTAATACGCCCTTCGCCGTTGTCTTTAACTGCACCGAAGATTTGCGTCAAATTTTTTCCCTCAAATGCTCGGAGTTTGTTTTTGTCTTTTTCACTTATTGTCCACGACTTCGAGACGTAGCAAAGAACTGGTCGGACTATAGATTTATACAGATACAGATCCCGATTTATGAACACTTAGTGTGGTAACGGACAACCTTGACTAATCGCTCTCGATCACAGGATCAATAAACTTATCTACCCTGTTACCTGTTGAGATTGAATTCCTTTTAGAACTTACTCCATCTCACTCCGAATACAAGAAACGGCAGTAAAGAAGAAAATAACTGGGAATGGTGAGAGTTGCCAAGCTCGCGAAGTTCTGATTCTCTGAATAAGGAATTCAAGAAATCGGCTCTATCTGGAAACTTCAAGTTAGATTTACAAAGCGAGAAGGTGGGAGATACTTTTGGCCCTATATAGGTCGACAGATAAATCAAAAATGGACGGGGTAAGAGGTACAGATATGGACTAGAGGGAAGGTGGGAGGTACTTTTGACCTTGGATTGGTACACAGATAAGAGGTGCAGATATGGACTAGGGAGAAGGTGAGAGGTACTCTTGGCCTTGCTTTGGCCCACAGATAAATAAAAAATGGACGGAGTAAGAGGTGCAGATATGGACTAGATGCTTAACTCCACATATGACGTACGGTGTTTCGGGCTGAGGTCCTAGCTATTTTAGCCTGTACCATCGCTAACCTTATAGGCGCATTAATTGCCACCTTTCCCCATACCCAGACGGATTTGCATAGTTAAGGCACAATTTAGCTCGTGGCAAGAAAAATCTTTGCAAAATAGTAAGGGTACTTCCGCTGTTCTCCTGGAACTGAAACTATTTCGTATTCTTAGCTAGTCATTTCGTATTCTTAGCAAGTACAACACTCAGACACAATTAATTCCATTGTACTGCACTGGAATTCCCTTTTTAATTTTCTTTAAATCTACTCGACCTCCGAAGAAATCTGAGTACCTGTGGATCTTGTGATGCCAAGGAGCCAAGGTGGTCGCTTCTTAGCACATCAGTGCCAAAGACCTCAAGGTTGATTCAAACGAAAGCTAGGCAGACGCACAAGCTGTGCAGAGTACACTGTCTGAGATGCCTATCCTTTCCATGTGCTTTACCCTCCTCCTACACTCCCCTCTCTTTAGAGACAGGAGGAACTGTGACAGACGGTCGGACATGACAGGTAACATATGTTTTGTCCATCTGCAGCCTCTCTCAGCCTGCCAAACTCGGTTGTGGGTTGTAATAGCCCATTTGCCAACCGTGGCTTTGATGGCTGCAAAAGGGAGTGTCAGAACGGGCTCCGGGCAAAGGAAGTTGGCCGAAGGGTTATATTTAGAGCGAAGTTATTATTGGGGTGTATTGCGACTCTTCTGTTAAGAAAAAATCTTGCATACGGTTGCGTGTGGCCATTTTAAGATTGCTCATGGGTTACCTCATCGATCATAATCAACTGCAATCCAATCTGTAGTTGATGGATCTGTCTACTAAGGCAGAATGCCGACCTGTATTGGCAAAAATGTTAAAAAATGCATGCTTACTGTAGACAAGAATACCGAATATAAATAAATTTAGATGCAATCACAGTATATAAACATAATTAAGATCTTAGGTAGGTAGGTGAAATGGTTGAAGTGCCAGTTTGACACTCCTCAAGTAGCACTAAAACGCCATTTGATACCATTATGAGACCTGCAGCTAGAGCTGTTGATGTAAAGATTGATGGGATGTCGCACCCAGTGACCTTAATCGTCTAGCCGCCCAAGCCGGACGTTTACAAAGAATGTGCTTAACAGTCTCCTTCTCTGAAAGGTACCCCACAGCTTCTGCAATGGGGGTTAAATGGTAACCATAGCTTTTCTGCGTGTGTGTCGACCGGTAAACACAGCTACGAGTTTGGAAATTGCATGGCGCGGAGTCCAAAGGACTTTCTGAGTCCTCCGTATATTGTACTGGGGCCAAAGGGTTTTTGAAGTAACACATGAAGAAATGGAGCTCCATCTTTTAATTTAATTTTGACATTTATTTGCTTTGATCAAATACTAAAGTTAGAAAAAAATATCTGTCTCAAATTTACGGCTTCATTTTAATTATTTCCAATTTCAAGTAAAAAAATTACCGAACTATTGCGACCTCCTCTGGCCTCTATTAATTATGATTATCTAGACGCTACTGTACATAGGAAGGTACATACATAAATAATGAGAAAATATGCTAATTTTCGGCTTGCAGCTCTGATTAATGTTGGCGAGCATTTTTTCTGACAAGTCACAGCAAAATTAAAGCGGCGTAAATTTGTGAATTTATTGTTACAAACAAAAGTTGATATCCGTAATAATAAAAACACTAATAGCTGCTTAATGCCTCTTTTAATTATGTTCAGCCGTATAAATTGGAAGCCGCTGAAAATGACGCGAGACTAAGGAATTCTCAAATTCAAAAATAGTTTAATACGCAAACTACCAATTTTGGAAACAAATGCTATTCCATGTCGAGCAACTTCGTTGACTGGTTTATTGCAGAAATGTAGGTATTATTAACCTACGCAGTTATAAATAAATTATATTTTTATTATTAAGCTTAACTTTCAAGTACACGCAACTAAACCGAAAATTTTCTTTTTTATAAAAATAAATCAAATAAAAATAAACAGCTATTAATTTGGATAAGAATCTGCTAATAAGGAAGATACTTTCTTGGTTGTTTTCTCTCTTTCTAGATTTAATTTAGATATTTTTTCTATTATGTAGCAAAAAGCAGTTTTAAAACCCTGTTTGTGTAAGTTTTCTGCCAATAACTATGAAATTTATGATGTGAGCATTAAAAAGTAAATAAATTTAACACTTTTGTATGTAAAAAAGTTGGTTTTAAAATAAATTGCCGAAGATTGTTTCGATAATCCATTTTGCAACTGAAGAAGAATATCAACTAAAAGAAAAAAAAATATACAATTTGCATATTATTTCATGCTATGTATATATGCATATGTGTTATATAAATATAAAGGATTCTCCAATAAAAGGTGTTAAATTGATATTCAAAGAAAAATGCTATTTTTTGATATAAATGATCGGATGTTTATTTCATTATAAAGAGGAAGGTATGCCGTTAATAGTGGAAAAAAACATCAAGGAAAATGTCCACCACCACCACGCTTACAGAATAATAACCTTTTCATGAAATTTTCCATAACCGATTTGCAAAGTGGCTGCCCTATGTCCTCGATAGCCTCTCGTATTCCATCTTTGAGGTCTTGAATCCATCCTGGGCTGTTGGCGTAGACCTTCTCTTTCACGTGGCCCCAAAGAAAAAAGTTACAAGCTGTTAAATCACAAGATCACCTCACGGTTCGGAAACTTTTCCCGTAAAAGATCACAATGGTTTCGTTGCTTGTGTGTAGCGCCGTCTTGTAGAAAATAAACGATATCCTTTTATATATTTAAATAACACCTGTTATTGGAAAACCCTTTATATAAGTAATAAGCCTTTCGGAGCATTTTGGTACTTTCGGGATTTCAGGATTTCAAAATAACTAGCCCGAGATCCCGAAATATTTTTGAGCCTCTCAGGATAATATTCGTAAGTTCCACGATTTCGGGATTTCGAAGAAAATATCCCGATATCCCCACAAATTTTGGAACACTTTGGGATATTTGTACCATTCCGGATTTCGCGATTTTAAAACAACTGTCCTGAGATCCCGAAAACTTTTGAAACACCTTTCTGATATTATTTGTACCTTTCAGGATTTCGGGATTTTAAAACAACTATCCCGAGATCCTCCATTGCAAGCTTGATATTAGTTTTAAATGAATACTAAACAAATAAAACTTAGTTTTGCTATTACGCCTTAACAGCTGTTATAAAAAATTAATGGTAAAGTTGTTATATTGAACTCATTATTATTTTAGTAGTTTCGCAGCTTCAAATGTATTTCTTAAAAAAGTAAAATAAACCGATTGGATGTATTTTATACTCTGTGAATTTTGCAATGTTGAGTTTGGTTAAGCAAAGTGTAGCCCACTTCTAATCGCCATTTCTCTGCTCGACTAACTTGACGAACAACTCTCTGAAGAGTTAATGGCTGGCAACACGCTGTACAGAATGCAAAGGCGATCATTCTTGAGTTGCACTCGACTATGTCGTAGATATAAGCATTCGAGTAACCTGTGCTCAAGAGAAATCAAGTACAAGATTACGCAGATTGAAGTGGAAGCAAGAGTGTAAATTTTATGTCCCGTAATTCTAGGCGGAGTGTGTGAGAGAAGTAAATATTAAAACTGCGAGACTTAAGTATCTCCGATACTAATGCCTAATGGTGAAAGCCAAAGTGCAATAGCAACACAAAACTCTTTAAATGATATAATTTAAACAAAAAGGAAAATTGATAGGCAA
>JAYXIM010045556.1:0-35496 GCA_037575425.1 Anastrepha fraterculus
ATTCGATTCGAAATCCTGTATTGGTCTTTTAATTTCAGAAGATCCAGTTTAGAGATATAGTGGATACTGCTGAGAGGAGCTCCAGGAGATCAGCTGTACCTCTCTTCGAAATAAATATTCTTTACTAATACTACAGTCTTAAAATACAGTTCAAAGATAACATAATATGTCTACAAATTTTTAGACCAATAAATTTAAAATCGCTTTATACTCGAAATTACTCCTGAATAACTCGAACTTTAATTCGAGCCTTCTAAATGATATCGCTAAACCTCTTAAGATAGATTTTTCATTTTCAAAAAATCACCTATTAAATTTTTGAATATTTATTATAGTTAATTTAATTGTACTTTTTTTTAATGCCTATTAACCTTGAAATACGTCCACTTAGCCTATAAGAATATATTATATGCATTGGGTTAATAAATAAATAAATTAACAGCAACAAGACGCAGACCACAAGTAGTAGGAAAAGCTCGGCCAAACACCGAACAGAAGTATGCGCGCCAATTATTATTACTTTTTTTATTATCATTTTAAGTTCTCAAGCTCTTAAAAAATCACCCGATATGTATATAGGAAAAGCAAAACACTGACGTTAGCTGACATTGACTTAGTCAATATATTACAAAATAGGAACAACTATTGGTGAAGCATGCGAATTAAAGTATCAACGCCACGGCGAACAAAAAACAATAACTGCCAAAATCACAACTTCCGAAATAGGCATTTTTCATGTACGAATTTAGTCAAACCAGTGCAAAACTACTTATCAGTCATAAATCAGCCAAACAAAATTACTCTTGTTGTTGTGCATTGTTTTAGCGCAGACGCTTTGCACACACACACACACATGTATGCCACTAGCATATCGCCGAGCCAGTGGTCAAGTTGATGCATACTTTTTTACTCCGTTGAAGTGTTTAGTTGTTAATGCTGTTGAGTTATAGCACCAAAAAAAAAAATATTTTACGGTTGCATTATGTGCAAATTTTTATTTTATTTCGCTCTAAAACAAAACAGTAATTTTCCAGGCATCCGCTGTGTTTTGACCCCTTACTCCACATGCATACACACATACGTAGATTTGGCTTTGATACGTTTTGCTTTGTCTGAGCTGCGCCGTTGAACCCACGCAGTTGATTTTCTAATAGTACAACTGGTCTATCAACTAGCCAGCTAAAAGATTGTTTTAATTTAATTTACAATAGCCATTAATGTTCCAAAGAAGACACCAACTACTTTTGGTCTGAGATGGTTTTGTATCTGACTGCCATTCCATAATGATCGGTATAAAAACGTTGGTAGACAGGTTAAGCGCAGCAGTTATAGTTTTGCATTGGAAGTTTGCGCAATATACGGATATACTCAAAAATGAAGCTCCTTGTAAGAAAAAAAGCCAAATTTATTAAAAAAAAAACCAAATTAATTTAATTAAAAAAAAAACCAAATAATTTTACAAAGTGCCTTACAAATACAAACTATTTTAATCATTCAATTCTAATTCTTAGTGTTTTTTCATTATCGCCACTTTGGCTGTGCTCACGCACGCACGCAACGATAAATATTACGGCGGAAAATATCGTGCGCCAACAGGAATAGCAAAACGCAAACAACCAACGAAAGTGATAGCCAGTGACGCGAATTTCTTGCAGAAGCGCAACGACTTCAAACGTCCGAATAGCATCAGCGGCAGTTATGCTGAAGGAAAAGTGCCGATTTTGCAAAATGATCAAGAAATGAGAAAGGACGGCAGCTATCATTATCAGTATGAGACTGGCAATGGCATTAGTGGCATGGAGCGCGGCACTGGTGGTGTGTCCGTACAAGGCATCTCCAGCTATGTTTCACCCGAAGGTGTACCAATCAAATTGTCATACACCGCTGATGAAACCGGCTATCATCCGGTGGGTGATCACATACCAAAGACACCCGATTACGTTTTCCGTGCACTCGAGTATATACGTACACACCCCTTCAAGGTGGTAAAACGTGGCGTAGCGCAGCCGCAGCTGTCTGTTGAGATCGCGCCACCCCTACATACACCGGCAAATGCGCGAAACTTCAACTACAAGACAAGCAGCAGCGGCAGAACAAGTAGGCCGACGAAGAGTCGGAGCCAACGTGGAAATACGCGTAGGTTCAATGATTTAAGACGTCGTTTCTGAAGAGACTATTTTAAAAGTAGCATAAAATGGATCACTCTTTGACACTTAAGGCGCAAATGCATTGCCTGTATAGAACGAAAGTAACTATTTTCACGTACTTTAACTAAGGTACATATCAAAGTACTGATTCATAGTTAAATATATATGTATATATGTACATCACCGTTATGAAATAAAAGCTTAATTTGTTTTAAAAACCTACAAGGATTTCATCACGCAATTCGTTTTTTAAAGATTTTTTAGTCTCATACTTCATATCAACTTCAGGTATGAGCAAAACAGGATAAATGAAATTTTCCAGGGCATATGTTGCTGTTGTGGTTGTAGAGGCTTAAAAAACTCCGCTCAATATTTTGAAGTCATCAGCCGTCGCCCTCTATCTCGTCTAACGGTAGACCCAGGAAGCAGGATGTTTTTATAGGGTGCGACCAACAAGAGAGGAGTGTTAGATGAATGGGTTTAAGTGGGCATATGAAGAAGTGGTTAGCGTCATGTGGGATACTAATAAAGAAATGTTTTTCCTTGACCGTTTAAGTAGCGCCTTTGAGCGAACAGCGTCCATTTTTGACCAAATTCTTCTTGTAGCATTACGTGTTAGACTATCAACACATCTCGTATAGACTGCAGTAACAGTGCTATTTGTACTATGTAGTTTGTAGTTTGAGAGGAGTATATCAACAACCTTAAGACGTTAAGAGACGCCCGGCTTTTGCGAGCAATGATGGAATTGGCGACAACCCCAACAATAGATTTAATCGCCGCTTGGCTATCGGAGTAAATATAGATTTCTCTGCCTAACCAGACAGCTACCTCATGAATGGCTAGAATTTCAGCCTGATTGTACTATTAGGTAAACTTCTATTGGGTCATAGGGCGACAACGAATTCTAGTCAACGCAAGACACTTAATTTCGCCCCAACTTCTATTTTTCGAATGCCCTGCCCTGATCCAAGTTACGATAGGTCTACCTGTCCTTCGAGTACCTTGTGGATTCTATTCAAAGGGCATTCGAGCAATGTTGTTTTCTGCTTTTCTTAAGGTATGGCCAGTCCTGTTCCATTTTCGGCGTTTTATGTCCGCAGCAATCGCGCTACAGTTTGGTATGCGATAGAGCTCTTGGGTCGACCAAAATATTCTACATATAAAGCGCAGGTTTTTATTGATAAATGTTTCTATTTTCTTTGCTATGGCCTGCGTAACCCACCACACAACACAGGTTTGATACTTGTGTTGAAGATCTCTATTTTAGTTTTTTAATTGATGTTAGACGATTTCCAGATGGTTCGCTGCTTGTAGTAGGCGTTGCGAGCTTTGTTTATGCGCGAGCCTGCGTCTGCTTCTGCTCCTCCGTCTTTGGTTACGACACTTAACAAAATGTCTCTACGTCATCGGTGAGTTCCTCGCTGTTTTAATGCTAACAGTAAGAGATTTAACGTTTGCTGTGTTAAAGCGCATTATTTTAGTTTTATTGAATTTAATCTTAAGTCCAATTTTTGCTGCATTTTTTATCAAAGTTTGAAGTTTTCGTTTTGTGGCCTGCAACGTATGCGTGGTAAAGCTTAGTCCAAAAAACATAGCTTTTCATGGGGCCCCTATTGAACTCACTCCGGACACTCTCTGTAAGTCTTGCGTAAAAATTTATCTAGAACTGTGATGAAAAGAAATTGCGTTAGCACACAGCCCTGTCACACTCCATTTGGTATTCCGAATTTTTCACTGAACTTGCATTTATATTATAACGCACACAATTCTTTGAACCCTTATAAAGATACTTTATTAGCTCGATAATTTTGATCGGTACACTACTCTCTTCGAGAGCCTGCCACATTGGATTTCTTTGAATGTTATCAAACGCACGGTTATCAAATGCGATGGTTTTAGAGGTGCATTTATAAATTTGAAATATCATAGTTACTTAAATAGGTATGTAGCTGTGACACTGGGCAAGGAAAATGTATGTATAAATATTGAAAACGATGATGCTGAGGATAGCAACTGCCTGGGAACCTCGGTATAAAAATTTTAATTATATAATAGTTTGAGGGAGAAAAGTCCATACAATTTTTACGTAAATGGTTTAAAACTATTTTATGGTTGGTCTTTAGCTCTTGGGCGATGCTACGTTCACTAGCATGCTTATCAACTTCGATTACTTCTGCGATTTTATCGACATTTTCGAAGCTATCGACATTTTCTTAGACATCAAAAATGGCTGCACGTAATTGACGAAACCAAAATTGGAGATTCGAACCTACGTACTTGCGAATGGTAGGCACGCACCAACCCATTCGGCTACAGCGGTCGCTTTAAATTACCTTAATTATAATTTGAAATAAATTTGTACAGAATAACACTAGGCTACAAAATCAAATATAAACTGCCATCATTTTTTTCTAATGTAGTTTGATCTCTAAGTTCTATGTAGACAGCCGTATATCGAATATGCTATGCCCAAATTTTAAGCCACACTTACTTGATTATGATGACTAATATGTCAATCAAACGTAATAATAAAAGCCTTCACTTTATGCCTTCAAGTCTTTTTCTCGCATCAATAGTTTAAGTATAACGGACGGAAGTTCGGTGAACTTCTCATTTTTTTATTGATTTTCTTGCTTTGGGAATCGAACTACACAAAACAAAAGAAAAACATGGTGGCAGTTCAGGATGTAAATGTATGATGCTTAGTGTAAACAGATCGTATTTTTCAAGGCGTTGTGATGACATTGGCGAAATCTGGTATAGAATACTAATGTTAACATAACCATTATTCCGACACTTAAAAAATATACTTGACCCTTAAAGGTCATTATCCTAGATTTGGCATTAAAATTCCTCCCCAGCTGCCAAGCCTAAAACATCTTTTGCTCCACATGAGCAAGACGCTTTCCCTGGAATCCACAAACCACATGGCTCACATCATTAATAAATGGTTTACAGGCCGCATCGTGTACCATGGGTACATCAACATTCACTTATGTATACCTTTCAATTCTCAGCAGGCTTATGACATGCACAGCCGATTTTATGTTTGTCTTCAAACCATATCGGCACCTCACTAGGCTCGATAAATGAGTACGCAACTAAAGGATAACCAATTCACACACAGCTCTGCTTTAGCCATTCACTTTCAACCAGCTTAACAAAAGGCTTGAAATGCAAAATCTAATATACATATGTAATAAAGATCCCCGCAATATCAGCGACTTCTTTACAAGACTTTTCATGTATTTATACAAAACAAAAATTGCTCTCCCTGTATACTAATTCTCAAATCAGATAAGTTTGATTGGTGGCTCTTTCACACCTTGTTCCCTGCCCATTACATCTCTTCTGCATATAAATGCTAGGCTTTATTATCGCATGATAGCAACAGCTTACTAGTGGTATCCAATCTTTTCTTACACCATCTAAAATAAGAGATAATAAACCTTCACACAAAGCTTGAGCTTACGCTACTGGACCATATAAAATGTTTACTTTATTTAGAATTGTCGTTACATCAGAATGGCTTTCCCTTATAGGATATTTCAGGCATTTCTCCTCCAATTTCTGCTGTGAGCCCGCCCGACGAGAGGGGGGGGAGGGGATCGGATCGAGAGGCCCGGACTCGAGATTATATGTATTTATATGAATTAGATATAATTGGAAAGGGCCCGCATTTGCAATTTTCCCCCGGGGCCCGGATATGTACTCTACGGCCCTAGCTGTGTTCGCCAGTTCCATTCGCACCTAATAATTATATTAATTCAACCTAATCAAACACATCTATTCACATTTCATAATTATCTTTTGTATTTGTGGGCTTATACGAGGTATGGCTATTAAATAACGAGAAGGACTTGACTTCACTTGGTGTGTCCAACTGGCGCCGGTTAGCATGAGACAGAAACGACTAGCGCCCTTTGTTAAACTCGGCCAAAATCGCGTAAGCGATTATCGCGCGTAAGCGGTTATCGCTCCAATCTATCTATATTATATCTTTTTTCTCTCTCGCAGAACGAAAATGCCCAAAACGTTGCATGGCCTTGAAATTTTACTTCCCATTCTCGCTCGTCCATCGACGCCTAAGAAGTTTCACTTCAAAAAACATGTGGGCGCGTCTTTTGAAAGACCCTTTATGCATGAAATTTAAATAAAATAATTTACAGCTTCAGACGCGTTATTTAATGTCCACCCCTCGTATGTAAATAAATTTGTACACTCCTCCATTAACGTTAATTTACAGAATTCTATGTCGCTACTCGCGTTTGACGCTTTCTCACCCAATAAAACTGTTTGAAGCCGGTGAAAACCAAATAGCGCGACTGCTGATACGGCCGACCACCACAAATGAACGTCAGCGTTAACACAGTCGGCGCGTTTTTGTGTTTGTAAAAGCTAATATTTAATTAGTTTTAGTGAAATATTGTAAGTTTCCAAACATTTGCTTTTGAAAGCAGGCAAATCGACGGCGAAAAACAAAAACAAAACACATACCTTAAAATCTTTCGCATTTACGCCAACAAGATTAGAACACTTCGGCACTTGGGCAATGCCATGGCTACCAGGTAGCGCATAGATTTTGACCACCTGCTCACTCTGCGACAGTTTCCAGCAAATCGCGTGCTCACGGCCGCCACTGCCGACAACCAACAATTGCTTACCACCAACAAGCGTTGTTTTCGAAGACATTTTCACACTTTTTTGTTTTTGTTTTTTGTTTTTTATTTTGTATTTTTTTTTTTTTTGTTTCTAAAAACTTTTCAAGTATCTTCTTAATAAGTTTTGGCACAAGAGCGTAATTTTATTGGAATTGATTGCGTTAAAGCGTCAACAACGAAGCAAACTACAATTGAATGTCGCTAATGTGCAATTTTTTAACAAATCAATAACGTCACTTCGCGTACTTAATTCTGTTATTTGCTCAACTAAGTATACATAACAGCACACATTTGTATGTAGCCTATGTGGGTATGTATGTACGTATTTATGTGTATGCGTTTACTTGACTTGTCTGGCAAAATGTGATCGCAGCGATCGCGCTCTGTAGAGTTAGTAAGTCGCTCGCAGAAACCCACGTGTTTCACAGTTCATACGTATGACACGTTTTTTAATGTTTTTTTTTTTTAATTTTCTTTTTCTCCTTTTTTTTTGTAGTACGCGTATAGTCTGCAAAACGCGTCGTTTCTTAGTTTCAAGCAGAAACTCTACAAGAAATGTGATGGAAGTTGGAATAATTCAAACCACTTCAAACTTGATACTCTTGGATTTTTATGACTCGCAGCGGTACAATGGAGTAGGTAGATAAGTGGTAGGCAGTTAGGTAGCCAAACAAAAGTACAAGTTTGTAATGAGCAACGGAGTTAAATAAAATAAAAGGTACGAATTAGAGCGCCACCGAGAACCAGAACCGATGCCAACGGTTGGCAAATGAACACTGAATCTTCTACGCTTCGTCGTCGTATACCCACATAAAAAGGGATGATGGAGGTATGATAATGAATGGCGGCTGCTTGTTGAGCGTTTAATAGACACCACTGACAAATCGACTCAGTTAACTTGTTTTTGTTTTTTGTTCTTTTTTTTCATTTTCAATTTTGTTTTAAAAACGCACGTAATCTTTCCATTTCATGTGCGTATGTATGTACAGATGCATATGTATGTTTCATATTACACACACATTGTATGTGCATATGTATGTATTGTTGTAAAGCGTCTCTCCATTCAAGCCACATTACTCGACGACGATCATATGCGATCGCAACACATTCGCCGGCACCATCGGCCAGCAAACGTGGTCAACGAAAATATATCACACTGATAACGGAGCTTAGCATAATCAGCACAAATTTATTTTTAAGTATTTTTGTTTAAACATTTACGTATATAGGAAGTGGTGCATACATATGCACGCACGAAAGTGTATTCCATAATATTTTTAGTTGTAATTTTCTAGTATTCTAGTATTTCTATTGCCCATGGAGTGTGCACTTACATACATACATACATACATACGTATATATGCATTTATCTCTCTCTCTTGCAATTCTCACCGTGCTAAACACACTGATAGCCGCACTCGGAACCAGCGGCTAATGTTGACCACTGCCAGCGATCGCAAGCGCAGCACAATGGATTTTCCAATAGGGGCATACCAATTATTTTATTCAAATACAAATTCACCCTTAATTTGTTTTTATGATCTGGCAATGTCAAAACGTCATTCATGGTTTATAATTTTATCATGCGTGAAGTTCACGGACAAACAGCATTTGGAAATTATTAAAATAATAGTAATGAATCTCCCGAGTAGATGGTTGCAACTTGTCATAGGGAGAAAGATACATACACTTGAGTTTCCAATAATAGCATCGCGGTAACCAAACCATATAATCCAGAGTTTGAAACTTTGTAAAAAGTAAATTTAAAAAAATTCAGTAAATTTTAATAAAAATATAAAATCTTTTAGTCAGAGTATTTAAAAAAAATTATGGGTACGCAGTTTTGTAGCTCATCGCATTTTGGTATAATACGAAGGTGGTTTGAAAAGTCGATGCAAAGTCGGAGAGGTGGTATTACTGGCGCTTATCGAGATTATGTTGAGTTAGCAACATCTCTTGGAAGAACATAAACCAAGCTTCATCCAGATCGTTATATATCTTTGTGTTTGGCATTCGTTTAAATCCAGGAATTCGAGTGATTTTCAAAAAAGTCGGTTTCCATCACGACCACGCACCAGCTGAAACCTCAGCAGTTGGGGTCGCAAAATTAATGGAAATAGGGTTCCAACTTATGTGACATACCCCTATACTCAAGACTTGACTCCCGCAGATCCCGCGGACTACTATTTGTTCCCCAATTTTAAGAAATGGCTTTCGGGAAAAATATTTTATTCAAACGAAGAGGTGAATGTAGAATCGAACGGCTATTTTTCAGACTTGGACAAATGCTATTATTCTAGAACAGCGTTGGATAAGCCTATATAGACTATGTCGAAAAATAAAAAAAAATTCCCTTAATAATTATGTAGTTTTTGTTTTTCCAATGATCCTCGTGTTATGTCAGTACGAGTGATTCAAAAATCGCCTTCAACTTTGACATTTTTTCCCTGACGGTATTGCGCATTTCCTCCATACAAAAAAGTCATGTATTCGTTTTATGAAGAAAATGATATTTTCATGAAAATTTTAATTTTTTAAATTTCTTACAAGGTATAAAACCAGAAGTTATACTAATTTAGTTGGAGTATAAAATATACATTTAAAAAAAAAAATTAAATAAAAAATAAGTAGGTTAGGTTAAATAGGCTGCTGGACAATTATTTAAAAACTAAGTAAAAAGTCAAAACTTTGCAATGTGTCGAGCTGCTATTAATATGAATACTTGCTGATAAGATTTAGCACTTCGGCCTTAAAATCCGTGCTCTACTCCTCGCTATACCTCACTCAAAGCCAGTTCTTTCAATTAACCCAAGATGATGAAGATGAGAGAAGGGCTGGGTTGGCCATTGTGTCTTTCTTTCGGCCGCACCGTGCCGAGATGCTTACTTCTTCTTCTCGTTATAGCATCGCATTCGAGACACAATTTTTTACTATTTCTGATAACGGTCTTTGGACCATATTGCGAACCCCTGAGATGACTTCGCAGTTGGATGCTGCAATGATGATTAAGAAAGCCTGGAAGCATTCTAACTTTGTCCTTTGAGAGTTTCATGAGGGGTTTAAATCTGTTTTGATTGTGCTCTACCATTTGATTCGCTGCACTCGACCCATATGAAGCGCACCGGACGCAATACCCTTCCAATAGGGAGATCGTAATACTCGCCCACATTAAACAGATTGTGCGTTAAATTGGTGATTCACAAAGAATCCAATTAGTGCTTCCGCACCATTTTGTTAGATTATGCACGCTATAGTGGAAAAAATCGAGACAACATATTCACCACTGATTACTTTTATGCCAGTGCACTTCTGTTAGGTGTCTGGCCGAGCTCCTCCTCCTATTTGTGGTGTGCGTCTTGATGTTTTTCCACAAATGGAGGGACCTACAGTTTCAAGCCGACTCCGAACGGCAGATATTTTTATGAGGAACTTTTTCATGGCAGAAATACACTCGGAGGTTTGCCATTGTCTGCCGAGGGGCGACCGCTATTAGAAAAATGTTTTTATTAATTTTGCTTTCACCGAGATTCGAACCAACTTTCTCTCTGTGAATTCCGAATGGTAATCACGCACCAACCCATTCGGCTACGGCGGCCGCCAAAATTGAGTTAAGTAGGTAAGTATTCCACGTCACTCACATGAATTGAGAATCTCTCAGTCGATATTATGACAATTTCATCCATTGAACTCTACCAAGTTTTAAAGAAAATTCTGAATTTTATCGGAAAGTCATTTTAGGCATTTGAGCTCATTTCTGGTCAATATTTTTACCAATAAGTTAAATATACTTCGTATATTGTGCAGCAAAAAAACGCAATTTAGTCTAAGGAGACGACTTTGCGACCAACGAAAATTTACCCAGTTGGGTGGATTTCATATTGGGGATGTAATTTCACATCGGAGGTCAAATTTACCCTGTTGAGTGGGTTTCATATTAGACCGCATTTTCACGTCGATGAAAATAAGCGGTGTTCTGATTAATGGAGTTCGGTGGCAGCAAATTGATGGAGTTGATGTCAGTTGCGTGTGGTTTCGATACGATCAGCTAGGGCTACATGACGCACGATTGTTCTAATGAAGAGAAAGTCCGGTAAACTTGTAATCTCGCGAAATTGCCCACCTGCCTCTTGCGATCCAAGACTCTGTGACATACGAGTATGAGCAATTCCATATCTGACATATTCCATACTCTACACCCAAAATAGATTTCAGCGTAATACCTCAATTAGTTTTTTTTTATTCAAGTGCAAAACTGTGAAACCTCCTTCGAAACCCCCCTTTACAAATGTCTGGTCGTGTAAACAACCAGTCTAGTTGCGCCTACTCGCCTATCGGACACACAATTTTTCCAGCATACACAAAGTGCTGCATATTAAATATTTTTGTGCAATTTATATTTTGCTTAGATTTTCGTTATAATTTGCATTTTCGAATCGTTGCTAAGAATACACCAACACGAGCAAGCATATTCTTGTATGTATGTGTGTATGTAATATTATTTTCAAATAAATGGACTAGCGAAGCTGACGGGGCTAAATGTCAATGGCTTTGTAGCTATGCCAGACTATTGTAAGGCAGCGGAGAGTCGATTGGGCGTATTAGAAAGTTTTTAATAATGTGCTTACCTATACATATGAATACTATCATGTACACTTATCTTCTACTTTGGATGACCGCTTTAAACGCGGCAGCCGTTGAACCAGATGGGACAGTCGTTTCTTATTCGTTCTTACCGGTGCTAATGACTTTCACGAATGGCCAAGCCTTTACAACTTGATTTTTTCAAGACTGAGAAGACCTTCTACTACGTCTATCATTTTTAACCGGAAACTCATTCAACCCTCTCAGAACTATAGCTTTTATATTCATCAGAGAGGCAGCCAGAGGGACGCTATGCATTAAGTTTCTATGATCGAAAAGCTGTGAGCTTAACCTGAATTCCTCAAAGAACGAACAACTTATATTCACCATAAGGAAAGTTTCATACTGCAACTTACATACCAGTTCTAAATGGTCAGTCACATTCTTTATAGTGCAGTGTTAAGTACTCGGAGACCATACTGACACTTCACCTAAGGTAAACTAAAGGTTCAATATCGCACTCGATTATTGCAGAAAGAAATGATCGGAAAGAAATGCTGATTGATCGGGTTATTTGTTTCTTATACTTCATTGGTTTAGTGAAAAAACTTTGAGATGAACTATGACTTTACAATGATGAGCAAGCTGCAATGATCAAATTAGGTCCAAAAGAGAGTATTAACATAATTCACCACATACCCACGATAGATTTGCATAGCTACCTTGAGGCTAAGTAAACTAGAAAATTGGAAATAGTTGAAAAATGGACATGAAAATATTTCACATTCCTTCAACAAATGTTGCATGTACACAAACTGTTCTTTGACAAACACTATTACACCTCTCACAAAAGAAGAATGAAAGGATGTACTTATATTATTTATAGGAGTTTCGGATTAACTGTGTTGTTATTGTTGTGGCTGTAGTATCTCATCAAACCCTGCTAGTACTGTGTAGTCACCGATCGTCATCGTCTAGCTCATCTAACGGTAGACCTAGGAAACATTCCCTTTAGACGCCTCGGGTCTAGAGGGAAAGAGGTGTTAAGTGAGTGGGTTTAAGAGGGCGTGTGAGTTGGTAGCTAGTATCGTGCGGGGTACGAGTACCTTCACATGGCGGACATACTTTCGGTATGTAGAGATCGATTCTGGATAAGTAGGAGTTTAACCTGCTACAATATCCAGAACGTAATTGAACCAAAGTTACGCAAGGTCTTACCAGGCGGCTGAAGCTGTTCATCTACCATAGGTTGGGGTTAAACTCCGATGATGGAATTCGTGGGTCGGCAGTTTAGAAAGGGATTAATGTACTCCCGATGAATGTCTTTAAATATCTGACTGATCTAGTAGTTACGTGAATCTCATCAGTACAATCGAAGAGATGTCTCCTAATTGGACTGGGAAGTGGTTCAACCTCCAGCATGTGCCTGCAGAGATGATTCTTATGGTAGTTCCCCAGCAAGAATTTCTTGCTGAGCGTCTTTCTGTGCTCCTTAACCGAGAGCATGGAGGCCTCTTTGTGAATATAGCAAAGACAGCAGGAAGCATCCCGTGGCTGTCCTGATAGCAGTATTCGGACAGGTTTGAAGTTTTGTCCACTGCGAATCACTAGTACAAATGATCTTAAACTAACCACTTCTTTTACGGGATACTGGGCCTCTGACAGTCATAGATGTAACCTAGTAGGGACAAAGAGAACTACTTAGCATCTCCCTCGCAGCTGTGCCCCGGAGAGGCATCATTTTAGTGATTCTTGTTCGAGGAGTTCAAAAGCGCGTCCTTTGGTATCAATGTCCAAGATGTTAAACTTTATTGACACGACACCAACAAATACGGTTGGATCACTGAAAAAACGCCACATAGTAACGCCCAGGCTAGAATTGATGCAACAAACTATGGACTGTTAACCGATTCGGTAAGAACCGAAACATATTGTATATACATACGAGGTGTGTTCGAAAAATAAGGTGAATTTTCATTTTTCTCAAAAAATATTTATTTATTCATCAATTTCTAGTTTACCTCCTTGAAGGTAGTCCCCCTCAGATATAATATATAATACTTGTGCCAGGGTTTTTTCCAATCCTCGAAGCACTTAGGATAGGCACTTTATGGTAGGTTCTTGAGCTCTCTCAGCAATTCTCCTCAATTGTCGCAAAAGCCTGTCCTTTCATGGGTATCTTCAATCTTGGGAGCAAGAAAAAGTCGCAGGGGGCCAAATCTGGTGAATACGGTGGCTGAAGCAAGATAACGGTGTTGTTTTTGTCAAAAAAATCTCTCACAAGCAAAGATGAGTGAGCAGGTGCGTTATCATCATGCAAAAGCCATGAATTTTTTGGCCACAACTCCGGACGTTTTTTTTCGTACCGCTTCACGCAAACGGCGCACAACTTCAAGGTAATACTCCTTATTTACCATACGACCTTTTGGTAATAAATCCTAATGCACTACGTCATGGTAATTGAAGAAAACAGTGAGCAAAACCTTCACATTTAATCGAACTTGGCGTGCTTTTTTGGTCTTGGCTCTCCTGGACTCTTCCATTGAGACGATTGGGCTTTGGTTTCGATGTTATAAACTTATGCCATCAGTTATGACCCTTTTAAGCAAATCTGGTTCATCTTTGACGTCATTCAAGAATTTCTGAGCGATGCTCATTAGGGTGTCCCGTCAATGTATGAAATTTTTTATTTTTCAAGATATCCAAACGCAAGAGTGGTCAAAATTTGCGTAATTTTACACAGATTACGAATATCATAAGAAAAATTGAATTACATATTATCTTGAGGGCTCTACAGAACGTTAAAGTTTATTAAATCTTACATTTTTACAAGAATGAACCATATGCCGAAAATAAAATAAAAGTTAAATTCATAAGCTGGTTTATTATGCAAATTAGTGAACTACAGAACAATAAAATAAAATAAACGAAGTAAAGCGGTCAATTAATAAAAGAATCTTAATGTTTAAAAAGATTTTTGTGCCCAAAATTTGGCATTTCTGCTCGAGATTGTAGCCTGGTTCTAATGAAACCATCTCTAGAGCTTGCGGCAGTTACACGTTGTGAGGCCTCTGTTACCAGTTTTACACACCTTTCCACTGATTGTGTATGACAAGGAAAGTCATCGATTTCCAAGATCTTATCTTTTGCCATGTTTTTTAGCTCCTCGTCTGAAATGTGACGAAGAACAGGGGGTGTTGTAGTTAGGCATTCGTCCCGTAGAATCATTTCAGTGTAATCTCGGGCCGAGAAGTTAAGTTTTGGTGGCCTGAATATTCTGAGTTTTGTTGAAGATTCATTTTCTCTAGCTGTTATTATTTTCTGTAATGCCAGCTCCCGAATGTGATCCCTCTCATCAAATAACATACTGACAAGTAGGCTTTCTGGGTGCGCATAAAAGGCGTTTCTTTCGATAACAGGATCCACAACAGATTTCAAATTTTCTGGCAGAAATCGAGAGTACTGAGTCAATTGGTAAGTATGCTTCGCGCCATCCTTAAAAGAACTTTGTTGCTTGATAAGGAACCACATCGGGGCGTATGCTTTAACAACATAATTGACAAGCAGTTTCAAATTTTCTGTTGGATGAAGAGTACTTATATAAAGTCTGAGTATACGATTAGCAGTAGTAAGCCATCTCGAGTGCGCCATTTTTCCAGGTTGACGGTTTGCCAGCTCAGGAGCACAGAAACCAGTTGATACAGCATTACTCATCTGATAAAGGTATTTTTGATCTGTACTAAGATCATCGATCACATTTCTCGGCAAGTCAGGCAAATTACCAGCCACCGCACAGAAAGACACGGGGGTTTTAGTTTCACAGCCAACTAATTGTTTTCCGATAGGTCCAGAATATTCTTTAGGCCCAGAAGTGGGACCATCTAAAGTAGAAAATAGATGACGAAGCGGTAATTCGTTAGCATGAAGTAAACAAACACACCATTGGAGTGGCCGTTTTAAATATTGCTCTAAATTTTGAATCACGCCACCCTTCCAACCGGCATTAGTTGCAGTTCCGTCACATCCCACGCAAATCAGGTCATCTAACTTCCAACGTTGTCCTTCTAATAAAGTTGTGATCGAAATCTGAATTTCCTTCCCAGTCCCACGATTCGGCGTTGTGTGACCTAAATAAATTGATCCAGGTTCAGCCAAAACTGAGACGTGTTCTTCTAAAACTTCTTTGCGACGGTAGCGATTCCCTATTTTCTCATTTATCAGAGTCTTGTCCTTACGTCCATCAAAGTAAATGCTTTTTATAACGGTGCTTCCAATATCTTTTGAGGCTTCGGTCCGGCCTTTAGATACCGCTCTGTGGATCTTGTTTTTATCAATAACCAGAGTTAACTCTTTGGTAGAAACCAAGCCAACGTCTGCCAAAACCGCCGAAGTTATAGCCGCAGCAGATCGCAACGATAAGCCGTATCTGTCACAGACCTTAGCCACGGTAGGCAACGGCAGTGTGTTTCGATTTGCCGTTGAAGTTGATGGCGCCTCTACTGAGGGCATGCTGGTCGATGATCCCTCTAATATCGGATTTATTTCCAGACAAGATTCACTCATCGCATCTTCATAACAGGCTGAGTCCGAATAGGTTTCCTGAGTAGAACAGAACTTTTTTGTTGCGCTTGTTGATTCTTCTATTTGTCTCTGCTGTCGTTTCATTAATCTAGTCGTTTCCTTCTTATCAATTCCGCCAATAGCCATTTTCCTGTCATTTCTCTGATCCAACATAAAATTTCTTTCATTGATGGGAACTTTTTTAGGTTTTAAACATGAACAAAATTTGAAAGAAGTGCATTTGCAAGCAGCAACGTCGAAGAGTTTTTCTGATAACACTGAGAAACATTTCAGTTTATTTTCATAGCTATCACTTCTTTTGTTTTTGGGGTATCTTTTTAAATGGAGATATTTTTCGAAATGTTGTTTTTGTAATTGAATAATTCGTTCTTTTGTTACGATTAGAATCGAAGCTTTGGTCCAAATATCGCATATTTTTTCAGAAACAATCGCAAATGTATCTGAATTTGATGGATCTTTTCCATTGTACTTCAATTTTAGATCGTGTTTTACGAATAAAATATATTTAATGACGTCCTTTATGGTTGGTAGCTGTCGATCGCCAAGTTCTTCGTAAGGTCCCAATATAGCACAAGTATGTAGTTTCACTACGCCTCAAACTCATTATTTAATCCACTTTTAAAAATAAAACAATCGCAACTGCACTTTAACGACACAAGAAACTGAGTGGCTTTGAAGAAAACACTCCCTAGTTAAGGTAAGAAACACTTCGAATTATGTTGAAAATTGAGGGTATTTGCAGGTTGAAACCTAGCAAAGATTTACTGATTGGGAACTTGTCAATGCATGCGAATTAAAATATTATGTTTACATTATACTTGAATGTAATAAAAAAGTTAATATTTTTATATATTCAATTCAGTTCAGCGAAATTAAAAAATGCGAAAAATTACAAAAAAGGTAAAATATTCTAAAGTTTGAAGATCGGTAGAGACCTGAAGATATAATTTCATTTTTATTTAAAAATTATTTTTGGAATCTACAATTAATTACACAAATTTTAAGAGGTCTTGCGTTTAGAAAAACTAAAAAAAAATATTTCGGGACATCCTAATGCTCATGCGACGTTGGTTTTGGTCGAAATTCAGCAATTTTTTGGAACGAACTTCGCTGCCATACGCTTCATGCCCAAAATTTCCGAAAAACTTGCATGGCATAAGCCAACCAATATGCCGACATCCTCATCAACTTCTATAATTGTAATTCGACGATTCTCCTCAGCAATATTTTCCTTACTTTCTCAACATTTTCAGAGCGAGCGTCGTCATTCACATTTTCTCCACCTTCTGCGAAAAGCTTGTAAAACTTGTGAACATTTTTTTGACTCAGAGTACTCTCACCGTATGCCACTGTCAACATTTAAAGTGTTTTTGAGCACCTAATTCGATTTTTTACATAAAATTTGAAGCAACTTCTTTGATCCATTTTTTTCTATAGCAGAAAATGGCCGAACACGCAAAACACTTGTCTTATTTATGCCTCTCACCTAAAACCGTTAACATGCATACACACATACGTGAACACCAAAGAAATATGTAAGTATATGTGCGAGGGTATTTTCACATGAAAAACTACAAAGAACCAGGAGAAAGGTTCAACCAATAATTTTAATATATATTTAGGAAAAATAGGAACAAAAAATTATACAACAAAAGTTCAACTTGACTAAAGTTATTAAATTAAAAAAGAAATTAAAATAACGTCATATGAAATAAGTATATGTGCATCGGCCTTTCTTTACACTTTTTTACAACGTTTCTATAACTTTCGATTTTCTAATATTTAATATGTTTTCCATTTTGAAAAAGGATATCATTTATACGTTTAGGCATAAAGTCTGTCAAGTTTTGAAGAGTGTAATCACCTATCGTATCCCACTCTTCCACTAAAGCACCTTTAATGTCTTTGATTGTCTCAAACTGCTGACCATTCTTATAAATACGGGCCGACAATATTCCCCAGAGGTCCTCAATTGCGTTTAAATCAGGACTTAGTGCTGGCCAATCCAGAACTGAAATTTTCTTGACTAATGGTAATAGCCTTAATTAAACGAGCGGTATGGATTGGGGCGTTTTTTTTTATATTTGTTTATTTATTTTCAACTAATAATATTAAGTACTATAATAAACAATAGTATTAGTATAGTAATGATGTGTTGTCGTACAATGTCTCTAGACGAGCTCTCAAGTACGTATATTATCTGATGTCGAGTAACTTTTCCTTAGTATTGAAATTAGTTTTGTTTTAACTTAGAAGTTATTATAATATTTTATATCTTTGATACAGGGAAAAAGGGAACAAACACGATGCATAGATAATTGTTTATAATAAAAGACTTAAAAGTAGTAAAAGAAGGTAGTCAGACTAGAAAGGTGGTGTGAGTTAGTGTTGCGTGTCATTTGTTAACCACCAGCAGTTTTTAATGGTAAGGGGGGATTCGATTTTGTCGCAGCTTGAAATATATGTATCAAAACGTTTATTATTTGCATTAAGTGTTTTTGATGTGATTATTTTATTGTTCGCTCTTCTGAATATGTGATATATTATTGGCGTGTGGTTTTCGTTTTGTATAAAGCCTTTTTTGTCGAGGTATAAGAAGGATTCGGGCGGTGGAAATCCATTAGAAATAGCTAGTGAGAAATAATCGTCGCTTTCGTAGTAAAACGCTCTTATTAATATGTTATTGGTATTGTATAGGCAACGCCGGATATGTTTTCTTATTAAATTTACTAGTATGTAACCCCCGAAAATCGGGTGGGCTTTTTCCCCACGGAAAGTAAACAGCATAAGTGACACTTTTATATATTAAAAGTTATGATGATCAGAAAAGTGTATATTTTTATTCATATGTAATATGTAAGAACTTATGCAAATAACATTTTTAAAATTTTTTTCAGTTAAATCAGTATTTTTTTTTTAAATTACTTCATTATAAACTACATTCAACGCCAAGTTTTCGTTATTGCCCATTTGAACTCGTATATTTTCCCCGGCTTAACGCAACATAAAGTTGGCCGTGAGCAAAGCAATCCTCCTTTAAATGAAGGCCCACCTTTGATAATGTTTGCCCCTGGGCCTTATTTATTGTTATGGCGAAGACTATTGTAGTGGGAAATTGGCGGCGCTTCAACCTAAAAGGAAGTGTGGTTTCGCTCGGCTGCAAATTTATACGAGGCAATAGAAATCGCTTTCCCTGAGAATCTCCGCATAACACTTCCGCGTGCAAACAATTCGGATACATTTGTTTTATGATAAGTCGTGTGCCATTCACCAACACAATTATACAATTTTTTTTTTGCCATTAGTAAAATTTCTTTGATTTGCAAAAGTAAAAATTTTTTTTTCACAGATCTTTACGTTTTAAAAAATTTTAAGAAGAATGGTAAAAAAAATTTTCAAAGTTCATATTCATATGTATATGACTTGATAATGGCTGCATACATAAAAATATACATGTACACACATAGAATACAATACAAAGAAAAAAAAACATTTAAAAATGTATATCTGTGTCAAAAAGTTCGTTGATTTGATGGGTAATAGTGTTCTTTTAAATGGCGTTGGGCGTAGACGATTACTATAAAATTTGTCTGAGAATAGCCCAAATACAGTTTACCTTTGAAATAGTATCAAATAAATAACTAATTTGTCTCCCTCTCTCCTCATTTTAACACACTTTTATTAGGTCGGGTTGTATGTATGTATGTATGTATGTATGTATGTATGTAACGGAATCTTTGAGCTTAATTTTCACTGGCTTCTAAACATCTGATCGACTTGAAATTTTGCACACCTATCAAGGACCGATGACAATGCAATAATTTGATAAAAGTTTTCCATTATCCTTATTGGGATTGCCAGGATTAATATTTTCTATTTTTACCTGTGGGCAAAAATTAAGGTGAATTTGAATCTTTGAATCTTTTTAACACACTTTTATTAGGTCGGGTTGTATGTATGTATGTATGTATGTAACGGAATCTTTGAGCTTAATTTTCACTGGCTTCTAAACATCTGATCGACCTGAAATTTTGCACACCTATCAAGGACCGATGACAATGCAATAATTTGATAAAAGTTTTCCATTATCCTTATTGGGATTGCCAGGATTAATATTTTCTATTTTTACCTGTGGGCAAAAATTAAGGTGAATTTGAATCTTTGAATCTTTTTTAACACACTTTTATTAGGTCGGGTTGTATGTATGTATGTATGTATGTATGTATGTATGTATGTATGTATGTATGTATGTATGTAACGGAATCTTTGAGCTTAATTTTCACTGGCTTCTAAAAATCTGATCGACTTGAAATTTTGCACACCTATCAAGGACCGATGACAATGCAATAATTTGATAAAAGTTTTCCATTATCCTTATTAGGATTGCCAGGATTAATATTTTCTTTTTTTACCTGTGGGCAAAAAGTAAGGTGAATTTGGTTGTAAAATGAAAAATCTTTATTTATTCTTGTAAATCAATTTCATCCCCATCAAAATAATCCCCTCTCGATAAAATACACCTATGCCAACGATTTTTCCAATTCCCGAAACATGCCAAATAGTCCATTTCCGGTATAGCCATCAGCACCTTCTTCGATTCAGCTTTTATCTCCTCAATCGACTCGAAACGCGTTCCCCGGAGTGGCCTCTTGAGTTTTGGGAATAGCCAGAAGTCACACGGAGCCAAATCTGGCGAATACGGTGGTTGCGGAACGATATGCGTGGAATTTTTGGCGAAATGGTCACGAAGAACGAGTGCAGTGTGAGACGGTGCATTATCATGATGCAAAAACCAAGAGTTGTTGGCCCATAATTCTGGTCTTTTTAGATGAATTGCTTCACGTAAACGACGTATAACGCTCAAACAATATTCCTTATTAACAGTTTGGCCAGGTGGAAGGAATCCATAGTGCACCACACCACGAAAATCGAAAAAAAAACTGGCCAATGGAGTGGGGTAGCCGTTTCTCTGGCTCCCTCCACGAAATAAGTTCTTCATCCCGATTACTTCTTTATCACGGCCGATAACTGCATAGCTTTAGACTCACAGTCGATAAGAAAGGAATTAAATATAACACGAATATATCGAATCATTAATTCACTGACTGCAATGATAACAATAATTTTCATTCATTATAAAAAATAGTTAAAAAAAAGAAAACTAAAAAACACGCTTTTTTGCTAATCGAACTAAAAAGTAGAAAATAAAAAATAGTTTAAAAAACTAAAAAACACGCTTTTATTGCCAATCGAACTAAAAAGTATAAAATAAATTTTAATGACAAAGAGACCTATAATGAAGTAATAGCACTTGAAGGATCAGTCATAGTCAACTACCTCAGAACAGAATTATAACAAAAATTAAGATACAAATAGAATAATTCAAATTCGAGTTAAAAGCATGGGATGCATTTTGCTTCACTTTCATAACCTTCTGTACATAGGTAGTTGCCAATAGAATGATTGTAATATTGACTATATCAAGCATCCCACAGTTTTAACTCGAATTTGAATTATTCTATTTGTATCTTAATTTTTGTTATAATTCTGTTCTGAGGTAGTTGACTATGACTGATCCTTCAAGTGCTATTACTTCATTATAGGTCTCTTTGTCATTAAAATTTATTTTATACTTTTTAGTTCGATTGGCAATAAAAGCGTGTTTTTTAGTTTTTTAAACTATTTTTTATTTTAAAACTATTTAAAATTTTGAGTTTTGCAAAAAGGATCAAACGCACACAAAATTTTTAAATACATACATACGTTTATATATTGTAGTTCAATTGTACCATACATGAACGAAAACAAAAGTGGATGCTTCTACCAATCATATCCAATACGTGACGTTTTAATCATTTATCACTTACCTGCTCTATTCCTCCACTTAAAGTAGGAACTCTTCTACGAACTCTCTTGGTCGTCCTCTAGGCATATTTTAAAATTAAATGTGGATGTACATTTTTCATAAAATAAATTCTATTTTGCGTCTGTCCAAAACTCTTTCTAATTTGCACTGTTACCGTTGTTTTAAGTGAATTGACAAATTTCAAGTCAATTGTCAATTCATACCAATTATTGCCATCACAACAAAATTTTGAAAAAAAATCGCAGCACCCGTTGGGACTATGTTCATGAATACATATTTATTAGTAAAGAGAACAAAACAAAACAATTATTGAGAATCCAAATGTATACAATGCTGTGCTCATTAGAAAGAGAGCTAAACAAAGCAAACGTGCTCATATATATGCGTATATTTGTGTGTCATCCCTCTTTGCATAGACACCGCTGTTATCAATATGAAAATTTTGATAACTTTACACGCAAATATTTCATGAACAAATTAACCAATTTTAATTTTCATAATTTTCCGGAAATATGCTCATCAAAACCTTTCTTTTGATCTATATTTCATATCTGTACATATTGTAGTTTAGTCAGAATAAGCGCCATGTTTTAAAATAATACTATAGACTAGTATGTAACCCCCGAAAATCGGGTGGGCTTTTTTCCCACGGAAAGTAAACAGCATATGTGACACTTTTATATATTAAAAGTTATGATGATTAGAAAAGTGTATATTTTTATTCATATGTAATACCTATGTAAGAACTTATGCATACCTATAACATTTTTAAAATTTGGTTCAGTTAAATGAGTAATTTTCTTTTTTAAATTACTTCATTATAAACTACATTCAACGTGAAGTTTTCGTTATTGCCCATTTGAACGCGTATATTTTCCCAGGATCTAACCCGGCTTAACGCAACATAAAGTTGGCCGTGGGCAAAGCAATTCTCCTTTAAATGAAGCCCCACCCTTGATAATGTTTGCCCCTGGGCCTTATTTATAGTTATGGCGAAGGCTATTATAATTGGAAATTGGCGACGCTTCAACGTAAAGGGAAGTGTGGTTTCGCTCGGCTGCAAATTTATACGAGGCAATAGAAATCGCCTTCCCTGAGCCTCTCCGCATAACACTTCCGCGAGCAAAAAATTCGGATGCATTTCTTTTACGATAAGTCGTGTGCCATTCACCAATCCTTCTGCTGGCTTAAATTGCGAATCAACATTATCACTGTTCCAATTTTCAGTTCAAGCTTATGCTTGTGAATCATGTGAAACAAGCTTGTGAATCTTGTGAAACAATCGTATCAGCGCTGAGATATGTGCGCTCTTGACCAAGTAGCATATCGACTATACTCGAGTTTATGATGGCACATTGGTAATTTTTTGGACATAATATGGCTCGGTCTTTTAAATTATCAATTTCTATTATTCCATTATTTGGTTGGAAAACCCAGTCAATGAGGTTTCCGTTTTTTAAAAGAATTTGATCAGGAATTTTTATTCTTGATGCATTGTCTTGCCCTTCGCCGTGTCCTATGCGCAAAAGAAAATTACAATAGTCGGGTTCTTGACTACGCATATTGATTGTGAGCTTAAATGATTTAAAAAATTTCCACAAAGAGCAACGTTTTAAACAATTATCAACTATGCCAGTTCGCGTACTTCTCGGTACCACAGGCAAAACTTGCCTAAAGTCTCCACCCAGAATAATAATTTTCCCACCAAAAGGAGTCTCATTTTGGTGAATATCGCGGAAAAGACGATCTAAACACAACAGAGCTCTGCCAGGTACCATGCTAGCATCATCCCAAATAATAGCTTTTGCTGCCTTTAATCCCTGACCAGCTTTAGTGTTTGGTTTTACCAAAGAAACTGACGATTCAGTCATCGGTATGGGAAATTTAAAAACGCTGTGAGCAGTTCGCCCGCCTGGCAACAAAATTGAAGCTATACCTGTCCAAGCTACGGTAATCACTGTTTCTCCAATACCACGAATATAGTGAGTAAGAGTTTTATATAGAAATGTTTTTCCAGAGCCACCAGGTCCATCAATAAAAACAGCTTTAACAGATATGCCCTCATCATTTAGCATTGTACATACTTCGTCAAAAATGTGTTTTTGTTCTCGATTAAGCTGATCTTTTAATATTTGTGCGCATATCAAATCGACTTCAATGTCAGTTGTTAAAGTTGTAAGGTGGTCTGCAAAAGAAACTTCCGGCAAACCAAAATGTTTTAAAGATGTATTGTGGGAAAGTTAAATTTGATTGATTTCCCGCAACGCCAATATTTCACTTTCTACTACATTATTATCTCTTACAAAATCTTCAATAAAATATTCTTTAAATGTTGTCCAAAGTTCAAGGGGCGAAGTAGGTTCTCCAAACACGCAAATCATGGCAAAAATACGTCTTAGCTGTGAGGGCATTTTGAAGATAGAAACTTCTGTCAAAACAGCAACCCATTCCGAGTTATCCACTAATAGCTTTCGTTTGACGGCCGATTCCCAAAAAGAAGAGAGGAGCTCATTACCAACTGTCAATAAATGATTGTATGATTTAGGACCCTTTATGGAAACTAACAGTAAACGTAATGCAAATCGTTCTCGATCCTTTGGATCGACCGTATAAATTCTGCCTATTGCGTTGGCTAAATTTTTTCTTCTCTGCCACGAACGTGAGCCTTGTTGCCAAGTGTAATGTTCAGGAATTTCTTGGTAAGTCAATGTATTAGCAAAAGTATCTATTGTATTCAGCTTAAAGTACGCAGTAAGTGTAGTGTCTCGGAATTCCGTAATCGCTTCTGCTATAATAGCACTGTCTTCACGAAAGTAAATATTTTGTAAATTTGGAAGGTGTTTACTGTGTGTGATTTTTCCTGCATTGGAAATTCAAAAAGTCTCCAACACGCTTCTGGTGCGCTTACATACCTAGCATCTACAAAAGTCGTTATCTCATCAAAATTAATGCAGTTACTAACAGGTTGTTCAATGATCTGAATACTTGCACAATCATATCCTTTATAGATATATTTATGTAGGTACTTAACACTTTTGATTGAAGAACATATTTCAACATTGATGTGAGCGGCGTATTTTTTTGTTAAGTATTTATTATATGGTACGATCCATCGATTATCTAATTCAATTTGGTTTTGATTGACTCGAACTAAAACTTTGCTCCCGTCATCGCGGCGACGATACTGGGGATACCCATTGACATCTTGCAAAGTAACTTCTTGAAATAGTTTTGGATATTTTTTTGTGCATTCTCCAGATTCAGACATGCAAGGCGATGAAGGATTAAGTGGGCCACATGGACCATGCACCATACATTTTAAAACAATTTCATGAAGTTCAGGCTCAGTTTCTTTATTCGGAATTTCAGCACAAACAGCCAAGTCTATAATACAAGCATCAATAATGGCATCTGCATCATGAAGAGCAACCAAAATATGTGCATGCGGTAGACCTCTTTTTTGAAATTCTATTACGTATAGAAAATATTTCACCCTTCCAAATACATGCTTTTTTGAAATATCATTTAAAAGATCTTTTAGTTTTTGCTTAAAAACTCGCGCTATTAAGGGGTCAGTCTACTTTGGAGACTCGAAAAAAAGGCTATATTCGTGATTTTTTTTTTGAGAAAACTATAAATGATAGTAATATAAAATTTGTTTGATTTATTAAATAAAGTCTTAAAATTCAGAAATAAATTTTTTTTTATTCAATTTTATAGTATTTTTAGTAAAAAAATAGCAGTGAAGCGTAACGTCTCAAACATGGGTTGGTGAGGCAGCTCCATCAGAACTCAAGAACGGCTTGTCTGAAACAAAAAAATCAAAATGTTTCAGATTCAGTAAGATACTGGCTACAAAATGACCCTCGGATATTAGGTTTTAATGAAGACAAAAAAAATGGCTGATAAAAATGGAAAATTTTTGATAGAACGGTTTTTTTTTCGCATATTTAAAAAAAATATATAGTAAAAATTTAAAATTTCAAAACCCCCGAGCGTCAATTTGGTGCAAATTATGTCTAGAATAGGTGATCCAAATTTTATGAAAATCGGTTGATTAGTTTTTGAGATACAGTGGAGCTAGATTTTGAAAACGTTGTTTTGAGAAAAACGCGTTTAAAGTTTTTAATGCACGCTATACGCGCAGGTAGACGAAATGATGTTCAGGTAAAAAAAAAATAGTTAGAGTGCTCGGATTTTCTTAAAATTTTTACACAATATTTCTGGATATATATACTTTCAAATTATGCAAAAAAAAAAAATTGAAAAATTTTAAAGTGACAAAGTAGACTAACCCCTTAACTCAGGACGCTTTTGGGGTACTTGATACTGTTCAATGTTTTGAGTTATCTCAGGCCATTTTGGATTAGAGGTAAAAGTTATGAAAAGTGACGGCTTTCCATGTTTTCTAACAATAGCCATGGCATCTTGGTAATGCATATTCATATTGCGAGGTGAGCCTGGAAAACTGTAAGGCAGGACGACAATGCGACCAGGGCGTGCATTTTCTAGTTCTGCTTGACGCATAACATAATCGTGTAAGCCAGCATATGTTTCAACTCGAAGCTGATGTTGGTGATTACGCAAAAACGCCAACCTTGCACCCTGTATTCTAACGTACTGATCAACTAAATATTGTTGCCAAAGTTTACCTGAAGCATGAAGTAAGCTGAAACCTTCTCGAATCGCCATTCGATATTCAACGAATTGCAACTGTGTGACCCTGAACCTGCGACTTGTTCTGTATTCTTGCTCATGTAGTAGTGCTTCGTCGTATCCTGGCTCACCATAGGGAAATAAAAGAGGGTAAACCAAGGGATCGCATAATCTATGTAAAGTTGAAATCGTGGTGCAATACTGTGTTTCTGAGCTGTGAGAAAATACTCTTAAATCACGGCTTGCCGGTGGTTCACCATCCTCAGTTGTGAAAACGGCTGCAATTTCTGAGCAGTTAGGCAAATTATAACGCCGATTCGCATGACTACTGAAGAAAATCATGCTCACTTTGTGCGGAAGTCCATTTGCCTGTCGTGCCCTCTGTTCCCCCTTGCGTTCAACTTGTGCCATAAATTTATACTGACGGGCTAAGGGATTCACGGTTGATATCATCTCGTGTAGGCATTTCATCAAGGAACTATCGCAATTTGCATTCCTTTGTAGTCGAATGTCAGTGGCTTGGTCAGTATCAAGTATATAAAGTTGTGCGTATAATGAGTTTGAATCATTATTAGCATGAAGAGGACCCACTCGATGGTAAATTGATCCATGTATCCGAAAACAATAAGGGCCACGTCCTGGTGGCTCTACAATTTTAGCTTCAAAAGATGCAAAAGCGAATGAGCTATTTATTTGTCTTATATTCTCTAAGTAATGGGACCGGAAAGAGTTCAAATTATTTTCAAAAACCCTTTCCAAAAAATCAGGTACGCGAGGTATCGGTATCTGCACTTTCCCACCGTGGCAGCATGTAAGGAATTGATTTCTTCCCTATAAAAAATTTTTCTTTATCAAGTTTACTAAAGTTTTTCAATAATGGAGAGTTACCTTTTCACATTTAAAATGTTTAGCATTGCAATGCAAACATATACTGGTTAAACCACCAAGCGTGCTATATTCTGCATTAAATGCTGGATCTAGAGCTTTTTTGTATGTACTTGTGCTTGCATGAATACGGACCTAAAAAACATGAAATCGTTTAAAACATACTATATTATATGAAGCGGAAGCAAAGAGATGTAAGTTTTCAACAAAACCCGATTTAAGCGCGCAACCACATTGTTAAAACTCTATCTTATTTGAAGGATAGACATGTACTCTTTTCTAGTACGACACATCGCGTGCCAAATGCTAAAAGGGCGTTTATAGCAAGTAGATGGATCCATGCCAAAAGCGTATCAAATAAAAAACTAATTTGTCTCTCTCTCTTCATTTTTTAAAACTATTTAAAATTTTGAGTTTTGCAAAAAGGATCAAGCGGACACAAAATTTTTAAATACATACATACGTTTATATATTGTAGATCAATTGTACCATATATGAACGAAAACAAAAGTGGATGCTTCTACCAATCATATCCAATACGTGACGTTTCAAACATTTATCACCTACTTACCTGCTCTATACCTCCACTGAAAGTAGGAACTCTTCTACGAACTCTTCTTGGTCGTCCTCTAGGCATATTTTAAAATTAAATATGGATGTACTTTTTTCTTAAAATAAATTCTATTTTGCCTCTGTCCAAAACTCTTTCTAATTTGCACTGTTACCGTTGTTTTAAGTGAATTGACAAATTTCAAGTCAATTGTCAATTCATACCAATTATTGCCATCAGAACAAAATTTTGAAAAAAATTCGCAGCACCCGTTGGGACTATGTTCATTAGACTGGCCGCAGCTTGTATGGAGAAAAATAAAAATTGAAAATCCAAAAGTTTTCGGGTCGTAAAACATGAGGTTAGATGCAATAAAGAACGGTATATTTTTTCAGCCCGATCCGATGATGTCTAACCGTGCCCATTTGATCCCAAAGTATGGCAAATTTAAAAAAATCACAATTTTTACAAATTTTTTGTAGTTTCCAACTTTTTTGTTCGAATCTTATATTTATTGATGTGATGCGATTTTAATTAATGATCTTGTTTACTTTATTGCGGTATGGCCCAATTTATATCGCGAAAGCCGCCTGACCAAAGGCGCTTTCAGCACACATAACTGATTAGTGATACGTGGAAAATATGTCACCGTCAGTTGAGTAATAGAAATTGTGTTTTATGAACGGTGTGTTGAACCAGCTGCTAAATGAAATAATTATTTTTAAATTTTATGCAAAGGTACTTTTTAAATAATTTTTCACACTTCACTATAATAATAAAAATAAAAATTTGTTTCATAATCAACACTTTGGTGATCACTAAACAATTCATCAACTGTTGTGTTCGCTGAATACGCTAAAAGTTTTGAATTTTTACTCGACATTTCAATTAGTAGGCTTTGACATTGCATTCTTATTCAAAGTGAATTTTTTTCTCGATATTTGAATTGGTAGGCTATGGCATTGCATTTTTTATTCAGTTTCAGTTTAATTTTAATTTTTTTTTAGTTGCGTTTAATAGTACAAAAGTAATTAGTTAGTGAAAAAATGAGTTCAAAATCATTATCATGCATTCCGAAAAAAAGATTACGTTCTGAGCAAAAAATATTTCTTATGGGTGAATGTAAAAGTGTTATTTTGGGGGCCAAGTTGCCATCAATGAAACAGGTGCTCCAATTATTGTTTTACAAAATGAGGCACAAAAACTTGACTTTGGAAAGCAGTATGAAATACACGATTGGTGCCACGATTGAATTTTGGAAAAAAGCTAAAATTCCCACGGCGCAAGAAAAAAATTGTATTAAAAAACTTAAAAATCTTTACGAGGAATGGAGAAATTTACAAAAACATTCCAGGACTCCTAACGAGAAGTGTCGTAAAAAGAAGCAGAGTTTAAGGCTAAAATTGAAAACTTCATATTTGACATTGCAGCCATGGATGCCCTAGGTATAATGAAAATGCAGGAAGATAAAGACTTTCTTTTGCTCCAAAGAAATAGAGGACGTCCAGGTAGTATGTATGGTGCCGATACTGTACTCACAAGAAAAGAAAAACGCAAAGAGCAACGAATGGAAGAAGAAAGCGCGTTGAAAAGCATTTAGTTCATACGAGTAGAATGCTTGCATGCATGGACAAATGTAACTTCTCAACAAGAGATGTCATGCATTTGGTGAGTGCAACGGTTGCTGCCTTCATGCAAAATGTCAATGAAACGCCGTCAATAAAAATGGAAGATTTAATTCTTAATCGAACAACATTACATTCGATGAGGAGAGATTATCGTCGCAGACAAGCTCAAGAGATTATTAATGGATTCAATGTAATGGTTTTACTAAATATGTTTATAAGATTTGGGATTCTTGACCTTTCTTTTTACTTGTTTGTAGATTCCCGACGTTTTTGTCCTTCACTGGGATGGCAAGCTGCTTGCAGAAATCCGAGATAACAAAAATTGAAAGTTCAACGGGAGATGCAATAGCTGCAGAAATACATAATTTTTTGTGCAAGTGGAAGCTCGATGATTTAGTGGAAATTGATACAACAGCTGCTAATACGGGAGTTAATAATGGAGCAGCGTTCTTGCTTGAAAAAAGGTTGGGCCGAAATCTACTTTTCTTTTCCTGTCGTCACCATGTTAGTGAGTTGCTAGTCAAATCAGTGTTCGAACTAAATTTTGGCAAATCATCAGCACCGGAACTTCCCTTAATCAATCGTTTCTCTAACAGCTGGAAAAACATTAATTCTAAGTCATTCAAAAGTGGAATATCGGAAAATGAAGTTCGGAAAGTCTTTACAATAGCTGAAGTGGAAATATTTAAGAATTTTTGTCTAACTGCATTAAATAGTCACCACACTCGTGCCGATTATAAGGAATTACTACAACTATCGTTGCTCTTTGTTGGGGAAGACGTACCAAATTTTTCACAAGTACGGTCACCTGGTGCAACATCACAGGCAAGGCTTATGTCGAAGTGCCTATATTGCTACAAAATGTTTCTGTTTCGCGAGCAATTGGTGTTAACGACTTCAGAGATAAAGAGTCTAAGAAGCGTTTGTTTTTTTTAACCTGCATCTACGTTCCATATTGGTTTCGTTGTGTGGATCCAATAGCTGCTCCACAAAATGACCTTAAGCTCATTCAAGATGTGATTGTATATTTCGATAGAATGTATCCAATGCCTTGTTATGTAAAAGTAAAAATCATTTATGGTATTTGTCGGAAGAGGCGGTTGGCCTTTCATTTTTTGATGATCAAATTTCTTCACATATTAAGCGAAAAATGGTGGAAGTAATTACTAGCGATAACCAGAAGGAAGATGCTGTTCCAAAGAGAGTTGTTGCAACAATGTCAGAAATAACGCTTTACGGCAGCAAAAATATAAATGATTTTATTTCACCAAGAACTAAAACATTCTTTACCCGCTTAGGAATTGAAACAAGTTTTTTGGAATCAGATTCTTCAACATGGCAAGAAAGTGAAGACTATATAGCGGGAAAACGAATTTGTCAGCATTTGTCTGTAGTTAATGACGCCGCAGAGAGAGCATTGAAATTGATCACAGACTACAACAGATCGCTTACTTATAATGAAGAAGATAAACAGTACTTACTGCAAGTTGTTGAACACTACAGGCAATTGTATCCGTCTTTCACCCAAACATCTCTCATTAAATAGACAATCTAATTCTTTAATTAAAATTTTATTAAATTAAAACAAATTATATAAAGTTAAATTATATACAATATATATTAAGTATATACATATTAAATTAAATTAAATTATATAAATTGGAAACAAAAAAAATTTTTGTAAAAATTGTGAATTTTTGAAATTGGCCATACTTTGGGATCAAATGGGCACGGTTAGGCATCATCGAATCGGGTTAAAAAATTACACCGTTTTTCATTACTCCTAACCTCATGTTTTAAGACCCGAAAATTTATGGATTTTCACAAAAAAAAAGTTACGGCCCGTCTAATGTTCATGAATACATATTTATTAGTAAGGATATCAAAACAAAACAATTATTGAGAATCCAAATGTATACAATGCTGTGCTCATTAGAAAGGGAGCTAAACAAAGCAAACGTACTCATATACATACATATGTGCGTATATTTGTGTGTCAACCCGCTTTGCATAGACACCGCTGTTATCAATATGAAAATTTTGATAACTTTACACGCAAATATTTCATGAACAAATTAACCAATTTTAATTTTCATAATTTTCCGGAAATATGCTCATCAAAACCTTTCTTTTGATATATATTTCATATCTGTACGTGTTGTAGTTTAGTCAGAATAAGCGCCATGTTTTAAAATAATACTATAGATAATATGACAATCAATTCTGGGCACTTTCGCCGTGTTATAAAGCTTTGAATTCGAAATGTATTTGGTATAATTACTATTTTGTGATCTGTATAAGGAAGTACATGATCGTAGTATTCTTCTCTCAAGCGTCCTTAGTCATTCCATATATGAGGGTGAAATGTTGTACCAAATTGAGCAACCATATGTGAGTATCGGTCTTACCAGGGTTTGATACATTAATATTTGGACTTTCTTGTGCAGTAGTTTCGATGAAAACATTTTTTTATAGATATGGAAAGCTCTTGCGGTCTTCTCGACTTGGCGGTTAATGTGGTCGTTATAGTATAAAAATTGATCAAGGTGAATACCGAGATATTTGACTCTCTCAGTGGTATGAATAGGGATTCTGGTTTCGTTCGATATTATATTTAGATTTTTTCAGTTTTTTCTGATATTTGAGTTGCATCTTTTTATGGGTGGACGAAACAAAATACTTTCGCATTTCTTTGTATTTATTTTAAGATGCCAGTTAGCTGCAAAATCTTCTACAATATTGTATTTCAGTTGCAGATTTCTGTTAATATCCTCTATTGTTCTGTCTGGATGGTAAATGACAGTAACACCAACAAAGGCTATGATATTGTCTATTTTATGCAGCAAGTCAAGTATAAAGAGATTGAAAAGAACTGGGGCATTTACTGTCCCTTGTTGCAAACCATTTGCTATATTAAATTCGCGACTACTTTTCATATTATTTATATGTACTGAAAATCTTCTTTTTTTTGACAGCATGTTATAAATGAGAATGGAGAGATGAACCGGGAATTTATAGCCTATGAGTTTAGACATCAGGCCTTCGATCCACACTTTGTCGAAAGCTTTTTCAATGTCTAAGAAGCAAGCTTCTGTGACATGTTTTTTATTCCAGCTCCAGTTAATTTCGTAGGTCAAAAGGTTAATTGCATGTATAGTTGAATGTCTATACAACGAAAATACAACGTTTCGGAATTCGTTAGTCCAAAATTTATATTTTTCGGCAAATGCTAAACGCGCCTTAATGTGGCGTGCTAATAGTCTTGGTACCAGCTCCCGCAAACAATATTTAAGTGTTCCGTCCTCGACCAAAATTTGATGTATTCGTCTAATGGTGACCTTAAAATTTAAATGGTGTTTGATTTCCTTGCAAGACATTTGTTTTTCGAATTTCTCGTTTGCATCTGCTGTCGATGTTAGTTGGCCTGCCGCTTCGTTTGAGTGGACCATATGTTTCTGGATTTTTAAGAAAGTTGCTAATGGCATTTCTATGCTGATTTACTCTAGCAGTAGTTTCATGAATACTTTTGCCACTTTCGCTTAGCCCTTTAATCAGACCACGCTCTGCATCGGATAAATGTCTTCCACAGATTAACCCTACAGATTAACCCATCAGTAATTCAATTATTCTTTATTCAAAAGAAGTAATCTATTTTACTTACATTTTTCTTTATGATATCAATGCAATAACACAAAATGTTGATAACTTGCTCTATATGCGTGCCAAATCAATACTGTTATCTGATTGCACATACAGTGCCGCTCAACTGAATAGGTTTGAAAATTATTTCTTCTATTTTTTCTTCTCTCTTTGTTTCTATGGCATTTTTTCCTTCTTTCTTTTTTGTTTTGTACCTTCATTTGTTTACTCATATAAAATGTAACGGGTTCTATGCAACGGTAAGTCAGAATTTTGCTTTCATCGTGGAATTCGCTAAATGTGTGGTCTATTTTTGGCTCATCTGATTAGGTTTGACAAACTTGACTTCACTTTTTGATTGACTGCGTGATTGAAAACATATAATTTCTTTGGTCTACTTAAATTTAAAGTAATTGCTACCATTTTTTTTAATATGAGTCGGGGAAAACCTTTGACCGATTTTGTAAAAGGTCAAATTAAAGGCTATATTGAATCTGACCTAAAACATAATGAAATAGCAAAGAAGATTGGTCGAAGCCAAAACGTGGTAAGCAAAATTCTTCGTAATGAAGCCGATTACGAGAAAAAAATGAAAGCAGGGAAAAAATATGCTACAACGGCATCAGGGAGGCGACTAATCCTTCGAGCTGCTTCGAATTCCCACCTCTCTGCCAGTAAAATCAGGGATGAATGCGGTGTAAATGCTAGTGTGGCAACGGTAAAACGAGTTATTCGGAGTGCTAAACACTTAAAGAGATTAAAAATAAAAAAAAAACCTCCTCTCAATCACATGACATGGAACTAGGAGTGGAAGGCTGTGGTCTTCTCCGACGAAAAAAAGTTCAATCTCGACGGACCGGTGGGCTACAACTACTATTTTCATGATATGCGAAAAGAGGAATGCTTTTTGAGTCGTCATCACTCCTGTACAGGAGGCGTAATGGTTTGGGTAGTCATATCGTTTTATGGAACTTGCGAGCTGCAGTTTGTTTCATCAAAGATGAATGCAAATGTCTACAAGACTGTGCTCCAAAAGGCTTTTCCCCAGTTTTCCGAAATTTTTGGACCTATTCAATGGATGTACCAAAAAGACAACGCCCCCATCCATACAGCCCTGGTTACAAAACAGTGGATTAAGTACCAGAATGTCAACTTGCTCGAGTGGCCGCCATACTCCCCAGACATAAATATTATCGAGAACATTTGGGGACTTTTATCCAGGAGAGTGTATGAAGGGAGAAGACAATTTCAAGACTCGGCAACCCTGGTTGAAGCGATTAAAAAAGCCTGGTCAACTATTTCACTGAGTGAAATTGAAAAATATTACGATTCCTTATTAACTCGAATGTTTGAAATAATTAAGAATAAGGGTGGTCATACCAAATATTAAATAATGCAGAAATAGTGCCTTTTATTATTTAAGTTAGCAAGTGCCATGAAATATTGATGTGAATAATTTTTTTTGTTATAGTTTTGTTGGTCAATCCTATTCACTTGATCCAAAAATAATGTAGATTTTCAGCTATGTTTTTGAAAATATTATAAAAAAATATAAAAACCAAACTAAACCAAAAAAATAAAACCTTTGTATTTTATAAATAATTGATCGTTTTACTTAACAAAATTTATTTGGTTTAAATCCGAGTGCTCGTTATGAAGATATTGTGTTTTAAGTCTAAAAAAGAAGTCAAACCTATTCAGTTGAGCGGCACTGGATACTTATTTCATATGAAAACCAAATCTCGCAACAAAAATTTGTAATAACGGTACTAAGAATAATGACCAAAGAAGAATTTTGCAAGCGAATAGTTAAGTTGGATTGCAAATAAAGACTTTGGCATACGAAACAAAAATGTACCGTTACTATCAAGAAAGATATCGGTATAAAAAACTTTGCATATACTTATTTCTGTGAGGTATCTTCGAGTACCTACATAAAAACAAATAATAATCGAAAGTCGAATGTACGCAGCCCGCAAAATTTGAAAATTCAACTTATTTTTTGAGCACACCTCGTATATATGCGCATTACGAATATGGCAAACAAAACCACAATGCAGAATCATTGAAGGTTGTTTATAACAACCTATATTTTTTATTATACTTTACTCTTACATTATGCGAAAATTTTCCTTTCGAGCCCCCAACAACTTGTCGTTAAGATGCGATATTTTCGTACAAAGCAGTGATAACCTATGCACCTACCATTTTTACGTACTGATGGGGGTAGCAGTGATCCGTTCACGAGTGCTATCGACAGAAGCACGTAAAAGCATGTATGTATAGCACACATACACAC
>JAYXIM010045557.1:0-16190 GCA_037575425.1 Anastrepha fraterculus
TGTAGGAATCGGTAAAAAGACTAGAAGTGGTCAAGTTTACTAATAAACATTTATCGACAATGCAACTCTGTGGTCAATAGTAATATATCGATTAAAAAGAAAGAACGAACACGAGTTTGATCTTCCTCTTCCTCTTTGAGTTTTGTAAACGTTTGGTTGTCGCTAAAATTGAATCCAACTATATTGAATTAATCATTTGTATTTTCATAATTATAAGTTTTCAAACATATTCATTAATAAACATTTCACATAAAGAAACATTAATTCAAGTGCATTATCGCTTCGTTATAATGAATTCTATCGTCTTAAAATAATAACCCCACAAATTTGGTGTCAGAAGTGGGATAGACGATGAAATCGTGAAAAACTTAAAAAAAATGAATATTGAAAACTAAAACATACAAGACCGTCGAACAAAAATTGCCGAGGATATTGCAAGATATATTTGTGAAGCATTTCTTATAAATCGTTAAACTTTTAAGAAATTGCGAAATTTTATGCAATTGTGGCAGTGGCAACGAAGCAAGCTGGGAGAGAGAGAGAGACAACTAGTCGTGTTGGCATTTGGCTGGGAAGCACGAACAAAAGGAGAAACTGCAAATTTTGCGTGGCAAAGGCTGATATCGCAGTATCTTACAAATTTGCAAATTTTACGTGGCAGAGGCTGGAAACGAAAATTTGTAAGCAAAATCATCGGAGGACGTCTCAACTTGGTGCGACACTTAGAGGAAAGCAGATCGGTGACGTCAGCAGCGAATGCAGAGCGTGTGCAAAGAGAAGAAAAATAAGAGGAAGAAATTGGAGTGGTAACACCAAAACACGCGTAAGGTGTAGAGAAAAATCGTATTGAAATTTTATCCGAAGATATTTTAAAGTTTAAATATTGATTTGATAATACTGTTAAAACTAAATGAAATACTTGAAAATTAACGTAACGTAAATATCAACTTGATGGTTTCGAATTAGCATCGGCAAATGTTAACATTACATATAAATTGAGAGTCTAGTTGGAAAAAGTTAACATAACCTTAACAGTTGTGGAATTGAATTTGAATTCCTATTTGAAGTGCATACATTTTATAACTATTTTATTAACCTTTAAGTTAAGCATTTATAAAACTGTTTATAAAAATAATTTAATATTTCAGTACATGTAAAGCACAAGCACAAACGAGCACAAAATGAACAGAGACGAAATATTGGCGTGTACAGTTAACGAGTTAAAAGAGAAGTTGTCGGCATTAGATTTATCAACAACCGGTAGAAAACAATCATTGCAAGACCGATTATTAGAGCATTATGAGTTGCAAGTCGATGATGAAATCCTTGATAGTTCAGTAGAGGCTGTAGGAGCAGTACGATCAACTTTTACTTTACGTGATATTGAGGATTCGCTTTCACAGTTTAATGGATCAGGTCAGCCATCTGTTGAACAATGGATTGAGGAACTTGAAGACAGCGCTTCCGCTGTGCAGTGGAGTGGTCTTCAAAAATTCATATATTCAAAACAACTGTTGAAGGGTGCAGCAAAAATATATGTCCGTAGTCAAAGTGGCATTTGCGATTGGATGTCATTAAAGTCAGCGTTACTTTCAGAGTTTGGTACAGAAGTTTCTGCAATAGAAGTACATCGTATGTTGAGAAATAGGCGTAAACGACAGAATGAGGACTATCGCGAGTATCTGTATAGCTTAATGGAAATTGGAAAGCCCGTTAGATTGGATGAGACAAGTTTGATTGAATATTTCATAGAAGGCATACCAGATTCGAGAAGCAACAAGAGTAATTTGTATCAGGCCAAGACAGTTCAGCAGTTAAAAGAACAGATTAAAGTGTATGAGAAAATCCGAAATAGTCGCCCTCAAGCATCTTCTTCAGAAAAGTCTCAAGGTGAAAATAAGGGAAAAATAGGTGACAACAACAAGGGACAGCCTAAAAAGTGTTTTAAGTGCGGTGATCCGTCCCATTTGGCAAACGCTTGTAAAAAACCTGCAAAATGCTTCAAGTGTGATCAGCCAGGGCACAAAGCAGCAGATTGTTCAGGACCACGAGTTGTAGTCAAGCAAGAAATCAACAATGCAAGCACTCTTTCAAACAATAGTAGTGGAAAATGTATTTCCAAAGATATTACCTGCAAGAATGTACTTTTCTCAGCGTTGATAGATACAGGATGTGACCTTTGTTTGATTCGAGATGATATTGTTGAAAAATTGGGAAATGTCGAATTACAAAATGAACAGCATTGTCTAATAGGTATTTGCAACAGTCAATTAAAAACACTAGGAAGCTTTGTTACAGAAGTTGAGGTTGATGGTAAGCTTTTGGAAATTACCTTTCATGTCACAAGCAAGAATGATATTAAATACTCAGCAGTCATCGGAAATAGTGTGTTGGACGTTGTAGACTTAGTTGTTTCCAAAAATTCAGTACAATTTCGCCACAAAGGAACCGACGAGTTAGAGAAAATAAGTACACTAGAGTTGTCAGATAAAGTTGCAGAACAAGACTTCGAACTATTTCAAGAGTATAAAGACTTATGCTTATTTGCTGCAACGCAAGATGCTGAGATTGATTTATCTCATCTTGATAAACCTTTAGTCGAGACAATCAAAACCCTCATTAGTACATATTTACCAGAAAACAAAAAGAAAAGCCCTGTTGAAATGAAAATATTGCTCAGTGATGAGTTTCCCGTGTTTGAACGTCCAAGACGTATGTCATACTCTGACAAGTGTATCGTTGACACTCAAGTTCAAAAATGGCTAGACGATAAAATAATTCAACCCAGCTCATCGGAGTATGCTTCTCCCATTGTTCTCGTTCCCAAAAAGGATGGTAATAAAAGACTATGTTGTGACTACAGACGCTTGAATGCTAAAATTGTAAGGGATAACTTTCCAATGCCATTGCTAGATGACGTAGTTGAAAGATTGCAGGGTCATAGGGTATTCACAACGCTTGATCTTGCGAATGGATTCTTCCATGTTCCAGTCGAGCCGAGTTCAAGGAAATATACAGCTTTTGTGACTCATAGTGGTCAATTTGAGTTTCTTTTCGTTCCTTTCGGCATATCGAATTCACCAGCTGTGTTTTCACGCTATGTTCACGCAGTTCTAATAGATTTGGTACAAGATGGAACAGTAGTTACTTATATGGATGACCTCATTATTCCCTCTAAGGATACGGATGAAGGCATTCAAAAATTGAGACGTGTTTTAGCTAGAGCCGCAGAGTTTGGTTTGCAAATTAAGTGGAGCAAGTGTCAGTTTCTAATGGGAAAAGTTGATTTTTTGGGATATATAATTGAAAATGGCACAATAAAACCATCCAAGGCAAAAACATTAGCCGTTCAAAATTTTCCCATACCAAACGATAGGAAAAGCTTACAGCGATTCCTTGGCTTGACTTCATATTTTAGAAGGTTTATAGAATCGTATGCTTTAATAGCTAAACCCTTGTCAGATCTACTTCGTAAAGATGCAAAATTTCAATTTGTCGAACACCAACTGGTTGCGTTTAGTCAGTTAAAGTCAGCATTAGTAAGCGCTCCAGTACTGAGCTTATACAATCCAAAAGCAGAAACCGAGGTACACACAGATGCTTCTATGCATGGCTATGGTGGTGTACTTCTGCAAAAGAATGCTGATGATCAACTTTATCATCCAATTCAATACCTTAGTCGCAAAACCAAACCAGCAGAAGAAAAATACCATTCTTATGAGCTTGAGGTGTTGGCAATTGTCGAGGCATTGAAGAAATGGCGAGTCTATCTTCTTGGTATTAAATTCAAAATAATCACAGATTGTAATGCTTTCGCAATGACAATGAAAAAGCGAGGTGATATTCCTCTAAGAGTTTCGCGTTGGGCACTATTTTTACAAGATTTTAATTTTGAAATCGAACATAGAAGTGGAAGCAAAATGAGACATGTTGATGCTCTGAGTCGTGTATCTTGTCTTATGCTAGAAGATTCAATGCATCATAGACTTAAGCAGGCACAAACAATGGATGATTGGGTCCGAGCAGTGATGACAGTCTTAGATAGCAGCACGTACGAAGATTTCTATATTAAGCATGGTGTTTTATATAAAGATCCCATTAAGGAACTTATAGTTGTACCATCGCTTATGGAAGAGGAAATTATTCGATTAGCTCATAAGCAAGGGCATTTCTCAGCAAAACGGACTCAAGAAGCAGTAGAAAAAACATTCTTTATTCCACAACTATCAACGAAAGTGCCTAAAATTGTCAAGAGTTGCGTTGAATGCATTGTCTCGGATAGTAAAGCAGGAAAGAAGGAGGGATTTCTAACACCGATCAACAAAGAAGATAAGCCGTTAGGTACTTATCATATAGATCATGTTGGCCCAATAGAGCAAACTAGCAAAAATTACAACTATATTTTAGTAGTAGTGGATGCCTTCTCGAAATTCGTTTGGCTTTATCCAACCAAGAATACAGCGGCAGATGCAGTTGTAGATCGTCTTAAGAGGCAGGCAGGAGTGTTTGGTAATCCAAAGCGCATAATCTCAGATAGAGGAGCAGCATTCGTTTCGAACCAATTTAAGGAATATTGTCAAGGGCAGGGTATACAACACTTGATGATAGCTACTGGAGTTCCTCGCGGTAACGGACAAGTAGAACGCATCCATAAAATCGTTATACCAATGTTGACCAAATTATGTCACGAAAATCCTTGTAATTGGTATAAGCACGTTGATTCCGTACAACAGACAATAAACAACACGTCGCCTAGAAGTACTAAAATATCTCCGTTTAGATTGCTTACAGGTTTTGAAATGAGATTAAACAAAATACCGGACTTACAAGAATTTTTAGATGAACAAATAATTAGTGAAATAAATCAAGAGAGGGAAGAAGTTCGAAAAGAAGCACTGGAAAATATTGCAAAGATACAACAGGAAAATCGTAGGACATTTAATAAAAATCGCAAGAAAGAATTAAAGTACATTTTAAATGAGCTAGTAGCTATTAAACGTACTCAATATGGTACCGGACTAAAGATAAAACCTAAATATTTTGGTCCTTATAAAATTACAAAGATTAGGGCACACGGTAGATACGATGTGGAAAAAGTTGGAGAACATGAAGGCCCAGGTAAAACCACAACTGTGGCGGAATTTATGAAGAAGTGGGTTGATTTGGAAAATGGTTCATTCGGGTCGAACGAAGCGTCAGGATGGCCGAATGTAGGAATCGGTAAAAAGACTAGAAGTGGTCAAGTTTACTAATAAACATTTATCGACAATGCAACTCTGTGGTCAATAGTAATATATCGATTAAAAAGAAAGAACGAACACGAGTTTGATCTTCCTCTTCCTCTTTGAGTTTTGTAAACGTTTGGTTGTCGCTAAAATTGAATCCAACTATATTGAATTAATCATTTGTATTTTCATAATTATAAGTTTTCAAACATATTCATTAATAAACATTTCACATAAAGAAACATTAATTCAAGTGCATTATCGCTTCGTTATAATGAATTCTATCGTCTTAAAATAATAACCCCACATATATATATAAATAAGAGAGGTAAATAATGGTTCACTTATTAAATTGCATTGCAAAGCAATAATTTATTTATATGCATCAGCCACAAGGCTGGTTCACCAACGCCAATTTGCTTGACAGCCAGCAGTTTGGGGGGTGCCCTTATTTTCAAATTGTTTTAAAATTGTGCATCTTTATATATTTCTTCAGGCACACTTGTGTTCACATAAGGTGGTAGCCTGGTGTAACGGGTTCAAAAAATCGAATTTTTCGGAAGAAAAACATCTTAAAAATATATTATAAAAATTTTAGACAGAAATTTTAATTATTTGTAAAGTTATAGTTAAAATAAGAGAGCGCACCGTTGTGTGTATGAAAGCGTGTGACACGCCAGCAGCAGCTGCTCTGAAACTTTAAACGCGTTTTTCTCAAAAGCATGTTTTCGCAATTTTGGGGAATCACTGATTCAACCGATTTGGCTAAAAATTTAACCCGTTATTCTAGACACACATATCTAGATCCTGGACCTTTAAAACATTTAATTTCTTAATAATAAACTATTTAATTTAAACAATTTATGAAGAAAAAAAATTAGATTTTGAGAACTTTTTTCACAAGTCCGCCATTTTGTTTTTGTTTTTTTAATTTTTGGTATATTTTAATTAGGTTCGGGACCTAAAATAAAGTCTACAAAATAATAATCTCTTTGAATTTTTTGTTTCAGATAACTTTGGAAGGCTGTGTGTTTCCCCGAACCAACTCATCTTTTTTTTAAGGACTCCACTTTGACGTAAAAAATTTTAAACAAATTAATATAAAATTAACTTTAAACAATTTTTTTATATGCTTCAAAACACTAATAAAAACATGTAAAAACTTTTAAACGATCGCATTTTATTTTTTTTTTTAAAGATTCCTGAAAAAACGTCGAAATTTCGGTCGTTACACCGAACTACTACCATAATTAACACAATTAACCTTTTTACAATATTCACAATATTTTTCGTGTAAAAGTTTAGTTAGAATATTTTTTTAATTAGAATCCTCTAAAAAATTCTGCGCATGCAATAATTAATTTAAATATATTAAAGTGTAGAATGAAATCGCTGAAAAATCGCGTTTTTTACAATTTTGTTTGCATGCGATGTTGACAATTTTCTTCCATACAAAGCACATACGTTTATGTGGAAGAAAATGCTCCACACCTGAGCGAAAAAAATTGTTAAAATGCTAGGAAAACTTTGAACTGCTTGATACTTGCACTATTTGTATAGGTATGCAGTCTCATAGCCCATTCAATTCTAATACAATAAAGTGTAGTATGAAGTCTCTTAAAGAACGCGTTGATTTTTGAAAATTTTTTATGCAACACCATGTGTATAAGTATTATAAGTATAAGTATAATATAATTATATGGAAGAATCCACACAAAGCTACACGCTCGGAAGTCTTTTCGTTCAATTTGAAATACCACAAACAAACAAAAGATATTCGTAATCTAAATAAGGCCACCCCTAATGCAATGCACACATGCAGTCACTACATGCCACTCACTTGTGTGTGCTGCGTGATAAAAAGAATCCAAGCAATTTCAATGCCTGTAAGCGTATCAATTGACTTTCGGCAGCCAATAATTTGAAAATGCTACGAACGCCATGTTTCACATCGAAAGCAGGTACCATGGAGCTGGGATGCTCAGACATAAGCGAAATTAACATTTGTAAAACGTCATGAAGATTTTCATCCTGCAAAGGCAAATCAATCAAAACATAGCAATGAAATGGATATCAAATAAGCAAGGAAATTCAATTTTATATTTCTAGGAATATGACTTGCTTACCTCATGCATGGTCGTCAAGTAATTTAAAATGCTTTGCAACTCATCCTCTTTGACGCCATTACCGATCATAATTAACTGTTTCAAAAACAATAAAATATAAGCGCGTATCGCTAGGATATCCTTTTGTGCTGGACGTGGACCATCTGAAAGTAGTTTTTATAAATTTATTATATAGATTGGAAATTTCTACATACTCGTACAAATATATATATTTATGGAGGAATGAGAATTAAGAAAACTGAGCGTAAGCAAACTTTTTGGTTTTTTTTTAAATTATAGGAAAACGTTTAGAAATTTACCTAGCAGCAAAGATTTTTCCAAGTAGAAACTCCTCTACGTGTATTTTTAAAATACTCAAACTCATATTCATACTCATATTCTTATTGATATTCATACTCAGATTCAAATTTAAACTCATATTAACATTCATACTCACATTCATACTCATACTCATACATATACTTATACTCCTACTTATACTTATATTAACATTCATATTCATACTCATGCATTACTTATAAACATACTCATATTCATATTCGTATCCATATTCATATTCATATTCATATTCATATTCATATTCATATTCATATTCATATTCATATTCATATTCATATTCATATTCATATTCATATTCATATTCATATTCATATTCATATTCATATTCATATTCATATTCATATTCATGAGGCAACTCACTAAAGCATGTGATGCAGCTATGAGTAAAACAAGGCCTAATAAAAACCACAGAGAGCCCGTTTACTGGTGGACGGAAGAAATCTCTGCAGCACGCGAAGAATGCAACAGAGCAAGGCGAACATACCAGCGGTCGAGAGGTACGACCAGCTTTGAAAGGAACAGACTCCTCTTCAAACAAAAACGGAAAACACTAAACAATGCAATTAAGAGCAGCAAACGCCGGTGCTTTCAAAAACTATGCGAGGATACTGACAGCAATCCATGGGGATTTGCATATCAGCTTGTGATGAAAAACACAAAAGCCTTCAAACCGCTGCCCACGACGTGCCCGGTTATACTGCGCAACGTGGTCAAAACATTGTTCCCCCAACAGCGAGGCATCGCAGCCAAAGTTGCCAGCTGTATGGAAGACGATGAAAATCGATGCTTGACCAACACTGACGAAATTTTACACATTTTCAAACATATTAAAGGCAATAAGGCACCCGGGCCCGATGCGATCCCAAATGAAGCACTTAAGTTGGCAATCCAAAAGCATCCAGTTGTGGATATTTACAACTCCTGCTTAGAAGAATGCACATTCCCGAAAAAGTGGAAACTGCAAAAGCTAGTGCTAATACCAAAAGGGTCTAAGCCGGCTGAAGATCCCTCAGGCTACCGTCCACTATGCTTACTGGACACGGTAGGAAAAATATTAGAAAGACTAATTGTGGATCGCTTGAAATCTGCCATCGATAGTACCGGAGGGTTATCGCCGCACCAATATGGCTTCCGTAAAACACGCTCTACCACAGATGCTGCAATAGCGGTTAAGCGCATAGCTCAGAAAGCGAAGCGATTTGCAACCAAGCGGTCGAAATCACAAAATATTGGCTGCGCAATAGTGGCTTAAGCCTAGCAAATCATAAAACAGAGGCAGTTCTCATCAGTAGCAGGAAAATAGTTGAAACAGCAAATCTCAGAGTAGGTGACCGCGCACTGGAGTATAAGCGGTACATCAAATATCTTAGGCCAATAATTGACCACAGGTTGAGCTTTATACAGCACCTAACATACGCCAGCGATAAAGCAGCGAAGGCTGTAACTGCATTGACACGTATTATGATGAATACGAGAGGACCTAAGCAGGGTTCTAGGAAGTTGCTTAGCAGTGTGGTACCGTCTATCTTGCTATATGCGGTACTAGCCTGGGTCGAAGCAACAAGCTGCAGCACATACATGAAAGGCATTAAATCGGTGTACCGGTTATGTGCCCTTAGGGTGTACTGCGCATTCCGCACAGTATCGGAGGATCCTGTATTAGTTCTCGCGGGAATGCTACCAGTTAAGCTGACTGCACTCGAATTCGCCGAAATAAAAGAACATCGAGCAACGAAGATGACCCGTATTGCACCTTTTGCGACAGTCTAATTGAAGATGCAGATCATGTTTTCTTTGTTTGCCCTAGTTTTGAACTAGAAAAAGAAAATTTGAGTGATAGGGTTGAGAAGCCAATAATGGTTAGAAACCTAGTAGATATCATGCTTGACTCAGAAGAGCATTGCTCCGCTGTTCGTAGCAAGGCAAGAATAGTAATAACCAAACTGCGGCGCGCTAAGCAACAGCGCAAATTTCTATGTAGAGGCAATAGGTCACTCGCCCTCCCGTGAAGTAATACTTAGTAATACTTAACGGTATTAGGAATCACTAAACTGCGTCACGCTGAACAGCAGCGCAGATTTTCAGTTAGAGGCAATAGGCCGCTCTCCTTCCCGGGAAGTGGGGTTTTAGTGGGTGAGTCGAAAGATAAGTCTCACACTTTTTGGCTTTCAATGCTTTTTGCCACCTCCATAAAAACCCATCCTGATAATAATACTCATATTCATATTCATACTCATAATCATAGTCATACTTATTTTCATATTCATATTCATACTCATCACTTATACTCAGGTATATTCGTATATTCCACTTACCCAAACCCTTTGGTATGATGCCACTCTTTGCACGCGGATTCACAACCCAATAGTAGTATTTCAGTGTGTGCACCGTTTGCAGAACAGTGCTAACACGTCGCACATTGCTGTAGATTTGCGTATCGCTGAGGAATTCCGTGGCCAAGTACGAGTACAGGCGTGCCTGCACATTGGCCGGCGTATAAATCCACAGCGCCGGATTGAAGAGCACATGATCGAGCAGCTGCCACGTCAGAAACGAGAAACAGAACAGCTGGAACACATCGAGAATATATGGAAAAGTAAAAATATTAATTTTTTTCATAATTCCAAAAAACATTCCATTCACTTTTCACATAAAAAAGTATACGCAATTTTCGCGCTCCAAAGAAATACGAGTACAGTAAATAAATTTGAATATAATTTTTAAGATAAAAATTGAGTAAAAAATTTTATTTATACATACATGTAATGGGGAGTTTTTATATTGATTGTTGATTATATATTTTGATGCACAAAACAACGAACGAACGTAACGACAATACGAGTAGGTAGTTATAGTTTGGATATTTATTTTTGGTTTCGTTTTTTGTATACATATTGGATTGGAAACCATAAATTGTAAGGCAAGGCAGGCAATGCAACGCAACGCAACGTAACGCAACGTAACGTAAATGGCATTCGATAATTTCAAGTTTTAAAATTTGATTTCAACGCATGCAGCGAACAGCAATCAGAAATGAAAATTCGATTAAAACATGAAAAAGGAAAAAATAATAAAATACATTAAGTTTTTATGTATCGAAAATTATTATATATATATTACAATGTTTGTTAAGTTTACCTATGTAATATATGTAGAATGAAATATACTTAAGTTAATATATTAAATAATCTTAGGGATCTTAGGTAAAAATGTATGTGAATGTGGGGTTTCTATTTATTGAGTGAAGTAAAAAGTTCCAAGCGTAGAAGTTTTTAGTGAGCCGTTTCGCATGATCTATGCATAGCATCGAACTACGCTGTACGATGACTAAAAGGTGAATTTATGCATAAAAATGTTTAGCAGTTTTATCTTTGATGAAGCCAGTTGAATGCTACAGCGTTTTAAAATAAAGTCAAAAAAAGAAAAAAAATCTATAAATTCGTCAATACTACTACGACCAAAGTGGAGAGCAAGATCAAGTGGCCAAAAATTTCTTTTGCTATCTATGGAGCCAATACAGTATCGAACTTAATAGCAAAATGTTGCTTCTAATGATTCTAATCTGGTTATATGGATGCTGATAATAAGGCACTCTCTGATCAAACGTTGGTCAGGCCAAACGTCGACAATGTCAATAAAATAATGGAAATCATCGAGTCGGACCTGAATGTGAGCACCTATTCCATTGCGCACGAATTTAAGATTACCATAGAAATATTTTAATTAAAACTAGCCAGATTTATATTCGATTGTTAGGATTGTCAATATCATCAACGAAAAAATGCCAAAAATCGAACGATCTGAACTTTTTACTTCACTGAAAACATATCCTGTTGTGATCAATTTCAAATAAATAAATATAACTTTTGAAAGTCTCTAACTTGACATTTTATTCATTACTATCTTTGAAATAATATTTTTAACAAAAAAATGTATTCGGACAAAAAAGCAGAGCCGTTTTCAGTTTGTTGAAGCGTCGACTAGACTTTTCCGTAGGATTTCTGATATGCTGAAGTTTTTAGAGATATGAGAAAACTGAGCAGAATCGTTTGAAGACTAAAAGAAGAAAGTTATCCGCCATAGTGGATCCACTTTCTCGAATTTATTTTGATTCTCCGAACTGATAAAGCTGTTAACGACGCCGAAGATCTAAAGGAATACGCGCAATTTGTGGGTTGGTAGTTTTAGTTTTCTCTTCTTTGATTTACGAAGTTTTGTCTGATTCTACACAGCTTTCGCATATCGACGGATACAACAAAAACAGTAAGATGATAACTCAGGAAAATAAGATTAAGCAAAATACATAGATTAAGAAGGGAAGGACTTACTACCACGATCTTCAAAAAACAAAATCGCAAATGTTGCATAACCTCAAATAAAAGCGAAAATGGACTTTTTTGCGCTTTTAAGCCGTAATATCATCGTAAACCACAATACATTGGAACTTTTCCGAGGACGAATTTAGCACAACCAAAATCTTTGGAAAAGTATAGTCTGGTTCTTCGTTCTGAAAGATCAATCAAAATTTTCAAATTTTTAAATTGAAAATGTAAAATAATCACCTTACACTTTTTTTAAGCCCAAATAAATGAGTTTTCTTATTTGATTTAATTTTTTAATACTTTCTTTAAGAAATGAGCCTAATTTTGTAGTAGCCGCCACAAAATGAGTGTTTTGTGTTATATTTATTTACCTGAAGGTTTCGTAAAATAACGGTATGAATATAAGATACTAATAATGCTAATCTAAGTAATAATTTGTGTATGCACTACTTACTACTCTAAGACCTTATGAATATAATTTTTATACGTAAACCTTAGAAACTGATGTGCCTCGGACAGTTAAAAGGGACCTATCGTACCAACGCAGGATATCAAGAAAACGGCAGTTACCAGACTCAGGCCTGTGTTTTTTATGGATTGAAACTCATTACTAAGCAATTTTTAAAGGTCTTTTGATAGAGTTAGAATCAAATTGGAAGCTGCATTATGCCAATTGAATTAGTTGAATTTTCGCGAAATTCAACACACAGGAATTTTTAGCGTCACCGATAATAAATTTTATATCGCTTTTGTGTTTTTAGAATAAATGAAAAAAAATATTCAAAATACTACATATCGGAGAGAAACAAGGTGTATATAAAGGGTGATCAAATTGAAAGTACTTTTTCCAATAGGGGTTTCCGACAGATCACGCCTGACTACTGTCAAACTAAATATTCGCTAAGGGTGCAATCCCGGCGGAAAATTCTGCAATCTGTGCAACGCACCTGTGCTCTCAGAGTGGCTTCGTCATACAGAACAGTATCTGAAGCAGCGTTGTTAGTTATCAGCGGAACCAACCCTATAGTTATTCTAGCACAAGAGCGCAAACGGAGATGGGAGGCAAAGAACACAGGAATCCCAGTACCACACTTCTCCGATATTAGAGTTGACACACTCACACTTTGGCAGGCAAGATGGAACTCTGAACGATATGGTAGATGAACAGCGAGACTAATACCCGATCTAAAAAAGTGGAAGAAAGCACGGTGAGGTTTTTGTCCGTTCATGGGTCCTTTCGCCAGTATTTGTGGCGAATGGGAAAAGTGAGCTAACCAAACTGCATGTATGGAGATACTGAGTATGATGATGCGGAGAGGTGGAACGTAGAGAGAACAGGTCTGCAACGAGCTATTTGTGTATTTACACCTGAAGAAATTATCGAGAAAATGATGATAGACGAAAAAACAAAAAAAAAAAACTGTCAAACTAAATATATAATTGTTTTTAGTATTTATTGGCAATTCATCAGGGAAAGATTTATGCCTCAACAACGTTCGTACAACTGTATTACGAAAATCTACGCTCCGTGAAAAGTGTACATCGTGCGCTTAGTCCAAATTATGGTGGTCAGCGATGAGGCACATTTTTGGCTTAATGGCTGCGTTACTAAGCAAAATTGTTGCATTTGGACTGAAAGCATTCCGAAGCCATTCAACCAATAGCCATTACATCCATTGAAAGTAACTGTATGGTGCGGCCTATGGGCTTTAGGAATCATCGGCCTATATTCCTTCAAAGACGAGGCTGACGCCAATGTCACAGTGAATGACGAACGCTAACGCGCCATGATAAACGATTTTTTGGTGCCAGAAATTGAAGTCAGTGATCCCCACAACACTTTGGCTTTCAACGAGAAGGCGCTAATTGCCATAAAGCCTGTGAAACAATGGGCTTATTGCATCGCCGTTTCAGTTTGCGGTGAGCAATTTATCTCTCGTCTTGGACCAGTAGTCAATCGGTCACCATGATCGTGTAATAGCACACATTTGGCCTTTTGTTTGTGGGGGTATGTAAATTTTAAATGCTCTGTGGATAAACCAGCTACGATTGAGGCACTTCATTGGAATGGATGAATGAGATTTGCACTTTGACCTAATGGTCTTTGGAGTGCATTGGAGTCTCCTGGGATTGGTCGCAGAAACGGCAAGAGTTCGTAGACCAAATCCCGATCAAGTGCAGATGCCCTCACAGTCTGCAGTAGCCTGTGGGGATGCCCGTGAGCATTCTCAGATTATCCCTCGGGAGGGATATGAGTTGTTTAAACCTGTTGTACTCTCCCAGTAAGGATTTCGCCTGTCGTAGCCCCATAGTTTGGTGCCAGCAAACCTCCCTTAACCCTAGCTCTTCACTTCAGCCGGATGCAGTTATGCATTCCTAGTAGATTAAGTTTTTCGATACACTCAAGTACCAGTGGAAGCCAACATTACTAAAGTTAGTCACGAGATACCGACTGAAGTCCTCCAGCCAGTCATTCAAAAGTGGTATGTAATTACGGATGACCGAATTACGGCGCAGTTGCGGATAACATTTGAAAGTGATTATCTCAAAAAAATAAATGTCATGAATGGTTCAACACAAAAATAATAAAGATTGCCAATTCGAATTTTCATTGTCTTATTTTAATTTAAAATCCGATACCTCTAAATTGTTCACTCTTTTGTTTGGTAGTGGAAAGGTTAAAGCATTTTATAGAAGTTTGTTTCAAATCAGCAGCTAAATCGATTATATGAACTGAAAGAAATTCGCACACATACTCACACATACCATCGATGAATTTAAGCACCAAAAAGTTGTTCAAACTTCAACCTGCATTCGCTGCCACTACAGTGCTCCAGTCTGGGGTGTAGTGGGGTAAGCGGCTGTCCTTCATAAAATACCGAAATATATAGTAAGTAATACGGGAGAGCAGACTGCTGCAAAAGTGTTACGGAACGCAGTGATTGCTGTTGCAAGCACTGCTGTTATGGTATTCTTAATTGTGTCTACTTGCAGTGATTGCTGTCGACAGTCATTACACAGTTTTGCGTACTTTTTGCTGAACGTTTTTTTTTTTGTTTTTTTTTTTATTTTTTTTTTTTGTAAAAACGTCAAGCATAAATTCAATGCAGAAAATACATAAATTCAGAACATTCGCACCAACTTCATGTGCACACATCCATGTAAACCCCGATATTTGTGGATATAAGAGCATAAGCATGCAAATATGGACCAGTAAGAGCACGTTTGTATGTGTGTATGCACGCATGGGTAAATATAATGGCAGCTGCAGATAAAATTCGAATGAGTTGCAGCGGTCAATGGATTGCACCACAAACACGAAGTACGAGGTGGCAAAAGTTTTGCAATTAAAAACGCGTTAAGCGTTGCGCAACTAATACACACACACAAACACAATTAAATGACAAAAAAAAAATGTAAAAGAAAATATGAATGAATCCGCAACCGAACACCAGCAACAAAGCAAATTGCTACCACTGTTGCGATAATTCAGCACTTTTCATGACTTTCCTTCCCTTCACCGGAGCAACAGCAGACGTCGCAGCAGCAGCGGTTCGTTGCAGCGGGCTGTGTTGACATACATAAATAAAATTTTGTAAAATTTTACGATCCAGCAAAAGGCACACAATGCACAAGCGAGCAAACAGCTGCGCTGTAGTCCGGGTGAGGGGGGAGATTTACATAGGTATGCAATGCATAGCCATCCTTGCACTATCCAAGGCAACGAACCGAATAAGCGAAATGAGTTACGTATGTATAGTCAATATTACAGTGTTTTCCAATAATTACTACCCCCGTAATATTAAATAAAATATAGAGAAGTGAAGAAAAAAGTGGAGAAAGTGAGAGGAAAAGAGAAAAAGGATTTCATACAATAGCAGAGCGCAAGTAGCTGCACCAACAACCGTGCGGTAGTTACCAGGAGCAACGGCAAAGGCTGCGACAATGACATGGCATGACAATGTCCCAGCAACATTGTCGATATTAACGTCAAAGTCAGCATATAACTCATTAGACGACTGACAGTCGGTATGATTCCAACAAAGAGCAACGAGTGAAAAAAGAAGGGAGAGCGAGGGAGAGAGAGGGAGATAAAGAGGGTGAAATATCGAAAGAGCTAGAGAATTGGTGGAAGGGGAGGAGCGAAATGAATATAAATCATTGCAGTGAAAAGAAAA
>JAYXIM010045559.1:0-76722 GCA_037575425.1 Anastrepha fraterculus
TCAAAAGCTTTTGCGTCTCAGTTTTGTTGAATTTTTTTTTCTGTGATGGAATTCGAACGTAATAGTGAGATTGCGTTATATTTGGCTGGAAAATCACAACCAGCCATTTTTCGTGAGCTCAGTCACCTCAAAGTGAATAAAATGTTTTTGTATCGCACTATAAAACGTTACAATGATACTGGTAGCATTGCAAAACGCTATGGAGGTGGACCAAAAAACCGCAACAACGCCAGAAATGGTTCGGAAAGTGAAGGCTCGACTTGAACGAAATCCACGTCGAAGTGGAAGAAAAATGGCCAACTGAAAATATCGCAAGACAGCATTCGACGCATATTGAGAAATGAGCTCAAGGTCAAGACTTACAAGTTTCAAAAAGCACACGATCTTTCACCCCAGCAAAAAAAGTTCGGTGCGAAAGAGCAAAGGAGTTGTTGCGCTTGCACGAACGTGGCAAATTTCCTAAAATTGTGTTTTCTGATGAAAAAATTCCCAATTGAGCAGTTCATGAACACTCAAAACGATCGTGTTTACTTGACCGAACGCTCATACGAGAATTTGAGCCTACGTGTGGCCACTCGAAGCAATTTCCCATCGCAAGTAATGGTTTGGACCGCAGTGACCGCTGATGGACGCTCTCCAATCGTTTTTATCGAGCCTGGTGTCAAAGTGAATGCGACTTATTATCGGGAAGCTGCTGTTTTAGAAGCTGCTTTAGAGCTGTGGGCACGCAAACATTTCGGTCGTGGATCATGGACGTTCCAACAGGACTCGGCACCTCATTTCGTCCACATAATGGCTTTCGAATTCGCCAGACGCAAATCCGATGGACTATTCCATCTAGTCCATTTTGGAGAGCAAGGTGAGGACTAAAAAATATGCCAGTATGGATGCGCTGAAAAAAGCGATTATACGAGAATGGGCCAAAATACCTCAAGATCACATTCGTGCAGCATGCAACTCATTTTTTGACCGTTTGAAGGCTATAGTCAAGGCAAAAGGTTGTCATATCTAGCTAAAAAGAATATATGTTAAAATTGTAATCATTTTTGAACAATTTTGTCTTTGATCTCAATAAAAACTAATTTCACAGAAAAAAGCTATGATGTTTTGAATAGGTAATACTTCATATCGTTCACCCTGTACTATTATATAATGTTGTTATCGCTAACATTCTGTTGATGTAATAGGCAAATAAAGAAGAAGAAAAGTAAGTTTACAAACGAAAAGAAATATATGCATGTGGCTGGAAGAGTGTCATAACCCAAAAATAATCGAGGTTTTCCTTATGAAGTCTTGAATTCACTAGTGCTTTAAAATTAATATAAATAAATTTTTTTCTCCTACTCAGAGATAGCCAACTAATAAAGGCAGCGTGCGCGCCTCAGTTCTGCGAGTGAAAGTTTAAAGTTCTCTGGGTTGTCAAAACCTCAAAACAGTCACTGAAGTTTGACGGTTTTTGGCCAGTTTGAGACCCATGAATATCTAAGTGAATTAAGCTACTCGCTTACATCGGGCTATACCGCCACTAACGATTGTAGAAATGTTAGAAAAAATGAGCGAATACTTTTAATAAGACAGCAGCGTTAGGAGATCTCTTCTAAAAGACGATGTACCTAACGACTTAAAGCTAATATTAGCAGGTACTCCTATAGAGGACCTGAAAAAAAAGGGAACTCAACTTCTATCAAACGGGATTACTTTCAACAGGTGTTTACACCTCACTCTCTAACTTGTCCAAGCAGATCATCTTATCTTGAATCGATTGTTGGAAAATACATTTACGCACCTAGCTGGAAGGCCTAACGAAGAAAAATTTGTTCCTCGTATGAGCGCTTTCATGCCAATTTATCCAAGTTTTTTGGACATTATCGTCAATTCTTATAAAAATTGGTTTATTTGTAGGCTTAATTATAATAAGAAGCAAACTGAAAAAAATGTTGACAAAATTTAATAGTTTTGAGACTTATTCCATGTTGAAAATTTTGATATAGAGTTTTTGAAAGTGAAATATCTTCGGTTATTTTAAAAACTTGTATACTTTTCTTAACGTTTTAAGGTAAAATATACTTAAAAAAATTTATATTTTTGTATTAAAAATTTTTGACAAAAAAAAAATTCTTTCCATTTTTTCAACCCCTCTTAGATTTATTTATAGGTTAGATTGATAAAAGATAGAATGAAACAGTTTTGAAAAAAATTTAATAATTTTGAGACTTATTCCATGTTGAAAATTTTGATACAAACTTTTTAAAAATGAAATAACTTTTATTATTTTATAATTTATTATTATTTTTATAATTTTTTTTTTAACTTTTTGAGATAAAATATATTTAAACAATTCTTCGAAAATAATTAAATTTTTTCGTTAAAGATTTTTTGAAAAAAATATTTCTTTCCATCTTTCAAAAACCCACTACCCCCTCCAATGTTTTCTTATATTTTGACTAATAGCTGAGCTATAAAAAAGATAGAATGAAAAAAATTAAAAAGAAGAATAAAGTGATATCCACTCACAGATTTACCCACTTCAGCTTGGACCAGCTGAATTATAATAGTCAAGAGCCTCTTATGACTTACGATAAACCCTACAGTACGTACCAAGAGTACTTTCAGATTTCAACTTGCGATTTTTGTCTATTCTTGAGCGCAAAGGTCATCTGTGAAGCAGTCAATACTGAAAAACTTTACGATTTATATTTATTTTTCCAGTCAACCAGGCTAAATTTATAAAGAACTACCTTAAAAAGTCGTCATGTTTCATAGGGAGAAATTACGCGCCAATTTCTGTCAATAAATATTTTATTTAAATTACACAATTTTATAATTTTTTTCTTTTCTTTTTTAACATGATGCTGAGCCTATTTCTTTAAGCTTTAAAAACTCATTTTCCCAATAATCCATTTCAATGATAGCCAGGTATGTAAGTAAAGGAATTGTGATTTTAAAAAGCTTTCACGTGTAAGCTTATCTTTGCATTTATAATATCTTCCACCATTAGTGGCGGCATTAACGGTGCTCAACGCAGAAAAGGACAATCAACAAATACACGTGCCTTACGCCGAGCCAATGCGATTCAGCGGGTTCACGTGCTGCATTACAAATATGTACCTTTGAGGGTGTGTGAGTACTCGTAAGTGTAAAGAGTAAACACATCAACGCTCGCCAGCCACTTTAGCCAGCAAATATTTACGGATTGCCAGCGGAAATTGAATGCAGGGGCGAGATCTACCTACATACATATAATAAGTATTAAGTAATGATAAAATACGAAAAATAAAATATTTATGAGATATGATACGTTCAACGAGAATGGAGTGGTGAACGAAAGCTTCGAACACTAAAATAATTCGAATCTTACGAAAAATTTTCAATAAATTTATTTACAGTTTTACAATTTACCAATGAGCTATGTTGAACTTCAAAGCGCTACTAACGAGATTTGCGGCAAGAAAACTTTAATATATACGCAAATTTTCAAAACTACTAAATACTTTTTTGAAACCAAATTTTACACGTAACTACGAATATTTTACGATTTACTAATTTTACGTATAAAACAAATAATTTTGAAGAACACATTAAGGATATTTAGTATTATTATTTTCTTACTTGGAGAGCGAGCTTTCAAACTACATATGTAAGCGGGGATGTAATAAAATATGTTAGGCTTTATATTAGAACTGCTTTTAGAAAAATGGTTCGAGTGAATTTTTGTGTTTCCTCTCGACGTAATAACTTATTTGGAACTCAGTGAAGAGATTTTCAAGAGCTTTCCATGAGTTTTTAGATTTAGTACTACATTTGTAATCTAATTGAGGTTCCTTCACAAAAATTGAAAAAAAAGTCACTTCAAATTTTTAGTTTAAATGTCAAGAACCCAAAAATATACTCTTAAATGAATCAGTAAAATAATCTTAGTTTCTAAGTCTCTTTTTTCGTTTCGTAAAATCGCTTCATTTTTAAATAAATTTAATTAAGTAAAAACCATAAAAATATGTACGGAAAAAATAATTACGAAAATACAGTGAGTGTCACTGAAAATCGTACAGCAGTTGGTTTGCGATATTTTCAAAGTTTGCTGTTTGTGTTTTGCTTTTTTTCTTTGAAGAAATATGATGAAAATATATGAAGAATTATAGCGAAGTTTCCTAAACAATTTTAACAAAATCCTTTTCAAATAAAATTCTAAATATTTTACTCAACATTTTTTGATGGAATTTTAATATTAAAGAAAAAATGATAATTTTAAAATTAAAAAAAAAATTAAGTAAGGAAATGAAAAATTGAAAAATTATACTAAAAAATTTAAAAAATTCAAAAATTATACTAAAAACTTCAAAAAAATCCTTTTTTAATGAAATTTCAAACATTTTAATCACAACTTTATAACAACATTGTAAGGTTAAAAAAAATCTTACTCAAATTTTTTGATAGAATTTTAAAATAAAACAAAACATTATATTTTTGACAGAATTTTAGAATACAAAAAATTATATATTTGATAGAATTTTAAAATTAAAAAAAAATATAAAGTAAGCAAATGAAAAGTTCAAAAGTTATACTAAAATTTTAAAACATCAAAAACAAAATCCTTTTTTAATGAAATTTCAATCAACAATTCAAGTAATGAAATGAAAAATTCAAGAATTATACTAAAATTAAAAAAAAATTAAAAAAAAAACTTTTTTAATGAAATTTCGAAAATTATAATCAAAACTTTTTAACAAAATTTAAAGGTTAAAAAAAATTTTACTCAAATTTTTCGATAGAATTTTAAAATAAAAAAAATATATATTTTTGATAGAATTTTGGAATAAAAAAAATTGTATATTTGATAGAATTTTAAAATTTAAAAAAAAATGTAAGTAAGGAAATGAAAGGAGAGTTCGAAAATTATACTAAAACTTGATAAAAATTAAAGAAAATACTTTTTTAATCACATTTCAAACCACAATTCAAGTAAGGAAATGAAAAACTCAAAAATTATACTAAATTAAAAAAAAACAAAAATTTCTAATAAAGCTTCAAACATTATAATCGAAACTTTTTAACAAAATTTAAAGATTAAAAATATTAATTTTTTTTCTACCTTTTTCATAAAATTTTAATAAAATAAAGTAAAAAATTTTTTCTTTGAAAATTTTACAAATTCCTTCAATATATATTCCTTCAAAAATATTAATTTCCATTTTTCTATAAAATTTTAAAACTTTTAAGAAATCATGTTGAAATGAAACTTTAAACATTTGTTTATAAAATTAAAAAAAATGTAATAATTTTTGGTTTTTTTCTGACAAAACAAATTTTAGCTTATTCGATTGCAGTAAATAAGGCACATGTTATGGGGAGTGTCCCTAACAATCTTGGGATATTACAGGGTGAACAATATGAAGTGTTACCAACTTCACTCTGCTTTTATCTGTAAAACAGCTCATGACATCAAGGTCAAAATTGTTCTAATGACAGTTCAATATATTGTTTATAAGCCATCAAAAGACATTTGCGTCTCAGTTTTGTTGAATTTTTGTTTCTGTGATGGAATTCAAACATAATATTGTGATTGCGTTATATTTTGCTGGAAAATCACAACCAGCCATTGTTCGTGAGCTCAGTTACCTCAAAGTGAATAAAATGTTTATGTATCGCACTATAAAACGTTACAATGATACTGGTAGCATTGCAAAACGCTACGGAGGTGGACCAAAACAAACCGCAGCAATGCCAGAAATGGTTCGGAAAGTGAAGGCTCGACTTGAACGAAATCCACGACGAAGAAAAATGGCCAAAGAACTGAAAATATCGCAAGACAGCATTCGACGCATATTGAAAAATGAGCTCCAGGTTAAGGCTTACAAGTTCCAAAAAGCACACGATCTTTCACCTCAGCAAAAAAAAGTTCGGTGCGAAAGAGCAAAGGAGTTGTTGCGCTTGCACGAACGTGGCAAATTTCCTTGAGCAGTGTGTTTTCAATTGAGCAGTTTATAAACACTCAAAACGATCGTGTTTACTTGACCGAACGCTCATACGAGAATATGAGCCTATGTATGGCCACTCGAAGCAATTTCCCATCGCAAGTAATGGTTTGGGCCGCAGTAACCGCTGATGGACGCTCTCCAATCGTTTTTATCGAGCCTGGTGTCAAAGCGAATGCGACTTATTATTGGGAAAATGCTGTGTTAGAAGCTGCTTTAGAGCCGTGGACACGCAAACATTTCGGTCGTAGACCTTGGATGTTCCAACAGCACTCGGCACCGTCTCATAAAGCTCGTGTGAACCAAGAATGGTTAAAAAATCATGTTCCACACTCCATTTCGTCCACACAATGGCTTTCGAATTCGCCAGACGCAAATCCGATCGACTATTCCATCTAGTCTATTTTGGAGAGCAATGTGTGGACTAAAAAATATGCCAGTAGGGATCCGCTGAAAAAGGCGATTATACGAGAATGGGCCAAAATACCTCAAGATCACATTCGTGCAGCATGCAACTCATTTTTTGACCGTTTGAAGGCTATAGTCAAGGCAAAAGGTTGTCATATCGAGCTAAAGTGAATATACGTTAAAATTGTAATCACTTTTGAACAATTTTGTCTTTGAAATCAATAAAATCATAATTTCACACAAAAAAGTTATGGTGTTTTGAATAGGTAAGCTTCATATCGTTCACCCTATAATTTTTTTTAACTATCAGAATAACGACCAAATTTCTTCGAATTTTCCAACAACTAAGTGATTAAATACTTGCTTTTTATTATAAGGCGTTTTTCAATAGGTGCGCTTCAACTTTTTTCAGATAGGGAGTGCGAACGACGCAATATTTTTTATTTTTCGCTTGTCATTTGTAAACTTCATTAGTATACATTTCATCATGGAACGCTACACACTTGAGCAACGCTTGCAAATCATTGAATTTTATTATAAAAATGCGTGTTCTGTTAAGAAAGTTTAAAGTCGAAAAATCATCTTCAGTGATGAAGCTCACTTTTGGCTCAATGGCTTTGTCAACAAGCAAAATATGCGTTACTGGGCAGAAAGCAATCCACACGTGATTCATGAGGCATCGATGCATCCCGAAAAAATCACTGTTTGGTGCGGTTTACATGCCGGCGGCGTAATTGGACAATATTTTTTCGTTGACGAGAACGATCGCCACGTTACTGTGAATGGAAATCGATACCGCGACATGATAAACTATTATTTTTGGCCGCAATTGAATGGTATGGACTTAGACGACATGTGGTTTCAACAGGACGGAGCCACAAGCCTCACAGCACACGCTACAATTGATTTGTTGAAGAGTAAGTTCGATGAGCGAATGAGAATGGCCGCCGCGCTCGTGTGATTTGACGCCTCTAGACTATTTTCGTTGGGGTTATGTGAAGTCATTGGTCTACAGTAACAAGCCGGCGACGATTTGTGAGCTCAGAGCCAATATTGAACGCGAAATTGCTGGAATTTCGGCCGCTTTATGCAAAAGAGTGGTCGAAAATTGGGTTCAACGATTGGACTTCGTAAAACGTGCACGCGGTGGTCATGCAAAAGAAATCGAATTTCATACTTAAATGTATATGTTCAAACTCGATAATAAAAAAAAATTAGTTAAAAAAGTCAAACCGGGTGTGTTTTATTTAAAAAAAAAGTTGAAGCGCTTTACTGAAAAACGATTCATTTAAATTATTAAATAAGAATAAAAAAAATGTTTAATAAAATTCCAAAAATATTGAATCATTTTATTAACTTTTTTTTTAATTTTTTACCGTAATTTGAAGACCAAATTTCAAAAATTTTAATAATTTTTTTTTTGAAATAATTTGTAAAATGTTGAGGAAATATTTTAATATTTTTAAGGCATAAAATATTTTGGCTTGTTTAGGCTCAAGTTTGAAGTTGATATCATCAACAATTAGGAAGTTAGCTGATAATTTTCCTAAATTTCTCTATAGAAATAAATATTACCTGAGAAGATGCTCAGATATTATTATTTTATATATAATATTTGGGCTACATTTGAAAAATAACCTTCGAAGTGAGTGAAAACAAAAAAAAAATATGTAAAAAGCATTTTAGATTTAGAAAACTATTTTTTTTTTTGATGGAAAAAATATTTTATAAGGAAATAGAAATCTGAAAAGCTATAATTTTTGCAATGAAAGCCAAAATTTACTTTCCAGTTACGATCAGCTACATAACAAACCGAAAGTTTGGTGAAAGTAAATAAATTTGTATTTATTATTTTATTTAATTTTATAAATAAGAAAACTAACAAAGTCTAAGCTTAGATTGACAAAACAACCCTTAATCGATTATTTTAAAGCTTATTTATTTTATTCAAAATACTATCTTTAAGTATGAAAGCTCTTAACTGCAGATATGAAAGCCTTTAAAATTTTAAGTATGAAAGCTCTTAGACACTTCAAGTATGAAAGCTCGCTCTTACATAAAAAATTTTGCAACAAATAACTCGGAAGAATATTTTGATTTATTTCTTCACCTGATAGAACTGAGAGTTGGATAGTTAGCGGTGTTGAACGGGTAAAGTTTGTTGTTTTTGTATCACAAAACGCAGGTCGCGTGTTTTTCAGATTGTTTTGGCCACAATTATAATTAATGTATAATACGAGTATGAAGGGTCACGAAATAGACGTATTTTTGATTGTAAATAAATTTAATTTAATTTAATTTTTTTTTTGGTTTTTTGTTTTGATTGTATCGAAAGCAGCAGATGTTTATTATATAAAATGTTACGATGCACATGAAAGATGAAAGCGATAGTGAGTGCGGCAAATTTTGAGAAATCGAGTTTTGTTTGGCATTCAGAAGAAACAAAACAAAAAATATTTGAAATGCGAAAAAGAAAGAGATATCGTAAAAAAGAAAGAGTTCGATTAGTTATCGGTTTGAGCAGCGCTATGTAGAAGAAAAGTTCAAAAGGTAGATATAATATAAAGGGAATTATTTAGGATTTGCATATACAAATTTTGAAAACAAATTTCGGTATACATACGTAAATTTTCTCTGGCAAAAACAAACGAAAAACTGGTAGGCCCATAAACATCAAGGAATCCCATGCAAAACAGGGCAAAGAAAATTTTGCAAAATTTCCATACCCAAAAATATGGCATACGCATAACAACTAACTAAGGAATAACGGAGTATAAGGCAGCATATTTCCATTAAAGGGAAGTTACAAGGCAACAACAACACAAATAACGAAAAAAGATATTTTGGGGCACTTTCAGGGTCAGGGTTGAATGGGTAGAGTTAAAAAGAGGAGAGGCGAACGCCGGAATGGGTTGGGTCATAGAAAATATTCAAGCCAACACACAGCTAAGGCACAAATACATAGGAAAGTACAAACAAACTCAGCAGTGGCGCTGGGAAAAACGGAAATCGGGGAATAACATACAAATTTACATAACTATGTACATACATACGTATGCGTATACATACATACATATGTACACACCCTACAAGACAGCTGACTATCATATAAGCACTCATATATTATCATCATCACTATCCTCATCCAACTACACATTTTTGTTCTAGCCATGGGAAAACTCTGATAGTTTCCCCTTATCGGTTTGATATTCTATCTCTCTTTTACCAATAGCAATTTCTTATAACTGAAAAATATATCTACTATGCTCTAAACTACTCATTTTCGCCATCAAAAAGTAATCAGCACAAACTCCTCAATAACTCCTCATTTTCGTTAAAAAGTAATCAGATTGAGGAGTTTCGTTAAAATGTTTTATATAGAAATTATAAAATTTATATTTGTGTTTTCATTAAGATTCGAACTCGCGAACTTTCAATATTTTTTTTATTTCCATTAAAAAACGTTTATACGCCAATTCGGTGTTTCATCCGACGGAGATGCGAACTCACGAATTTCCAACTCTTAGCCAATCATCTACTCATTCGGCTATGGCGACTATACAGCAAATACCTGTACAGATAAATTTCACACTAGTACTTTTTTCAGAGCACCACTTTATTTCAACACTGATGACAATAACTCCTCATTTTCGTTAAAAAGTAATCAGAATGAGGAGTTTCGTTAAAATGTTTTATTTAGAAATTATAAAATTTATATTTTACGGAAATACGAACTCACGAATTTTCAAGTCTTAGCCAAGCTTCTACTCATTTGGCTATGGGGATCCTACAACAGCAACAGCCAAGTTTCACACTAGAACTTTTTTCAGAGCAGCCACATTATAAGCATATAAATGAGCTGCCTTGGCGTTTAACGTACAGTAGATATATTTTTCACTTATATGAAATTGCTATTGGTAAAAGAGAGATAGAATTCACACCGAACAGGGGAAAAGAATATCAAATGAAATATTTGATTTCCTCATTAAAAAATGTTGTATATGCTATTCTGATAATGCGCATGTATTAGAGACTTATAAAATGCTTGTAAATGTGTTGGAATTTTTGTCGAAAGTGATCAGCACTGTCTTGTAGGGTACATACATACATATATGTAACTAACTATTTTGTGGGGCGCAAGCAATCGGTTATGCACATAAGAGAACCACTCACTAGCATAGTAAATACATACATATATATACACACATATATAAATGCTGTTAATAAATAAATATCTACTATAATTAAGCCAAATTATGTTTACTTTTTTATACGGAAATCGCAAGGCCACGCTTAACTGTAGACATTTATAAAGACAATTTAAGTAAAAGAAAAACAAAAAAAGAAAGAAAAAAAATTAAGTAAAAGTATCTGTTATGTATAGAATTTGCTCCACAGCAAAACGAAAATTAATTAATAATTTTAAAGTAGATAAAATAAACACTTCATGCACTTTTATTATTCTCATTTGCCTTTTAAGACCTACTTAAAGCTATAAAATACAGTTGTTAAGTACAGTTATGTTATCTTTGCATACCTAAAATTACAGCAAAAGTTACAGCCAATTACGATTTATTTGCACGTCAAAAATTTATAGACACTTGAACAAGGCAATTTATACATACATACATACGTACAGACGTCCATGCGCGCTATGCGCACGCAAGTTATGGCGCATAGCAAATACGTAACGTTATATGTACTTAAATATCTACATACATACATACTTGCATATATTTACTTATAAGTGTACATATGTATGCGCAGAGGTAAAATTTTACATTTCACTCGAATATAAAAAAGTTATAGCCAAACACATACGCGCACATCTTACAGCAGCGTATACAAATGTACATATTTATGCATGCATACATACATACACAATTTCGTATATACATACATACAATATATATATATATAGGATAAATATAACTTAAGATTTCTTCACTTGCATTTAATTGGAGAATTCGCAAAACTCACCTGCTTCAGCAATAAATCACTATTCGCCGACAGACATGTCACCAAATATTTGGTTAAATTCAAGAATGAACCCAAAACTTCCAGAGTTAAATGTTCGCGCGACGAGCGTTGCAACATAAACGAAATGACTAGGAATCCACGATTCTGTATCATATGTTGTTGTACGGTTTGTGACGTCTCAACCAATTCACAAATGAAACCCAAAAGTTTCGAACTGCAAGGAGAGAAAAGAGAGATACGTGAAAATATGAAAAACTTGAAAGTGATTGTGAAAAATAAAAAAAAAACGAATACAGAGAAAACGATGAAAACGTAAAATAACCATATTTTTCACTTGTATGAAGGTGAAAAAAAAATTCCGTTTACAACTGAATGCTGTATGAGCATAGATGGATGGACCTTTGACGATAAAGAGCTACAGGCGAAACATGAAAAAATTACACTGTTGGGACGCTGAAATAAAACATAGAAATGACGAGACACGAGAACTTAATTTTAGTACGTCGATTACAAATTTGTGAACCGTTTTTCAGGGTCAAGTGAATTTTTTCAAAGTAAAGGCGATCAATGTAGAGATTTATCAGAATTTAAATTCAAATAAAACAACGAGAACTGAAATTGATTGCGCAATCTTAATTTTTTTTGTGCAGAACCATTCATGGCACTTATTTTTTTTAAAATAGCCCCTATCAAATGTTCGCCGAAACTGCGCCGTAATTCGGCCATCCGTAAACACCAATTGGAAATCTTTCTGGAGCACCTCGGTAGGTAGCTCGCGAATAACTTTAGTAATTGCACGCCACCAATGCCTCAATCGAAGCTGATTGATCTACAAAGTATTTAGACTTAATATACCCCCACAAATAAAAGTCCACTGCTCCGAGACGAGAGATTATTTGCTCACTTCAACGACGACGCTGTAAATTCATTGTTCTGCGCACGATTTATCGTTTATTTTTGAATGAAAAAAGTTGCAGTTCCTTTATAAATTATGATTTGCCCAAAACTCAACGCCAAATTTAAGCCCTTTTTGACTTATTTCTGCCAAATTTTCGTATATAAAGTTTTTGTATTTTTTAATTCTTTTTTGGAGTTAATGCAATGTCCTGCCTTGGCTACGCAACTTGGAACTTGGAAATTCATTTATTTTCTTTTTTACGTTCCAGATTGACGAACAGAAATCCGCATGCATAGATTCAATTCTCTTCGCAGCGAAACGACCTTCGCATGTCTTTAGGGTTTGATACAACTTTTCGGCGGTTTCGATTGCCGGTTGCTTGAGCGACAGTGCCAGCTTAAAGTCGAAATATTCGAGAAAATAAGCTGATCCAGAAAAACGAAAAACAAAAGTCGATTTGTAAATATAAATAAATTTTTAAAACCAAAAATAAAATAAATAATTGGCGCATACACTTCTGTTAGGTGTTTGGCCGGGCTTCTCCTCCTGTTTGTGGTGCGCATCTTGATTTTGTTCCACAAATGGAGGCATCTAGAGTTTTATGCCGACTCCAAATGGCAGATGGTTTTTGATGAGAAGCTTTGTAATGGCAGAAATATAGTCGGAAGACTTGCAACTGCCTGCTGAGGGGCGACCGCTATTAAAGGGTGGTTAAGTTTGAAGGGCCGGTGTTGATTTTGAATAAAATAGAAGTTTTTTACGAAATTATTGTCACTTCTCTTTATTATGATAGTACTAGTATAGCTCAATTACGTATGGAAAAAAATAAAGGCGAAATGACCGCCGCGACCTCGGCGGCACACCTCCATCCGATGGTCCAAATTTTCGATGACGCTGAGGCATAATTGAGGTTCTATGCCGTTAATGTGCCGAATTATATCATCCTTTAGCTCTTGAATTGTTGCTGGCTTATCGACGTACACCTTTTCTTTCAAATAACCCCAAAGAACGAAGTCCAACGGTGTCGTTGACGTTTAGGTGTGGTTCACATTCAACATCGGCCCTTGAAATTTAACCACCCTTTAGAAAAACGTTCGCTATTATTTGATGTTTTATGGTCGCAGATTCGAGACCAATGATAGTTACGGCTGAATCTATTCTATAAATAAATAGTTCAAAATGATCAATATGTGACGCTTTTATAGCATATTTATTGTACATATGCCAACTGAAAACTAAGTCGGATCTGCAGTTGTCTTCACTTAACATTCGTACTTATAACTCGAACTATGCAATATTTCCCAAATACCGGAAAATGTGTAACATGTTGAAGGCGAGTAATACTTTCAAGTAGAATTATTATACATATATTAAAATATATTCTTGTAACGCTCTCATCAACTATAATGAAATTAGAAAATGCATTCATAATAGGAAAAAAGTTTATAACGCCCGCATTTTTCCCTTCCACATTGCGACTTTCTTTGGAGAACTTACGTGCATTAAATCGGTATGTAGATGAAATAAGCAGCATCACTAAATTCTAAATACAGTAAAAACTTTGTGTGCATTCACAACGCCTTCTTTGATTGTGTGTGGCATGCATTGTAGACGTGTGTAAATTCCAAAAGGCGCCTTAGAAATACCTGCACTGACTCTATTTCTAAATAATTTTCATATATGCAAATATTAGCATTACATAGATATGCATATAAAGGAAAATGTGCATGTGAAAAATAGTAAAGATGTTGAAATGAACTAAAAAAGGAATAAAATATTTTGCAGAATAGAATTCTATGGAATTCTATGGTGCTTACTTATAACTTTTCTCTTCAAACTTCATTTTCATATCTACTATTTATGGAACAATAAATTTCTTGGAAGATGACAACTTTGCAATATAGAGAAGGAAGAAAGAAGGAGTCTATTTCAGAACGACGTACAATGTACGTTGGAGGCCGCCGTAGCCGAATGGGTTGGTGCGTGAATACCACTTGTAAGTTCGTAGATTCGAATCTCCATGCATGACACATCAAAATTACGACGACGCTGTACAAAAAGTATGCGGAGAATTTGACAAAGGAACTTTTAGTGAACGAGGAGCTAAAAATATATTCAGACTATTTCGATTGGTGATGAGACATTTGAAGATAGGACTTAAATACTCAGAGTAAACCCCCATAATTGTGGCCTCCTAGCCGAATGGGTTGGTGAAACAGCAAATGATAGACAACTTTTTTTCTAAAACTTTTTTTCGAGTATATTTCTGCCTTAAGAAGCGCCTCATAAAAACCAATCTGCTGTTTGGAGGCGGCATAGAACTGTAGGACCCGCTTTTTGTAAGACAAATAATCAAGGCGCACACCACAAATAGGAGCTAGAGCTCGGAACCAAATGTTCATGCCACCAAGGTTATGTTCTACATACATTTTATAGAACAAGCTCGGATATGAAAATTGAGTGAAAGCATTACACAACGTAGTTAAGGCATATATATATTTTTTTATACTCACCATAGCGTTGGATCGCGTTTTATATCGCTAATACCCTCATGCGCCATATCCAGTTGCGAGAATAATGGAAACAGCACCTGAATGCCACCAATGGAATTTAGTGTACAATGTATTGAGTGTGTAACTACAGCCTTAACGTCCTGTAAATGCGTTTTAAACAAGAAAACAATTAAAAAAAAATTGGTTAAGTAATATTATTAGTAATGTTATATATAATAATATTTAGTAATATTCATTGCTTAATTCGAAATTTACAAATTTTAGATTCTTCTGTAATAAAAAACACTGTGCGGCACTGATTTTATACTTTTATGGAGACCTAGTACAACTTGTAGGTATAGTAAAACTGAGAAAAATGGTATAGGAGAAATTTCCAATACATTATAACAGTAGTATACTAAAAAAAATCCTCAATATCGGATAATATCGTAAAAATTATGTCAAAGTTGAAAAAATAGAGAAAAAATAAAAAATTCCAAATACTTCCGCCTACAGTCTCGTCAGTTGTCATTTCAGAAAAATTGTCAACACACTGTCAAAAAGGCTTGTTTTTGTTCTTTCGAACTAAAAAAAAACAAATTCGAAATCGGATGGAAATTGGCGAAGTTAGGAGTGATTCTTCACATCAACCTACTGAAAAACGGTTTTATGGCCATAAAACGAGATTTTGGGGTGTATTGGAAATTTCTCCTAACCATTTTGTTTAGTTTTTCTATAGCCACAAGTTGTGCTAGGTCTCCATAAAAGTATATTTAATTTTTTTTTTTTTGTCACACAGTGAAATTTATATTTTTCTGCCCTTAATATTTATACTTTAAAATATATATCATCTTCTTTCTTCATATGGCTTGCTCCACTACCTTGCGAGAGTAAAATTTTGAGAGCATAATAGTTTACTCGTATTAGAGAAACACACAGGAATATTAAACATGCGGCTTTTACTTTTGAAATATTTTACCATATGGCGCACATTTGTATATAAACACAAAGTTCAGCTTGCAAAACTTAACCTATTTTATATCATTCACAATGATTTTATTTACATCTCTCTGTCTTGCAACATCTCCAAATCTTTCGATACCACACCAATGACTTCGCGTCCAAGACATTTATTTTTTCGCAATGCCACGTTTACCTTCTCTTACTTTAAGGGATACCTTCTGGTCTAGAAATTTGTAAAAATCGATTTTTTTGGTTTGCATATTTTCCAAGTTTAGACCTTCAAAAATATGCCCTTCGATGGATTTTTGAAAATTCGAATTATTTTCGGAGATATAGCGGATTTTGTGACGTGGCGTCTAAGCCGGCCGAGTGGAGAGAAACGCACAATGAACGACTTGAGGACTCGTTCTTTCCAGAAAATTTTTAGTATCCCACACAACCTTTATTTATTCTATACATATATAATATATATATATACACTTTATACTTCAATAATATATACCTGGAAATATATCGCCCATTAATCCAGAGTGAGTAGTCAAATATTATGATCTAAATTATTCTATTGGAACTGTTGCTCAAACTTCAAACGCGATTTTCTGAAAACTGCTTTCTTTGAGATGGTCGTCATGATATCTCAAGTTCAACTTGACCAATCGCTTTAAAGTTTGATAAGAAGTTTTTATTATGCATCTCTCTATCGCGCCTGCATCGGGTTTTGAAAAATTTAAGTTTTAAGTATTTTTAAAAAATTTGAAAAGGTAAAAAAAGAGGGTAAAAAAAATTGTTTTTTCAAGTTGACGCCATTTTGTGAATTTTTTTTTCTTTGATTTGGCGTAATCCGATAGCGACATCCTAACTAATGAAGCATTTTTTAAACTTGTTAGTTTTAGATCACTACAAGGGTTGGAATCATGTCAACCATGGAGCACCGTTTTTTATAAGCCCCACTCCGCCGGCCTGTAATTCGACGATTTTTTTTTTTTTGTATTAATTTTTTTTTATACCTTCCCAATATTAATAAAAACCATAAAAAAATGGATAGTAAAAATGTTTTTCATTTTTTTTATCTTAGTTTTAAAAATACCTAAAATTAAGGCGTCTAGACCAGAATACCCCCTTAAATCCTCTTTAAAAATTTGTTCTGCGTAAGTGTTAAAAAGTAGGGCTGACCATATATAACTTTGTCTGAGTCCCTTAAAAATGCGCGCTTCGCTGATCAGCTGATTTACTGCTGCTGTCTGATTCCAGCAACAATTTTTTATGCAACGTATTTCTTTTTCATCTGTATCCAGCGTTCACAAAATCTGTAAATATTTTCTGTGTCGAAGGTTTTTTTTTAAACCAAGAAGCACAAAAGAACATCCTTGTGTACATCTTTGAAATTTTGTGATAAAACCTGTACGGCTTCTGAATAAGCCTTCTCTCGTTTACTGTTTTTAAAAACAAACTGAAATTTACCACCAGCAGCTTCACTTTGTTTATATACTCGATTGTGAATAATTTTTAAAAACATTTTAAGCCCGTGGTTAGCCTTTATTTCTAGAATTTTTGTGTATTTTGTTTTTTCGGTATTGGTATAAAAATCGATGTTAGCGAATCTTGTGGATATTTACCAGAGTTGTATAGAAAATACAGTTAAAAATTTGAGGAGCAACTTGAAGTTGTTGTTACCAATCTTTTTAAGTAACTCAGCTGGCAGCTCCTCAGTGTCGCCTTGCTGTTTTTTCAGACGACAGAATAGCTTTTCTTATATCTTCTACAGTTATAGGTAGGCTCGTGCATTCCTGAAAATGATCTATATGATCGGTTCTAGAGCTGGTGGCGGTAAACAAATTATGTATATATTTTTCTCAAATTTTATGCTTTTCATTTATTTCAGAGACTAATTCACCGTTTTCGTTCAAATATTAAAGTACATTTCGCAGATTTTTTATAAGTTGCACAAGCATCTTTCAGTTTTTTGCGCAGACTAAAGTCATCCTGAAGTTCTTGGAGTTTTTCGATTTCTTTGCACTGATTTTTGATCCATTCAGTTTTTGCTTCACGTACGAGGGGTGCCTTTTATATGTCGGGATTAGAGAACAAAAACAAATTTTAATCATCGAAAATCACTTTATTGTTTTTCAAAATATTCTCCATGAAGATCTATACACTTTTGCATGCGTTTGAACCAATTGTCGAAGCACTTTTGCCACTCTGAATGAGGTACCTCCAAAACATGCATTCTGAATGCCGCAACAGCTTCTTCAGGCGTCGAAACCGTCGAACGTTGATTTCTCAGTTTGTTTGTTGTGTTTGTGTACGGGAATAAAAAGAAGTCATTCGGTGCCAAGTCAGGACTAAACGGCGGATGACCCATTAATTCGATGTTTTGATTGCTCAAAAATGCAGTTGTTTGAGCCGATGTGTGAGAGCTCGCATTGTCCTGGTGAAGAGTGATCCGTCTTTGGCGATTGGTCTTCCTTATTTCTTGGAAGACAACTGGCAAACAAATGGTTGTGTACCACTCAGAATTTACTGTTCTGCGTTGTTCTAGTGGTACGGTTGCGACATGTCCAGTTTTTCCGAAAAAACAGGCGACCATTTGCTTGGAAGTGCTTCGTGCGCGAACAAATTTTGTTGGATTTGGCTCATCTTAAAACACCCATACAGTCGACTGCTGTTTACTTTCGGGCTCATTCGCATAAATCCATGATTCATCACCTGTCACGATGTCATAGATGCGTTTCGAAGCCCCGCGGTCGTATTTTTTGAGCATTTCCTTCGACCAATCGACACGAGCCTTTTTTTGAGCGATTGACAAAATGTGTGGGATCCAACGCGAACAAATTTTTTGACAGTCAAATGTTTATGCAATATTGAATGTATGCTGGTCCCACTAATGCCTAAGATTGTCTCAATCTCACGATAGGTCGCATGACGATCTTGCAATATCAGTTCGCGCACAGCATCAATGGTTTTCGGAGCAACAACTGATTTTGGACGACCTTCACGAAATTCGTCTTGGAGTGAACTACGACCACGATTGAATTCACCATACCATCGATAAACACTGGTCCTTGATGGAGCTTCATCGCCAAAAAATGAATTAAGTTCATCCATGCAATGTTGCTGAGTTAATCCACGTCGAAAGTTGTAAAAAATAATCGCACGAAAATGTTCACGATTCAATTCCATTTTTGGACCGAGATGAATCTTTTAAGTTACTGTAAACAACACAAATAGCGCTGGTATTTCAAAACGTTCTGAGTACGCTTAGCCAAAAAAATGTCAAACTTTGCGATACAGCTGTCACTTTCCAGATTGCAACACCAGGGTTGCCAAATCCCGACATATACAAGGCACCCCTCGTATTTTATGGCGTATTTGGCATGAATTTCCTTGTTCTGTATTGATATTTGGTTTTGAATTTTCTCATTTCAATAAAAAGTTCACATACATTTGACGTTGACTGTATTTACATATTTACATACGCAAGTATATTTCCACAATTTTCTTACTCGTTATAAACACAAACTCAATTCCAACATTTTTCTTGCATGCTCATTGACTTTTATTATTTATTTATTTGTGCAAAACCACTTTTTGAGCTTACTCGGTATTTGTTTAGCAAAAGAAAAAAAAATGTCCGACATGCTTTGAGTGCATGCTTCTGATAAGGTGACTATGGTTTTACGAGTATTAGTTTAAAATATTTATATGTTACATTTTTTTATTATTTTCACTCACTACTCAAGTGGCGGAGACCTGGTGTGCTTTTCTGTTTCTTCACTACTACCCTTTTTACTTAAATATTCTGCAGCTGCTGCTATGTACTTTGCCACTCACCTGTAACATAAGTGCATGCGGTGTATGTACAAAATATGAAACATTTCCTTTGGGTGCGGATTGTAAACACAGCTGACCATCGGTTGCCACTGGATTGTACATGAAGACGATGGCATTTGACAATTTACCATCGTAGAGTACCTGTGTCAGCAAGAACAGTGTAATAACAAGGAGGAATTTTTGTTTTCGTTTTTGTTGTCCACATCAGATTTTGTTCGGTTGTCACGGCGTTGTAAGAATAATAGAAACAAATTTATTTCAGTTAGTAAATACAAATAAAATACATATATTTTGTAAGTATGTATGTATGTATGTATGTGTATTTGTATATATACATATATACATGAATGTTAATATAGTACGTAAGTAAAGATGCGTTTTGTGTAGTTGAAGGACATTTTTCGTAGGACGCTTAGGCGATAAAATGACGGTGCGCTTGCGAATTTGTGCTCTTCAGCTCGATTTGCTGCTCAATTTTTTGTAAATTTTTGCTGATTTTAATTATGTTTCTTTTTTTGTTTTGTTTGTTTTTTGTTGCTCATTTTGGCACTGCTATACATAGGAATTTGTTGTATGTGTGTAGCCACTTTACATTTATTTTGCAGGGGTAAAATATTTGGATTTGTTTGATAAAAAAGAAGAATGGAAAAATTGTAAAAAATAACGGTATAACAGTACATACATATTAAATGAAGGCTGCTGGCGTTGCTAAAAGGCACACTTAGAATACGCGAAAAACAGAAAACAAAACAAATAAAAACAAAAAGCGGAATTTTATTTTATAGCGTGAAGGCATGAAAGTAGCTGGTTTAACCCTCTAATGCACAGATATGACTCAATGCTTTCATTTTTAAAGGTAATTCTAAAATAGTAAGCCGAATATTTTTTTTAATAAATGTTTGTTGATAAAATGTGCTAAGCTTGAGCGAATTATAATGAAAAAATGGTGAAATTAGTGGTGGTAGAGTGTCTGAAGTCTCTGGAAATACTGATGCAAGAAAAATTACTGAGTGATTTGTTTGCAGAAGTACAACAAAATACTCTTAATATACGTATTGGGTTCATTGTTCATTTAAAGCTTCCAAAAAAAAAATATAAAGGGTGGTTAAGTTTCAGGGGCTGGTGTTGATTTTGAATAAAATACAATTTTTTTAGGAAATTTTTGTAATTTTTCTTTATTATGATAATATTGGTATGGCTCAATCACGTATGGAATAAAATATCGCCCAAATAGCCGCCGCGGCCTCGGCGGCACATCTCCATCCGATGGTCCAAATTTTCGATGACGCTGAGGCATAATTGAGGTTCTATGCCGTTAATGTTCCGAATTATCTTATACTTTAGCTCTTGAATTGTTGCTGGCTTATCGACGTACACTTTTTCTTTCAAATAACCCCAAAGAAAGAAGTCCAATGGTGTCGTTGACGTTTAGGTGTAGTTCACATTCAACATCGGCCCTTGAAATTTAACCACCCTTTTATGATACAAATTTTATGCTGTTAATAATTATTATAAGGGTTTTTAAAGCTTCAAACATTTTACAAATTGTATTGATTTTATTGCTGTTAGTGCAATATAATTACTTACTATTGATTAAAAAAAAACATTTATGGCTTTAAACAGCTCAAAAATCTTTTCAGAAGATAAAAATGTTTATTCTGACTCACGTAGGCTGATAAACGCTTGGAAAACGATTTCTTATTAGCTACAAAATGGGGAGTAAGACTTAAACTTGACCCAGTGGTCTAGAAATTAAAAAAAAAATCGATTTCTTGTTTTTTCGATATTTCGAAAGTATAACATCTTAAGAATATACTGCTAAATTGTCATGCAGAAATTCCCAAAACTATAGCTTCTACAGCCCATTAACTACCTGTAGGTAGAGAGCAGTCCGCGCGCTCCTCTACCTCAAACTTTAAACTCATTTATCTCGAAACCACTTTTTTCTGCCTGGTGTTGTCAAAACAAAAACAAAACCCAATCCAATTGAATCGTCTGAAACTTCAATATGTCGAATTCACATCATCAATGGCTATCGCCCGTACTAGAATCCAATTATTATTTCAATCACTTCGTATTATTTTTATTAAAAAACTGAAAAAAACCCGATTGGTTGAGTGTCAAATTCAAAAACGCGCCATTTTGTCAGATTTGTTTTTTTTTATTCTAGTAGCGGGAAATGGCTACAGTCATACTGATTAATAATTTTTTGGGGTTTTGTATTTCAGATAAACAGAAGAGCCAAAATGGCAACACCGTCCAAGTTCAATTTTTCGGGGTGGTTCAACTTCAGTGCCATTTTTTAAATTATTGAAATTAAAAAAAACATTTTTTTAAATACAACAATAAAAATATGTAATACGTTTTTTTAATAATATAATACAAATTAATTACTATAATTAAACCTTTTTTTTTTAATTTTTGTATGTAAAAGAAGTTAAATAAAAATCTTAAAAAATTTAAATATGCTGATTTGACCGCTCCAGACTTCTTTTTGTGGGGCTTTTTAAAGTCGCGGGTTTATGTCAACAAGCCTCAGACTCTTGCAGCTCTTAAAGACAATATCCGTCAAGAATGTGAGGACCTATCGCCGGAAGTTTTGTCCAAAGTAATGGAAAATGTCATAAAAAGGGCTCAAATGGCAATCAACTGTGGCGGCGGCCATTTACATGGCATCATATTCTCGACTTGATGTAAAAAAAATTAAAAGACCAAATAAAAATAATTCACAAGAATAATCAAAGTTTTATATATATTTTTTTTTTAATTACAGCCAAAAAAACATGGCAAGGTTACTTTTGGGCCACCTTGTACTAAAATTAAATGGGTTAGGCACCCAAATTTTTATAAAAAATTCTGATTAAAAATTTCAAAGTTTTAATGAAAATTTGTCGAGTTTTTATAAATCTGTACGAAGCGTAAAACTAGTGGACTATTATGAGCTTTGAATTATATTAAAAAATTAAAAAAAATTAAAATTCAAAAACAAATAATTAGATAGCCAAATCTTGGCATAGGTGGTGCCCCTACATAATAATTTCGGCGGCGTGTATCGATATCCCTAGACTTAATTTTTTCATTAAACAAAAGTACTTCACCAGCACCAAGCCAGCTGCATTTTATTGCTTTTATTTTGCTTTCGAAGCAATCTATACACATTTCTAAGCCTCTTTTCCTGCGCATAGCTACTCGTGCACGTGTAGCTGTAATGGGTACTGCACAATACAAACTTGGACCGACGATAAGCCGCTTCTCTGAAATTTCGCAACCTCTTCCACCTCAGCATCATTTCACGCTGGACTAGGTACAGTGCTTCAAATAAGCCCCCATTATTGTTTGGAATTAAAATATGCCTGTATGCGTGTATGTACTATGTATGTATGAATTGCCAGTATTATGCACACAAAAAACAACAACAAATCGTTTTGGAAATCGCTATATACTGTACTGTACAATGATTGAAACAAAAGTGTGTAAAAATAAGAAAAAGTGCAAGCGCTCAAGTGCTTAATTGCTTTCAAGTGCATAATCGATGCATGAGCATACTAATTTTGCCTAGATTTATGCGCAAATGTTTGCAGGAAATAATGTATGTATGCTTGTATTTGTAATACTTAGGCGTGTATGTGGCGGTGTGCACATAATTGCTTGCTGTTGCTCATCTACTTAGTTGGTAGTTGGTGGCGGTTAGTATATTTATAAATATTGCGAGGTTTTAGGTTAGGCGAGTATTTCAATGCTTATAGTATTGTCGGCTTTTGTGTTTTCGGTAGGCGCTAGTGAAATTTTGTAGCAAATATAATCGTAGAAGATTTTAGTCCACAAATGCCCCATGCAGAAGTACTTTTTGGAGATTGCTTGAAAAATGGGTCATATTGTACCATAAAAAGGGCAGCTAGCGGGTTAAAATGTTCTACAGAAGTGATCCTCGGGGAATTCTACTATAGAACTATGAAGAAATAGGTTTGTCAGAAAACGAGTTATAACACTTTTGAAGTAGTAATAAAGGCAAAATTTGCAAATTATAATAAAAAAAATTTTTTGAGACGTTTTGGACTATAAGTTTGATTTATAAAAACGATCTGTCTGTTATTCTACTATTGAAAATTGACAAAAATATTTTTGCTAGAAAACGACTCAGAACATTTTTCCACGTAATAAATAGATGTCTATGAGAAATATTTGGAAATCAAGAGAATTTAGAAAAAATAAATAGAATGAAATATGATGGATTATTAATTTAATCTACAAAAATTAGCCCCGTAAAGTTCTACTACAGAACAATCAAAAAATAGGTTTATCAGGAAACGGCTTGGAATACTTTTGCACGTAATAAAAAGATTTCTATGACTGAAATTTGGAAATAATTGGCCGCTCTAGGCTTTGTATTTTCATTTTGTTAGCTCATAACCAGTTTAAAAAGAAAACAACAAATAAAATTATTATTCTTATTCATTAGTCGATGTTTTATCCATAGCTGTGAGTCCCGAAAATCATTTGGCTATGCCTGGTCGGGTTTATGACACTGTAAAAGAAATATTGGGATGTGCTGGACTAAGACTTGGTTCTACAAAAATATTCTACTCATCAGGCATTTCCAGGAATAAATGCTCGCTGTTTGACTCCAATCGAAAATTCTCGGAACACTTCCGGGAACAAATAGGGAGCTAGATTACACTGCTCCAGAATTTTGTTCTGAAAATAATTTTTCCGCTCAAATTCCAGAAAAATAACCGTTGAATACTTTGAATGAGTGGCTATCATCACTGATGGCTCAAGACTAAATAATAACACCGGGAGTAGCATCCGCCCAGAAGTGCTGCAGCTGAACTTAAGTCTATGGCTACCTGAAAACTGTAGCGTTTTTCTATCTGAGTTAAGGGTGTAACCCACTAACTCACTTTTGAAAAATCGATTATTTTTTTTTGCATTTTTCGAAAGTATATATATCCAGAAACATCATGTTAAAAGGAACGTCGTACGGTGCAGGCATCGCAGATTGAACTTAGGTAAGTTTTTTTCATGATTTTTCATAAAAAAAAACTTTAATTGCATTTTTCTCGAATTAACGTTTTTTCGGTTGGTCCACAAGATTTCTCGGGAACCAGTGGAACGATTCTCATGAAATTTTAACCACATATTCTACACATAAATAGCTATAAAATAAACAACTTTCGTAATAAAATTTTGATTTTTACTAATTTTTTTTCACAAAAAACAGTGTAAAAAATCATGTTTTTTAAAATTTTTTTGTTTTTTGGCCGCCATTTTGTTATTTATTAATAAAAATTAATAATTTTACTTTATTTTATAGCTACTGTTATAACAAATCTAAAACTTTTTGATTTTTCTGTTTCAGATAAGCCGTTCTCGAGATATCGTGTGGACCAGCGACCTATCTCTAAATCATGGTGTTATGTTTAGCTATAGTTTTTGTATAAAAAAATTGCAAAAAATGAATAAAAAAAAATTTTTTCTTGTATTTTAAGACTTTATTTATAAAGCCTAACAACTTTTATATCAATATCATTCATAGCCTGCTTGAAAAAAATTTCCGAAAATAGCCTTTTTTTCGAGCGTAGTTAGTGGGTTACACCCTTAATGTCTATAAAGGAAGCTGCGCTGCAGGTCAGGAACTCGTCTGTTGCAGCACAAAAGTTCACTATCGACTCGGACGGTCAAGCTGCTATAAAATTTGTACAATACAATAACACTTCTTCCAAAGTAGCAACTGAATGTGGAGCTATTCGTAATGAGCTGGCTAAGCGGTGCACCACCAACGTTGTATGGACACCGAGATATTGCCCGGAATTGCATCGCAGATGAGCTCGCTCAGCGAGAAACTGATCTTAAGTCAGCCAATTCTGCTCAATATGTGGACATCCTTTATCCTCACGCAGGCTCTTGATCAGTTTGGTTTGCATCGCGCAAGCCAACATTAGATTCACCATAAGGCCCACTTGTGAGATCACCAGACTGGTCAGGCCTAAAAGAAATGAGCACAGAACTAGACCGACCTTCCATTGGTACGGTCGTTGGTATCATCACCGGGCACGGCACATAGGAAACGTATGAAACGTCCCTCGAATGACCCCTGTCGCGTTGAACACTTCCTTTGCCACTGTCGCGCTCTTGTCAGAATTTGATGCCTATAGATATATTTGTATGTCTAGCGAACTTGAAATTGGCAGCCATCTACAGGATTTTTATTGTTCATCAAAGAATGGAAGTGGTTTCACAACATTGGGAATTAGAAAGAGAGAGCTTGAGTTCAAACTATTGGCTTCACAATTGACCTCCTAAGCCTAAGTGGACCCACTCTACACCCTTATGAAATGGAGAGTGACAACCAGCGTAACCTAATCTAACCTAATCTACGCCAATCAAAAAGTTAAGAGTTGTTATACGATGTTATGAAATATAAGTAATGATGCAACATTTTTCTTCAATTTCTTTATTTAAATGACGTAAAAACTTATTCTTTTTAACCAGCTAGCGAAAGTTGTTAAAATTCCAATTTTTTTTTCTTCCTATACTTTTACACTAACATTCTCATCTCACTTTGCACACGACCACCTGCCTATCTCCTTAAGTATGCCAACAATTTGCGCTGCAATGCGAACACTCCTTTACAAGCGCCTAGACGCATTGGTTTGCCTACAAGATGCTGTTGAGGTGGAGGCCTCAAAGGCCAACTGACTGAAGGACGCAACTTTGGCATGCAATGAAATGGAATCGCATTGAATGCTAAGCCCTGCGGCGGCTCGATTCTCATTCAACCGAAGTCTCAACACACCCTTGGAAGGCTTGAAAGTTGAGGCAGTGAGCTTGTATTAGTGCAGTACACACAAATTAATGCACATGCACATGTATGGGTATATGAGAATGCGATTGAAAGACATGATGATGTGGAAAACAGGCAGCACACTGCCACGCCGCGCCGCCTTGCAACTCAATTAATTGCAAGCGTAAATTTCATGCTCTAATAATTTCAATGATTGAATAAAAGGATATACATACATTTAATAAAACATCGTATCCTTGTACTTAAATGTGTTTATATGGTATATAAATACAGCTACACATGTAAATATGCACACACGTGAGTGGAAGCAAAGCTTTGAAACCTGCTGTTTCTGCATTGTAAGTCATCTGTTGCAATAAGCGCTCGCTTCGTTTGCTGTTGATTTGTTTGTTTAACAAAATTCAAACCTTGTTTCCCTTCCCCCTCTCTCGCCCGCTCAATTTACTCCTGGGGTTTTGCTAAACTAAAGTTTTAATTGCTTCACCTCTTGAGGCACAAAAATGTTTATGCAAAGTTTTTTAGTTCAACTCGCAGCGTAAGAGCGATTGGCCAATTATGGTTAGCGTGGGAGAAGTACTTGAAATTGAGAAACCTGGAAAGCTTTGAATTGAATAACTTTTCGCGATTTGTATTTTATAAAATTTTTATTCAAATTTATACTTTTGCAATTAGGCCTTGATGATGGCTATTATATGTAGATGAAAGCATAAAATGTAATTTTCACATGACTTAATTGTTGCTTATGAAATTCGTTCAATGTTCTAAAAAAATTAATATTAAGATAAAACATAACAAAAAAATCATGAAAATTAGACATTAGTCGCTTAAGGAGGAGCCTGGTTTATAAGGTCAAAAAAATCATTTTTTTCTTTTTCGTTTTAAGCGATTCCTAATATATTTCAGAATATTCACACAAAGTTACAGAGCCTAATTCTCAATATTTCCGTAGATACAAAGCCAAAGGTAGGCGAGCGTTAGGTGTTACGCTGTGACCGGACAGCTATAGTACAAACTTTATCTTCTTTTCTCGACTTTTCATTTTTATGATTTCTTTGAATTGGCGTACATGAATGAAAAAAAACGAATGGACCTTTTGAAATGTATCATAGCTTGTTCCCTTCAGTATTAAATTCTCTTCTAATTGAACTAACAAAATAGATAAAAAACATTTTTTCAAGATTTTTATACCAAGTTGAAATGAATTTTTTTTTATAAAGACATTTTTTACATTAAAACCTCCAAAAAGTTGAAATTTTGGAATTTCTCTAAGTTTTCTTAGTTCATCTAGAATAAAAAATCAAGATAATTAGAAATCCATTTGAATTTTTTGCTTTAGATAATAATTACGAGCTGTACCTTGTATGCCAGTTGGAAACTCCAGCGTTGCAGCGCTCTACTAATTTCTATGTTAAACATTTTTTTCAACTTATTTTAACCTGTACAAAAATTGTTTATACTTTTTAAATATTCATTAAAAGATAGAAAAAACTTTGCAGTGCTAAATTAATTTTTCCTTAAAAAAAAAAAATCGCAAAGAGATGCAATTTTTAGACCTCATAAACCAGGCCACTATACTTCATTTCAACGTGCAGCCTGTTCTCAAGAAATTTAATTAAAATTCTGATACCTGAAATCTCTTGTAGCCAATCTACTTTGAGATTGGCTCTATTTCTATAACTTCCGTCTTTCCTATTGCATTCACTCTTTTGAACCCTTTCAGTTTCAATTTCAGATTTGAGTTCAGCTACCCTATGAAATTCAGGAATATAAGAAAAAAATAAGAAATAAATCTGTCGATTAGAAAAAATTGCACTTAATGGGGAATCTGGAGTAGGGCTAGGGGTTCGCCGCTAAAAATTATTCCATACTCTCAAATTTCGAGTATGAACTATTTCCCTGATTCTAATTGGTATGCACCATAAAAAATGCCTGTTTCGCTGAGTAAAGGCCGAAAAGTTTCTGGGAACAAAATCCGACTGCTTTAAATTTCCCGAAAGCGATTGTCAATGACGTTTTTAGCAGCAGCGGTCGATTGCTGGCGTATGCCGATGATATTGACATCATCGGCCTTAACAACCGCGCTGTTAGTTCTGCCTTCTCCAAACTGGATAAAGAGGCAAAGCGAATGGGTTTGGTGGTGAACGAGGACAAAACGAAGTACCTCCTGTCTTCAAACAAACAGTCGGCGCACTCGCGTATCGGCACCCACGTCACTGTAGACAGTTATAATTTCGAGGTTGTAAAAGACTTCGTTTATTTAGGAACCAGCATTAACACCGATAACAATGTCAGCCTTGAAATCCAACGTAGAATCTCTCTTGCCAAAAAGTGCTACTTTGGACTAAGTAGGCAACTGAGCAGTAAAGTCCTCTCTCGATGAACAAAACTAACACTCTACAAGACTCTCATCATGCCCGTCCTAACGTATGTCGCAGAAGCGCGGACGATGACAACATCCGATGAAGCGACGCTTGGAGTGTTTGAGAGAAAGATTCTGCGTAAGATTTTTGGACCTTTGCACGTTGGAAACGGCGAATATCGCAGACGATGGAACGATGAGCTGTATGAGCTTTACGACGACATAGACATAGCGCAGCGGCTACGTTGGCTGGGCCATGTCGTCCGAATGGATACAAACGCTCCGGCTTTAAAAGTATTCGATGCGGTACCAGCTGGTGGTAGCAGAGGAAGAGGGCGGCCTCCTCTGCGTTGGAAAGATCAGGTGGAGAAGGACTTGGCTTCACTTAGTGTGTCCAACTGGCGCCGGTTAGCACGAGAAAGAAACGACTGGCGCGCTTTGTTGAGCTCGGCCAAAATCGCGTAAGCGGTTATAGCGTCAATTAAGAAGAAGAAGGTCGCAGTGGAAGAATAATTTCGTAATAGCCACATCAAAATTAATGACTACACTAGGCAACAAACTGAAGATTATATTGCAACCCGAACTGTCACAATTTTTTTGTTATAAAGTACGATCTCCGAACTATTTAAATGCATAAAAAATATTAAACATTTTCTTCTTGACTTTTTAGGAGGTAGCCACCAAATATGCATGCATATAGGCTGGCGCAAAATTAAGCATCCAATTTTTTTTGTAATAACTTTTTCATTAAATTGAAAAACCAAATGATTTTGAGTGATGGAAATCTTTATTTCGAGCTTTACGCGTTTCATCTTCCGATACGGTTATTAATTTTGCGCCGATAGGGTGATTAAGCCGCGCTGAATAAACCTGTTAAATTTTACTTGCACATTTACATATATATAAAGGAAAAATGTGCACATTTGGTTTATTTTGAATATTAAGGATTTTTTGTGGCAAAAAAATTTTTTTTGAAAAAAGTTTTTTTTTTGGAAAATTTAAAAAAACATTTTTTTTTTTTGAAAAACACTTTTTGTTTAAGAACAAAAACAATAATTTTTTTCACAAAAAAAAAATTTCGAGAAAAAAAAATTTGGGGAAAAAAATAAAAAATTCGCAAAATGTCTGCCTATTACGAGTACACTAAGCTATTGATGTGAGGAAAAGTTTGTAAGGCATTAATTTTAGGCTATTTTTATTTTACTGACCAGGCTACCCACGGCTAGATACATTTATTAGTTTACCTCTTTAATAAATAGAAAAAATTAAGGGAAAGAAAAAAAAAAACAATGTTTAGTATGTTGATAAATCTTTGAATGATTTCATTTCGGAAACCAAGATATTTACAAATTCAAAAAAACAAAAAAAAAATAGTGCCATGTAGGTATGGATTTTTTTGTGATTTTGTTGTTTTATCAAATTATAGAAAATAAGTTCAAAGCCCAAAAAGAAGTTTGAATTCGCAGATACAAGCTTATTTCCTAGCTATAGAAAAATATTTTTTTAAGTAAAGTGCAATACACTATGGGATAACTTTTTTTTGCGATTAAAAAATAGAGAAAATTAAGCCCAACCAATAAAGCGTTTTTGAATTTATACAAATAAACATATTCAAACCTCACTTTATCTTCTACAAATAAGTAATTTTGATTAGAGCACTAATTTCTTAAATTTCCAGTCTCCAGACTCCACATAGACACACACACACACGCACACAGTGGCTGTGCTGCACATTTAGAATTAAGTGAGTGTGTCCGCCGAAAAAGTGACAAAAAATCAACTCTTAGATGAAAAAAGAAAATATCACACACATACAGAACATAACGAATGAACAAAGAAAGAATATAAAAAAATATAAAATACTTAAAAATGCTTACAGCTTTAAGCTGATTAATTTCTTCGGTCTGAGTGGAGTAGCCCCTCAAAAGCTCCAAACCAGCAGCGGAAGTAGACGAAATACGACGCAATTGTTCTAAAGGAAAAGCAATACAAAGTATAAGAAAAACACAAAAAAAGAGAAAGAAAGAAAAAAACAAGAAATAAAAATAAATAAATTTCAATTGAAGTGCAAATCTCTTTACACAAACAACAAATGAGAAACAAGAAGTATAAAATGCGAAAAAAAGAAAACAATAAATTTAAAACAAATAAATACCAAAGGACGTGTTCCCCGTTGGCAAATGACACAAAGGATCTGAGATGATTTTGTTGTTATCGTTGGCGCCGGCTACACCCGCAACGCTACCATACTGATTGTTGTTGTTTGCGCCAGCCGCATGGCTTCCGCTAGCGCTGTTGGCATTCGCCGCTGTCGATGTTGATGTTGTGGAGGTACCCGACGTAGTGGCGCCGCTAGACGCCGTCTGATCGACCACAACACCTCCCAAGGCATTGAGCACCGCATTGGCAGAAGCATTTCGCGCTGAGAGCACTGCACGAATTTTCGAAAAAGCCGCACTCAAATCGAGCTTCTCATCGGCCCAGTCGATGGCCTGAGCTTCTTGTTCGGCTAGCAGCACCGTCGTGGATTTGTTGTTGATATTGGTGGTGTTGTTATTGGTGTTGTTGTTCTGACTCACCCGTTTGTGATTGTCCGGCAGGTTCAAATAGCACTCGTTGTCAAAGCGGAATTGTGACTGTGTATTTTTGAGAAACGACGGAACGCAGGAGGCGGTTGAAAACGATTTCGAATTGTGAAACGGTGGGTAAATTTTGAATTATGAAATAGAGAGAGTTTGAATAATTGTAATACGTTTTTTTTTTTTTTTCAATTTTAAATAATTTTTTGGAAGTTTATATGATGCCGTAAATTTTTATATATGTACATACATTATGAATATTAAATATTTGAAAAAAAAGTTATCGAAAATAATAGAATTTTGAAAAATGTCACCGCATAACTGGAATAATTCCAAGAGTTTTTTTTTTATTTAAATAATTTTTAGGTAAATTATAAAGTTTTTATATACAATATGAAAAATATTTAATATTCGAAAAAAAAAATTCCAAATAATTGAAAATAATAATTCAGAAAAATATTGACGCATAAGAATTTCAATGATTTGAATACATTTTTTTTGTCAATTTCAAATAATGTTTAGAAAAATTATTTAATGTCATGAATTTTAATATACAATATGAGAAATATTTGGTATTCGAAAAAATAATCGAAAATAGTAATTTAGAAAAAATTTATCGTAAACGAATTTGAACAATTTCAACAAGTTTATTGTTTTTTTTTTTTCAATTTTAAATATTTTTTAAGAAAATTATATGTTTTCAAGAATTTTAATATACATTATGAAATATAATATATAGAAATTTCAAATCATCGAAAATAACAGTTCAGAAAAATAGAAATGTTCATAATAGTTGACTGAGTTTTTTTTGTAATTTTAAAGAATTTTTAAGAAAATTATATAATGTCATAAATTTAAGGAAAATATTTAATGTTTACAAAAACACAAAAAAAAATCGAAAACAATAATTTAGAAAAATATTATCTATCAATCATTTTTTTTTTATTTTTAGGAAAATTATATAATGCCATGAGTTTTAATGTACAGTACGAAAAACATTTTGAATTCACAATAAAAGAAAAAATTCGTCAACAATAATTTAGAAAAATATTATCGCATACAAAATTTTAAGGCATGAATAATAAAGAATGTTTAATATTCGAAAAATATACGAAAATAATAGTTTTGATGAACACAAAACCTATTTCAAAAAAAATTAAAATTATGACGAAAAAATTCAGTTTTTGAACGTTTTACAAAGACAGCATTTTATTATTGAATTTAGTGGGTAGCATTTGCAATGTGCCCAAAAAAAGCGTGTTTGAAAAAAGACAGAAAAAGAGAACAGGAAAAAGGACAAAACTAAGAGTGTGAATTAAAATTGTGTTTTGTCTTTTTTTTCTTTGTCTGCAACTTTACAATAATGTCAAAGCTAAAACATATCACACCAACTTTTACGAAAATGTTAAACGTAAAAAGCCTGTGCAATGATAAACTAAACAACGTCCCCTTTCTGTGTTAACCTCGTAACTTCATTCTTTTCGAAGTTGAGATTTTTAGTGAAAAACACTCCTTACCACTCCTGTTACGTAAAACAAAACATACAATGTTCATAATGATTATATAATCTTTTTCAGAGTGTTTCGATTTTTATCGTATCTACATGTTCGAATTTAAAAACCTCGTATCTACTATAAGTATCGTATCAAATAAGTTATAAATTTTCATAAAAGTTAAGTAACTCTAAACAATTTTATCGATTTACTGAAAATTAAGATTTTGTAGATACGAGGTTAACACAGAAAAGGGGACGATAAAAATATTACTTTTTCAATAACAGTACTTAAACTTCATAACTAACTTCATGTGACTCTTTTATTTTTGAATTTTTTTTATTTTCTTAATTTTTATATTTTTTATTTTCATAAGTTTCTTAGTTTTTTTTTAATTTTCTTAATTTTTTGTTTTAATTATCTTAGTTTTTTAAATTACTTAAATTTTTATTATTTTTTAGATTTTCTTAATTTTTTTAAATTACTCAAATTTTTATTATATTTTAAATTTTCTTAATTTTTTTTTTAATTTTTTAGATTTTCTTAGTTTTTTTTTTTTTTTAATTTTTAAAATTTTACTCTTCATCAACTCACCTTATAGCCCGGCCCCAGGCGATGCATCGCACAAATCTGCTGCGTTGTCAACGCTTCGCTGAATAGGTAAATCGCTGACATTTGCCCGCAAAAGACGCGCTCCTCATCCAGTTCGGGCGTTGCGCCAATGTAACACTTATCGAATGGCTGCAAAGCGACAAGAAGTGAAGGTTTTTAATAGCAGTGAGGATTGTGAATTATTAAAAAGTCCAGAAGTTTTAAGAGTACAAAAGCATGTCAAAGTACTTACGTCGTTTGTAGAAACGAACCACGCCATTTCGGTACTGGACGCCAATTGTCCATTAACGAGGCACTTTATTTCGCTTTTTGTCCAACGATTATATATGTACACTATGGCAATCATGTACCACTGCAAGAAGTACAAAAACAAGATTATATTTTCTTAGTTTTAAAAATATTATGTTGAGGTTCATTCGGCTAGATTTGGTGTACAGTTCCTAGATGAGGTGGGAAACGACAATACTTGAGAAGCTCAATTTGGCTACGTAAAATGTCTGTGCCTTTACTTCTTCCCAAATTCTCTTTAAAACAAATAACCTTTTCTCATATTTTCCAGTTTCATTTTAAAACCATATTACCAGACGCCCCTAGTAGCTTTGATCTGAAAGTTTAATTTCAAGTAGAGTATGGCATGACATGGTGAAAAAAATTCAGAAGGTGTGGCCAATATCGGACCGTTAACCGAACCGAAATTGAAAGAACTCGCTAATTGGCTGACGTAAGTGGGGTACCAAAGCGACTTATTTACGAAGAAACTGGGATTATGTTGGTGATATATGAAAGAAACTAACACAGTCTTCGCTCCTGTTGCTACGTTGCCGTACGATTGATTAAACGAGTGTGTGAAGAAGTGTGAAATGAGCAGGCAGAATTCAACAGCCGAGTATCCGGTGATGTAGCAATTGAAATGCGTTCGCTCGATTTCATTTTTCATCATAGCTGAGGGCTAAACACGGTAATCTATCCTCTTTGGAGTCTGACCGAATTTCGGCCTCAGCTTCAGCCATGTTCGACCATAAAAGTTCGGTTCAGATTCAGTTCAGCTTCGACAAAAAAAATAGGCGAACTTTACTTCACTTGTTTTGTGGTCAAAAATTATATGGCAGGTTTTTTTTTGTAACTGCCACACTGCTACCCCGGGTTTGAAACCCTTTGTGAGCATGAAACGTGGAATGCTAGATGCAATTTTTTCTAATAGTGATCATCCCTCTCCAGACATCGTCAAGTCTCTGAATGAGTTTCTGACATTTTGAACTTTAGAACTTTAGATCAAAACCATCCTCAGAGCAATAACTTCAAAGAAAAATTAATGATTTGGAGATTTATTCAAATTATTCTAGGCAAATATATTCGGTTCTTTTTAACATTTAAAAAAAGTTTGGTTTACTGTTTTTTATCATGAAATAAACTTTTTTAACAAATTATTAAGAGAAATACTATGTTTTTTGGTGACTTTCCTTTTTTAATTTTGTTTTGTTTTTAGTTTTTTTTTTAATTATTGCAATGCACAATATTGCTTTAAGGAATCGCTAATAATAAAAAGAAAAAATAAAACACAAATTTGAGGCAAAATCTGCCTTGATTTAAAAATAAAAAAGTTAAAATTTTATCCAAAAAATAAAATTTTTTTCCAAAAAATAAAAATTTTTTCCAAAAAAATTTTTATAAAAATTTGTTTTTTTAAATCATATTTTCTCAAGATTTTTTTGGGAAACATTTTTTTTAAGTACAGGGCCCGCCATCTATCGTTACGGATTTGAACTAGGTATTATTTGAAGAATGGTAACACTTAGCTGTCATCTGATTTGACAGAAAATTAGTTTTATTCTTCCGCTGAACGAAATGGTTGTGTATACGCTGAAAGAACGCTGGGAAATATTGCTACATTACTTTGAAAATCATGGTAATGTTGCAGAATGTGTACGACAATTACGCACTGTCTTCGAAGATCGCGTTATCAGCCGAAATTCTGATATCGTTTGGCCACCTCGGAGCTGCGATTTGACGCCGTTGGATTATTATCTTTGGGGTGCCGTCAAAGACCAGTGTTATGCCAACAAACCAGCAACAATTGATGCACTGAAGACCAACATACGCGATGTCATAGCTGAAATACAGCCGCATACAATCGAAAATGTGTTGAAAAATTGAACCGATCGTATGGGATGGTGCATGGCTAGCCGAGGCAGCCATATACATGAAGTTGTGTTCCATCATTAACCGGAAGGATTGTACTTCAAAATAAAAAAAAAAGTTTGGAAAAATATTGAGTAGTTTCTTTTTTATAGCATTTTTAATTCCGTAAAGTTATATGGCGGACCATGTATATTTTATGCTAAAATGTTTATGTTACTTCAAATAAATTTATATCATAATTTCCAGCATTGAATAAATCTCAAAATTTTTTAAAATCTTCCAAAATTTTTTTTCAGTTTACTTCTTATTACACTCTAGCCTACAAATATACTAATTTCAAAAAAGTTTATGACAATGACCTAAATAATTGGATCATTTGACTTGAATTAGCTCTGTAGTCCAACTCCTAAGCGTTGAGAGTCCATATGCCAAGGATATTTTATCATTAATTAGGGAAGCTGAAATTACCTTCAGGCCAGTACCACTTTGTGCGGCTACAACCAATTTTTTATGTATCTGCTATACTCTAAGTCTCTACACTATAGTACTCTATACTCTATACTCTATACTCTATACTCTAAATTCTACACTCTATACTTTATTTTTCTTTTGGAATTCTAGCCATTATTCCTAAATTAAAACGTGAAAATATGAGGCTCATTTTCAAGGAAAACCTATTAAATTTGGGTAGCAAAAATATTCCAAGCCAACCACCACCAAATCCTCAATTGCGTGCCATGAATAGCCTGAGTATCTAAGTGCCCGTTGTAATTGCGCTAATTAAACCAAATGAGAGTACATTCATTTGAACCATCAACTTAACGCCCACCCCATACTTGCCATAGCTCATCGGCACCATTCATAAATATGAAATATTGTAAACATTTAGAAATGGAAAAATGTTCAATCGTCAACGTACACCTTATCGACCAGTGCACCAACTCACCTTTCTCGGTTGAAATTCATATTTCACACAATGTTGGAAACCTTTGCCTTTGACTTTCATCGATGTAAGCACCAGACAATTGCCAACAAAATGAGCTGTATAGCCAACGCCTTTCGATGTTTTAAAACTGAAAGAAAAAAACGAAGAAAGAAAGCGAAAAATTGTTATAAAATATGAAAGTGGCAGAAAATAGGAAATGAAAACGATAATTGTGAAGAAGCCAAGTCTGAAATTTAAGGCAAATGAATGAAGTAGATGAAGTGAAGAAGAAAATCGAGCAAATTAGTTCGCAGGATACGCTGAAGTAGTGCAAGGAGTGGCTGGACAAAATGGAATGAGTGGTGTACGCAAGCTGAACGAAGGCGAATTAATGAATTGCAAATTGCAGCAATATTTCAAATTAATTAAATCAAATGGTATACTATTAAGATGAAATAACGGTAAGAACAAAAAAGCGTGAAACAAATAAAAATGTAGTAAAACGAATTGTAACAGAAAGTAGAAATGGTAGCTAAAGTAAGAATATCAGCAAATAGAATGCGAGAAACAATGAAGACTTGGGAAAAGTAAGTAGTTAGTGGTGGAAGTTGACCAAGCAACAAAAAAAAAAAAAAAAAAAAGCTTAAAAGAAAAAATCAAGTAAACCAGGCTGCCACTTTTGCTGTGGTTACAATGTATAGGTTTGCATACTCACCAATAGAGGTAGGGCTTCTCGCGCTCGATATTCACCGAATTAATAGGATCCAAACGAAACCACGTTGTAAATGTGAAGCCATTTTCGTATGGCCATTTCGCCAACGGCGGCAGTACCATGGCCTGTAAAGAGCGAAATGAAAGAAGAATAAAGAAAGAAATCAATAAATGGACGAGATTTGGATTGAGTGTGAAATTTATGACTACTGTAATTAGCTTCATTTACAATTTTTTATGGCTAAATGTATCAGAAAAACAAAAAAAACTTAAAATTGGTTTTAATGGGCCACTGGCGTATGGCTGTAATTATTTGGAAAGTAATGATGTAATGCAAGGGAATTCAAACTCCCGCTCAGCTGAAATGAAGGAAAATCATTAAAGATAAAGTTTAAGAAGTATTAAAAGCTACTTAAGGGGTTATCACCCCCTGAGATGTGTTCAAAAAGTGTTTTGTTTTGTATTGTAATAATGGTGCGATGGATTTTATGCAATTTTACTGGCAGATTCGGAACAAATGCCATCATCATCGAACTAAAATAATGGAAAAATTCAGGTAATTTTTTTTGGTAGCAAAAAAAGGTTTTTGGCATCTGAGGACGATCTTATGCCCATAGTTTCACTTGGAAGGAAATTTGATGCATACACAATGGAGTAATCCAGAGGGTATTTAAAGGAATTTGACTAATATGTTCTTTACCGATGGGTCCAAGAATGAAATAGGTTCCTTTAAACGATAGTAATAAGAATCATTACGCTGTGGGAGGAATGACAACTGTTTTCCAATCGGAAACTTTTGCCATTCTGAAAGGAGCATAATGGCTAATTGAAAGGAGATGGAGCGGGAAACAGATTGGAGTCTGTAGTGATAGTCAGACTGCACTGAAGGTCCTATAGAACACGAAGATAACCTCAAAGATTGTACAAGAATGTAAGAAGAAGTTTAATTCTGTTTCAAGACGAAATAAGACTGTCCATAAATGGGTTCCACGACACCGCAGTGTTCAAGGAAATGAAATTGCCGATGAATTGGCCAACTGCGGATCAGCGGTTCCCCCACAAGGGCCAGATAATCGGACTCAGTAATCATGAATTTGATCAGCGTACATGCATGCAATTGGCGGCCGCCGTAGCCGAATGGGTTGGTGCGTGATTACCATTCGGAATTCACAGAGAGGTCGTTGGTTCGAATCTCGGTGAATGCAAAATTAATAAAAACATTTTTCTAATAGCGGTCGCACCTCGGCAGGCAATGGCAAACCTCCGAGTGTATTTCTGCCATGAAAAAGCTCCTCGTAAAAATATCTGCCGTTCGGAGTCGGCTTGAAACTGTAGGTCCCTCCATTTGTGGAACAACATCAAGACGCACACCACAAATAGGAGGAGGAGCTCGGCCAAACACCTAACAGAAGTGTACGCGCCAATTATTTATTTTATTTTTTTTATATGCATGCAATTTCCATAAAGAGCGATGGTCCGGTCTAGATCGCTGCAGCACTGCAAAGCGTCAAGCCCGAAAAAAAACTGTCGAGCTTTCTTCTAAAACTTGGAGGAGAAGACGTTCGGTTGATGGTCGGTATTATTAAAGGAGACAACAAAGGGAGTCAACATATGACTACCATGACTGAATTAGTGGGGACACGATTTGCAGGCGGATCGTACTGAGCACTTTCTCTTTGATATCCCTGCCTTGTTTAGAGCAAGTTTACGTACGAGTAATATTCGTTCTCTCAAACTGGAGGATATTTTCCGATTTGCCAAAGAATCTGCAAATACTCACAGGATAGATAGGACAGATATCTCTGCTTCTGTCTCTTTTTCTATTCTATCCTATTTCATTCTCTCTACCACTTCTCTCCTTTCCTCTTTGACTATCTAAGCTTTTACTTTCCAGAGCTTTGATTACAGTGGGCTTTTTAGACTTAGTGTTTTAGGAGTTACTAATCTCTCGGTGTCTTCTTGCCTCGCCTTCCTCAAATAAAAATAAAAAATAAGAGAATAAGGCTATACCATTACACTTTGAAACAGTGAAAACATTCTTATTTTCCGAGAGACATACACAAAATTATCGGATGTAGTCAAGTAGAAAAAACTGCATACTCAAAATTTTAAAGGGTCCCCCATCCAAAACCTGTACCCAAGGCCCAAAAACCAATTTTATTATAATGCCGTGAAAAATTGAAATCTATCTTAAGATCTCGAACATTCTTTAAATAGATTAATATTTTATATACCATTTAATCCAGCTAAATGCTCTTTTTTGAATGACGTTTCAAACTTTTCCTTTACCGGATAAACAATAATACAGTTACGTGTAAGGATATGCTTCATTCTATGAAAAATTGGACTTTCAATTGATTTTGAAGGTCAAATAAAAATTTTAGTATGCAACTTCTGGCCCGAAACTGAATCGCAGCGGAACAGCGAGTAACGCGTAGACGAATAGTGATCAACTGATCCACTTCAGTCGGAAAATTCGGTCGGTTAAACATTATTACGACGGGACGTTTTTCAATTGACATTTTTTGCCCACAATAAAATTAATTTTGTGGTGAAATCTTTTCGTTCGCAATATTTGTGAAGCAACTCGTTGAAGCTCATTTTTACAAAAAAAAAACAACTTCTTTCTAAATTATTTATATTTTGCGGGTTTTCTTCTCCAAATCAAATATTATTTGCTTGTTATTTGCCTGCTGATACTTGTAAACAAACGATTTGTCATCAAGTGATCCCGCCGTAAAAGTAACCGACGGTAAGAAATCCGTCTCCACCGCAATTCTTTGCAATTTCATGCTATTTAATGAGATCTAAATTTGACAGCGGGTACCAGTCAACCCTTCGTCAAAAATTGTCAACCCGTTACCCGCTGCCTGCTGCAATTATATCCAAGGGTCTCTCTACTTTTCCTACTCTACAACACGCGCGAATCTGGTCACACTGTTGAATCTCAAAAATATGAGATTTATTGAATTATTTATAATTTCCAATGCTTTTAGTTTGCTCAGAAGCCACAGATTCACAGAAACTCCTTTTTCCTTTCAGATAAGCAAATCAGCTAGAATAATTGTGGCCAACGGTCTATTTTAAAATGGTGGCTTCTCAAGGAGGTGCAGCAAACAACTTCTTCAAGATTTTAGTCTGAAAATCCTTTTGACTTACTACTGAGATGCTAGTAAATATTTAAAAATAAATATACAATACAAAAATTCAAATTCATATACTCGTACTTTTAATATTCATCAACAAAAGCAAAAAACTTTAATTAAAGCGGAATAAAATTGGCCACCGCACTAGGCAACGCCTTGAAGCAGAGGGTTAAATATATTTTTTAGAGAATTTTTTTTTGTAATATTGGGTGTAAACATACAAAATTGTCAATTAATGGTATTGAACTGGAAGAGGTAATATTATATAATATTTCTGCTACTTGGGCAGCCTTATATAGGTGACTGACGGTTTGAGTCAGGATATCAAAAAACAACGGCTGTATTCAGTCTCCATAGGCAATTAACATAGGCATGCATAATACAAAACTTTAACTTTACGTGTCTGAAACGTAGAACGCGACGATAGCCGACACAAGCTTATTACTGCAAGCCTTTATAAACAGATGCCTATGAAAAAATCTTAAAATATTCTGGCCAAATACCATCTCGAATACTAACTTATGGGCCAGAAAACAGCAGAAGCTAGTGCAACTAAAATCAAAAAAATCAAATAAAAGAAAAAGGGGCTGGAACGGAAAACGACCGTGGAGTCGGAACCCCGTGCCATGCGCCTTAGCTGGAATGAAGTTAAGAATTGATGCTAAACATACCCGGATGGAAAAAATGCTATAAGTTTTCCAGAAGTTGGGGGGATCCAATGCGGAAACTAATCGAAAGGTTGAATTTGTGAGAAAATTCTGAGTTGTAGTTTTTCTAGATGGTTAAAGTGGCGGTCTATACTCATAGTAATAAAGGGTTTTCCAATAAAAGGTGTTATTCCCGTAAAACATCAGTGGTTTCGTTGCTTGCGTGGCACGTAGCATCGTCTTGTTGAAAATAAACGTTGTCCAGATCAATACGATCCCATTCCGGCCATAAAAAATCGTTAATCATCTCTCGATATGGCAATCCATTCACCGTAACTATTGCTCGAGCTTCATTTTCATAAAAGTAAGGTTTAATGACCCTGCCGGATCATAACCCGCACTAAACAGTCACACGTTCAGGATAGAGAGGCTTTTCAACAATAATTCTTGGATTTTCTAAGCCCCAAATCCGACAATTTTGCTTGCTGACGAAGTCACCGAGATGGATATGGGCCTCATCACTCAAGATGATTTTTCGATGGAATTCCGGATCATTTTCATGCATTTCAACGACCCAATTAGCAAAGATACGATGATGTTGATGATCGGCCGGCTTGAGTTCTTGTGTCAACTGGACTTTATAAGCCTTAAGACCCAAATCTTTATGCAAAATGCGGTGTAATGACGTTTGTGGAATGCCTAATTCCAAAGAACGATGAAGTATGGACAAACCTGGGTTTTCTTCAACACTTTCACATCACTAACTTGTCCACTTGAATTTTTTCACCAATTTCTGTATTGCGGTCCGACATGGTGCTTCAGGATGACCCAAAAATGTTCGAGTTTTACGAACCGTCTCTGCCAAATTTTCACCAATGCGTTGTGTAAGCGTGTATCGTTCCATTTTTATTAATGGCGTAATTTCTACCTGTCAAATATCAAAAAATGACAGCTTCAAAATTGACGTCTACCAAAATAGCGGTCTATTGAAAATAACACAGGTTATTGGAAAGCCCTTTATTATCCCTAAGAAAGTCTGCTTTTGCAAAAATCATTGTTTAATTTTAATGGAACCTCAAATATCATTCCCAATATAAAAAAAAATATTCACACCCTTGAACTCTAATTTGATAAATGGCACGCCCTTTAATACACTAAAAGCTTTTTTGCACATTTTCCAGTAAATAGCATCTCAAAAATGAAATGTCATTTCCTTTGCGGTATGCCGCCTAAAAGCTGACAACAAGCAACAGCTGCAGAAAGAGCAAATGAAATAGTTAACTGCTTCAGCATTATATGAATTTCTAAGAATCAAATGCATGAGAATGCGCAATTCATTGCCATATAACGCAGAGACAGCAGCACTTTTTGCATTTCGACGCCTGTAAGTATGCTGCTATCTACCACTGGTTTCCTTATTTGCAAACTCTTCATGCGAAAGTGCGCAGCATATGGCTTTACAATCTTCACATTTCTCAGAACGAACTAAATTGGAATGCGAATGCGAAGAGGAGCACCTATATACTTAGTTGTATATATGTGTGTATACATGTATATGTAGCAGTGCGACTAAATGCGGAAAGCCAAAAGCATGAATGATGTGTCCATGTACATCGTAGAGGCAGATATACACATACAAACACACGTGCTGTGCTATTGCTTTTACATATACATGTATGGATATGTGTATGTATGTATGTGTGTATGCATGTATATATGTATATGATTATATCTGCGTACTTTCCTATTTGTTTGGCACCTCGAAGATCATAAATCAATATCCTCCACACTTCTTACTCGCCACACAAAAATATCGAGGAAATAAGAGTTTATGATTTATGGCACAATCTGTGTGCTATTTGAGCCTTAGTTCATTGCGGCCAAACTTGCTATGCAACACTTGGCCACTTTTGTTACTTTGTACTTTGTTTCAAGTTACGCATTTTTGTACGTAGTTGGATGTCAGAAGGAAACGTGACCGCAATTGCACTCGGTCTGCATTGTTAGAGGACTCAGGGGATGATTTAGTTAGAAAAGGCTTGCCGCAATGGTATTTATAGCCAATTTGAATAGCGATGAAAATATGGAGACTGAAATTGGATTTTGCTGTCACTGAGCACAGCATTGAATGAACGCTTTATATGTATGAGAAGAGTGGAGAATGGAGAGAAAGGGGTGATAGTTAGCATAATAAAGATATCCATTAGATAGTTAAAAAATTTGGCGCTTAATTAATCACCCTATCGACATATTGGCGGACGCTGTCACGGAATGGGTTGGTGAGTGACTATCATTCGGAAGTGCGCAGGTTTGGATCTCCGTGCATGATACACAAGATTATAGAAATTGTTTTTGTTTTCTTGTAAAAGCTCCCCATACAAAATAGTCACCACCTTTCGTACAAACGTTTAATGGTGTTCTTAGAAGACGCACTTTTCACATTATTTAATTTTTTATACGCACGTTGAGTTTTCACGATTGATTTCTTTTGTTGAATGCAAATTTCAACAATTTGGGAGCGCTCGCGTGGCGTGTACTGTTCCATGGTAAAAATCTGCATAGACTGACGCTTCCAACGCGGTATGTCATTAAGCGATCTGACGTCTCTGTCAAAAGATACAGGGTTGCCAGATGGGTCCGTCGAATATTGGCAACCCTGTATATAAAAATATATATATATGGGAAGATTTATAATATTAGCAAAGGGCTCCGATTTCCCAAGAAGAGAAGAAATTCAGAATTGAATAAAGTAAACTGGGGTACACCTGCACTTGAAAGGAAACTCTATGAGTCTACCCTGCACTGTATACAAATGGCTCGAGGACACGAAAAGGCATATACTACATTAGGGAGGGTCGATTTAAAAATCGTTCATTGCTCTGTGAAAATCGTATTCTAGGGATCAAAATAAGGAACTTTGCCGAAGGAACCATACCTCTAAAACGAATTCTGATGTCCCCCAATTTGGGTCGAACGAAAAATCCCACTTTGGCCCATTTAGAGTGCTCCAATCGAGTCCAAATGTATGACCGACCCCCACTAACCTTGGACGGCCGATCCACCCATGCTAGTGGCACACCCCCTGGAACTCCCCTGGAGGGTTCCCCATACAATCATTTCAAAATATCACCATTTTTGGCCTTTACATGAGAAAAGAAACTAAAAAGTTCGACCCAAATTGGGGGACATCAGAATTCGTTTTAGAGGTATGGTTCCTTCGGCAAAGTTTCTTATTTTGATCCCTAGAATATGATTTTCACAGAGCAATGGGCGATTTTTTTGCCTCCCCACAAATCGACCCGGCCTAATATACATATAAATATAAAGCTCCAAAGCGTTCTGTGCCGATGGGTACTTTTTCAAGCATCTTCAAAGCGGGGGTGTGTGCCATCTGCCTACATGCAAAGATCAATTTAGACAGGAATTTCCGGAATGAGCGAAGTGCCATTCTGACCGACAGTATTGCGGCCTATCATCATCTGATATTAAGTTCTCACTGGCCCTTGAGGTTATCGAAAAACTGAAATTGTTAGGAGCGTACAATCGCATCTGACTAATTTGGCTCCCAGGACACTGGAGTACAACTGCGAACGAAGTAGCGGACGTATTGGCTAGAGAGTCTGCGGTTTAGTTGTCAATACGACCGGTGGGATAACACAGCAGCAAGTAAAAGCTAAGGAGTTAAGAGCCAAGACTAAGGGAGGTTTTTTTTTTTTTTTTTTTGTTGTGTTTTTGTCAGGAGGTGTACATCAAAATGTCTGAAACAGCATCAAAGATGTGGAGCATGCTCCCACTAACAGTATAACATTCCTCCTTCTCGGCTGATTTCCACCCTGCAACCGCGATAGCATTTCTTCAAGGTGGAGCCGCGTTTATGTCTACTGACACAACAGGTTCCTGCGTCCAGGTTCCGCCCCTGTGGGCGTATGGAGATTTTACGCCATCGATAGTATTCACTCCTCCCACTGGCTTTGAAAGCAGTTGTGGGGGGAATTAAACATCGGAGAAAATGCAATAGTCCGATACTCACAAATTATTGTCTTGTCTAAGGGAGGTTAGCTGGCACCAAGTTATGAGGCTACGCAATGCGATATTGTTACTAGGGGACGGTGCAATCAAAAAAAGTTTAGGAAACTCACAATCCTCCTTAAGGATAAACTGAGAAAGGTTAGGTTAGGTTAGGCTAGGATAAATGACTGCCCTTGCGAGGCGCCCACTTGGACAATTTGTGAGTTGCGATATCACAGAGGAGGTTCTCTCCAAACAGGTGGAAAGAAGGAGGAAGTGGCTTTGGAACCAAACAGGTGGAAACAAGGAGAAAGTGGCTTTGCATTAGAGGATTACGGCCAACTGTGGTGCTTTACGTTCGTACTAAATCTTCAAGCTACTGATGAACTTCACCAGATGTGTGATATTTAAACCCTAATATTCGCAGGTGTAGCGAAAAGGTGAGGGTCCAGATGTTTAAACCTTTGCCCGACGAGAACAGGGCAGCTGGGAAGAATATGCTGAGACAGCTTCTCCAGATAGAAAGGACTTGAAGCAATCCTAAGTCTTACCGCATAGACACTTAACGGACAATGTCCTACCAGATTCGAGCACTCCGGATTTGTTAACCTTAGAAGTTGCCTCGAGAACTGAGAAAGCTCACGAGCAGGTGCTGTGATGAGCAGAGGGCACAAAAGACCATGAGATCGAAGAGCAAACCTCAAGCCTAATGTTCTTATCTATCTAATGCCACCCTCGCCATGCACCTTAGCTAGAATGAAAGAAATTAGTTCCACACTAGAAATCGAGGAATTTCTGATGAAGATGAATATTTAGAAACAAGAATTTCAAACATTCACATTTTCCAGCAACAATCAAATGCCAACATTCATTTCCATCTCTCAATGTCCAACAATCAATTCTCGTATCCCAAACTATTTTCTGGCACGCTGATGATGCTAAGTATGCCTCTAAGGCCCAAGCAACTGGCGCGTGCATTCCATCAGCAGAAAATGGTAAAACCCAAAACAAATTATAAAAAAAAAATATTGTGAAACTGTCACAGCGAATAAAAAATTGCGGAGAACGCAGTTGATGGAATGGTTGGTGGGGATGGTGGGCTGAAAGGTAGGTTGAGTTCTTGGTTGCTTGGTTGGCGCCCTTTTTACTTTGGCTACAAACAATGTTTCTACAAAATTGTTGTTATTGCTTTCATTGTTCTTATTACCCGCCAATGCTAAGGCAACACGCTGCTACTGGCTGCTGCTGCTGCTGCTGCTTCTGCTGTCGTCCATAATAGAGTTGGGAATAATTTTGACCAATTTATTAGTGAAATGCGTTACTGAAATTTCGCAGAGCTACCCAACTCATGCCTTTTTGCGGCGATTGCTTTTGTGTTGGTGCGTTCTGGTTTTTTTTTTTTTTTTTTTTTGGATATTTTGCTCTCCTCTTTCGCTCGCTGCTGTCATCATTGTTACCAGCCATTCGCAATTTTGTCATTCATTCCCTTTAGCCGCAGGGGAGTTACATGAATGCCGGTGCTTTGTAACAAAACTTTGCCAATATTTTGGATATTTCAATGTGAAAGTTATGCAAAAAAGGATGTGGTGAAATCTGCGCTCAAATATTGTGCACACACACATACATGCATGTAGTACAAAAGATGTTAAATTGCCAAAAATGGAATAGAAAATATAAATAAAAAATCAACATACAACATGAAAAAGTTGCGACATTCCTGCATGCGCCAGCCAAATTGAAATATGAAGCAATGAAAATTTGAAAGTGACAATGCAGTAATTCTCTACCTCTCTCTTCCTCTCCCTCTCTCTATCCCTATCCCTCTCTCTCTCTCTGATTCTCAGTGATGCTGCCCTAGCGAGTAGCCAAAAAAAAGCCGAAAAAGCGACTGAAAGAGCAGCTGGTAAGGGTTGCGACGAAATCAAAAAAAAAGGTAGAATAACAACAAAAAAGAAAAAAACCTTAAGGAATGAATAAAAAAGTGAACATAAAATATTATAAAGTTTTGTCAGTCTTTTGCTGCATCAAAAGTTCAAAAGTTATTTGAATATAATTTATTTTTATTTTCATAGTAGCGGCGAAATTGAAAATCAACTTTGCTCATTGCCTCATTCCAGATGTGTGTAGGTCTATAAAGCGTAGCCAAGGGGTTTGTGCGTGACCACACTCGTTTGTCCTCGAGCTTATACTTATACTTACTGTGGGTATGTAACATCAAATGTTAGAGAAAGTTTTTTTTGTTTTGAGAAGTTGCCCTTCGATCGTCAATAACAAATCCTCTGAGTACATTTCTGCTACAAAAAAACTTCTCATAGAAAACCTTCAGTATAAACGTGCAAGTATCCAACTTGTAAGACAAGATCAAGGCAGCGCACACGAAACATTGGGGATGAAAACCAAAGGAGGGATGGACACCAAGGCATGCACGCCCACACATAACTTATATGCCCATACATTCAGAAAATATGGTGAATTTTTAAAGTTCGCGGGCTGCAAACATTCGACTCTCTATTATTATTTTTTTATGTTAGTACACTCGTATCAAAGATAGGTTCGCAGTTTTTGCAATATAGCAGGTCTAGTTTGTTTTTGAGAGGCATAAATAAGTCAAGTAGTGTTTTGCGTGTTCGGCGATTTTCTGCTAGCGAAAAAATGGATCAAAAAAGTTGCATCAAAGTTTGAATAATAAATGAAATTAAGTGCTTAAAAGGATTTGGAATGTTGACAGTGGCATACAATCTTTTCACAGAAGGTCGAGAAGATGTGAATGACGATGCTCGCTCTGGACGCAGCAGCACATCAAACGATGAATAGTTCAGAAAGTGAAGAAAATTTTTATGGAGAATCGTCGAATCACAATTAGAGAAGTTGTTGAGGAATGTTGGCATATCAGTTCGCTCATGCCATGCAATACTTTCGGAAATTTTTGGGCATGAAGCGTGTGGCAGCAAAGTTCGTTCCAAACATAGCGGAATTTTGACCAAAAACAACGTCACATCGTCAGCATCGCTCAAGAATTGTTGAAAGCCGTCAACGATGATCCAGATTTGCTTAAAAGGACCAAAACTGGTGACGATTCATGGGTATATGGTTATGATATCGAAACCAAAGCGCAATCGTCCCAATGAAAGAGTCCACGACAGCCAAGACAAAAAAAAAAAAATACGCCAAGTTCGATCTAATGTCAAGATTTTGTTCACTGTTTTCTTCGATTACCATAGCGTATTGCAGCAGAAGTTCTTGCCACAAGGTCGTGCTGTAAATAAGAAGTATTACCTTGAAGTTATGCGCCATTTGCGTGAAGCAACATAAAAAATCGCCCGGAATTGTCGAAAAAAATGCATGGATTTTGCACCATGATAATGCACCTTGCTCACTCATCTTTGCTTGTGAGGGATTATTTGGCAAAAACAAAAAAAACACCGTTGCCACCGTCATGCCTCAGCCACCGTATTCACCAGGTTTGGCCCCTGCGGCTTTTTTCTGTTCCCAAGATTCAAGAGACCCATGAAAGGACGGCGTTTTGCGACGATTGTGGAGATAAAAACCGAATTGCCGAGAGAGCTCAAGGACATACCAGAAATTTTATATTTAGATAAATCATTTTTTTAGAAGATTTTTTTTACATTTAAGCTATAAAAAACAAAAATTCATAATTGCTCCCTTCGCAAACAGTTGCACTTTATTACCTAGAAATACTCAAATAGACTTTTTCTTCGATTATTCCGTCTCTGCGCCTATTGTTATGCAAGCAATTAAACAAAAACAAAGCTATAACGCCTTCGCGGCTCGTTGCACACGTTCTATGATTACCGTTTATTGACTCTACGCATCAAATATGCACATACACATACACACATAAAACGATCAGCCCTATAATCTGTGAAAAAATTCAAGCATATAACTCGGGGCACATTTGGTATTCGATTTGCGCGCGAATCTTTGCCCATAAAATGGCAAATAAAAATAAAATGAAAATAAAAGCAAACATTTCGCCACATGATGATGTAACAAAAAAAATGAAAACGATGCGGCAAATGGACAAGAATAAAATACAAACCGTGGCTGCTGCTATGGCAAATAGAAATACATAAGGAAAGCTACAACGGAGTTATGGAGTTGGCTCGTTTCGATGCATGAAGGGAACTGACTATACAGCACATACAAGGATGGGCGCTGAGAGAGCTATACAAACACTGCAGGACTGAACGTTCAAGTCAATTGTTGATGGAGGGAGGTAGTCAAGCAATACAACTCTGTCAGAGTCAGCGTTAAAATGGGATTTTTGTTATATTTCTGTGCAATGTTTAACGTTGAAAAAGCGAATTTCTTGTTGTAGCCAAGCATCAAAAATCATTTTATTTCCTTAGGCACAACATTGTTGTGACTGTTTAACCTATTAATGCCCAAATCAAAGCTACATTCACATACAATTTTTTATTGTTAATCAATACATTTTTCTTAGTGACAGTTTAACCCATTGATGACCAAATCAAAGCTACAATCAAAAAAGATTTTGATATTCTCCAAGATCACCAAAAATCTTATTATTGTTTATCACAAAATTGTTCTTAGGAATGTTTAACCCATTCATGACAAAAGGAAGGCTACATTCACATAACATTTTTGTCACTGGTAATCACAAATTTTTTTAATACTCAAAACGAAGAAACAATCATAAAATATTATAATTGCTAAGCATATTTTTTTAGTAGCAGTTTAACCCACTAACGCCCAAAATAGAGTTAGAATCAAAAAAGTGTTTGATATTCTGCTAAGCACACATTTTATTTGAATGCCTGTTGAACCCATTAACGGCCAAACCAAAGTTACAACCAAAAAATAATTTCTTATTCAGTTAAGCACAAAAATTGTTGAGGTAACTGGTACCCATTGATGACCAAATCAAAGCTACGTTCATATAAAATCATGTTTTCGCTCATCAACAAATTTTTGTTAATGACAGTTTAACCCATTAACATCCACAATAAAGCTACAATCTACTAAAATTCTGTTATTCTGTTAAGCACAAAATGTATCTTATGACTGTTTAACCCATTAATGACCAAAATAAAGCTAAAAATTTTTCTTAGTAACTGTTTAACCCACCAACGCCCAAGAGAAAGCTACAATTGACAAAAATTGTGTTATTCTGTTAAGCAAAAAGTGTTTTTTAGTAACTGTATAACCCATTAATGACCAAAATAAAGCTACAACCACCAAAAATCGTATAATTGTTAAGCGCAAAATTTTTCTTAGCGTCTTTTTAACCCATTGATGGCCAAACTAAAGCTGCATTTACATAAAATTCTGTTATTGTTAAGCACAACATTTTTCTTAGTAACTGCTTAACCCGCCAACACCCAAAACAAAGTTACAATCAACAAAGATCTTGTTATTATCTTAAGCGCAAAACTTTTCTTAGTAACTCAACCCGAATTCGAGGCCATAAAGCTTAGATTTCCGAGATATTTGAGGTACTACACACACTATCGTAATCTCTTTTTTTTGTATAAATTTTCTTCTTTTGAATGCCGTTAAATTTGATTTATTATCTTAGCCTCATCGAAAGGAGAATTAAGAAATTGTATGAGATTAAAACAATATTGAGTAGTTAGGGACCATTTTAACCGCAATAATTCTCTTGGAAGCTAATGTTTGCAAGAAATATTTCTATGAAAGAAAGACAAATAAGTGAAAACGAATTCTAAAGGTTACAATAAAATGCTGGCACCCAGCAAAGTGAGAAGTTCAGCCAATGTGGGTTTCCACTCAACCTTCTAAAACTGCAACAAGTCTTACTTGAGTAATTTGTATCTGTGACTCTTATGGCAATCTTTGGGACAATTACTGTTGCTGTTTGTTATAAATAATATCTGCCCATATTTCTCGGCTGCCAATTTTGTTTCAGAAGCAGTTGATTTCTAAATTCATTTACCAATCAAGTCGGCTGATGACGTTCTGGCACTTCAAACGAGTTTCGGGAAAGATTAACTTATGGCTTGTGAGGAATTAGTTGCAGTTAAATACATACACATAAATGCTATATCACTTTTTCTAAAAAGCTCAATGCGTTTCGGAACATTTATAGAATCACTAACTTTAAATTGAATTCGGTAAAGCTCATTGGAGGATCAGACTGCCTTCTTCGATGCTAAATTTACGTTCTGGACTCAAATTATTTAACATAAATAAGTATAACGATAATCACGGAAGTGTATTCCGTGATAGTTTTTGTTAAACGAAATAGGTTCAGTTTTGTGAACCTTATGCTTTTAAACTCCTTCGCACTGCTTTTGTCAAATTGAAGCCACTTTCATTTGGAGGCACTACCACTCAAACTACCGGGTGGTTAAGTTTCAAGGGCCGCTGTTGAATGTGAACCGTACCTAAGCGTCAACGACACCGTTGGACTTCTTTTTTTGGGGTTATTTGAAAGAAAAGGTGTACGTCGACAAGCCAGCAATAACTCAAGAGCTAAAGGAAGAGATAATTCGGCACATTAACGGTATAGAACCTCAATTATGTCTCAGCGTCATCGAAAATTTGGACCATCGAGTGGAGGTGTGCCGCCGAGGCCGCGGCAGACATTTGGCCGATATTTTATTTTATACATAATTGAGCCATACCAATATTATCATAATAAAGAGAAATTACAATAATTTCCTAAAAAATTGTATTTCATTCAAAATCAACACCGGCCCTTGAAACTTAACCACCCTTTATTTTCTTGAAATTTGTTAAATTTTTGTGGATTTCGTTCAAAGTTTAAAAATTTGACTTATAGAGTTTTTCATGTAAAATGTACCAGATTTTTTTTTAAATTATGCATGAAAACTAAAATTTTTCATATATATTTTTTTAAATTTGTAAAGTTTGGAAATTCGAGTTATAGAGTTTTTGTTGCAAAATGTACCAGTTTTGTTTTTTAATTATGCATATATATATACATAATTGGCGCGTACACCCTTTTTGGGTGTTAAGCCGAGTTCCTCCTCCTATTTGTGGTGTGCGTGTTGATGTTGTTCCACAAATGGAGGGACCTACAGATTAAAGCCGACTCCGAACGGCATATATTTTTTATGAGGGCCTGTTTCATGGCAGAAATACACTCGGAGGTTTGCCATTGCCTGCCGAGGGGCGACGGCTATTAGAAACAACTTTTTCTACATTTTGGTCTTTCACCGAGATTCGAACCAACGTTCTCTCTCTGAAATCTCTGAAATCATTTTTGCAAAATGTACTAACATTTTTTTTAAATTTTCGTACAAATATTTAAATTTCGAAGTATTTTTTTTTTAATTTGTTAAATTCTTGTGCTTTTGGACAAACTTTGGAGTTATAGAGTTTTTGTTTTAAAATGTAGTAGAATTTTTCTAATAACAAATTTTCTTCTGCACAAAAAATTGAAAGTTTTTACGAACTTTTTTTAATTTTTTAAATTTTAGTAAATTTTTAACACAGGAGCCTGCCAGCTTTTTCTAAAAGTTCTGCATAAAAAATTTTAAATTTTGATATACTTTTTTGGAAATTGGTTAAAGTTTGGAGATTTGAGTTATAGGGTTTTTGTTGAAAAATCTGCCAGCTTTTTTCTAAAAGTTCTGCATAAAAAATTTTAAATCCTGATATACTTTTTTCGAAATTTGTTACATTTTTGTGAATTTTGTACAAAGTTTGGAGCTTTGAGTTATACGGTTTTTGTTGTAAAATGCACCAAATTTTCATAAAAAAAAACAAGAAAAAATAAATAAAAGCAAAAGTAATACAAAACAAAAAACACACTTTAAAGTTAATACTTCGTCGCCCTCCTTTTTTTGAACACTGGTGTATGTACATATGTACGTACATCCAACCAAAATCCAACCAAACAGCACTTGCACACACTTTCATACAAACAAGCATTAGCATTAATAATGCAACATGACATTACGTGGCATGACTTTAAATTACGCCACAGCACCAGCGCAAAGTGAAGCCTTGAATTTGTGCAGACATACAGAATTGTAGTCGAAGTCGAAGTCGAAGTCGAAGTAGTGTAAAACTGTAATGTAAACATTCTTGTAAATTATTCTCAAGTAAATAAAACATTAGACTGCAGCTATGTGATGAAACGAAGTTCAGCACGGGTCAGTTCAGCGAGAGGTGGCACGAACATTGAGCGGCAATAAAAAAGGGAAATAATTGATGATGCCATTTTATTTACTGCAGCTCATGACTGACCTTCTTTTTGTCCTTTTACGTATAGTTAACGAATTACTCACCGATTAGGAGGATTTAAAGAATTCAGAGTTGAGTGAAGTTTCTAAGATAGACATGTTTTTGCAGATAGTTGTTTGTTTTCATCTCATTTGCTATTTGCTAACTTACCGATCCTTTGCGTCCCGGAAAACTGAAAAATACATCCGGTCCATTGCGATGCGGCATTTGACGTAACACATTCAGCAGTTTGGCAGAGTGACGTGGCCATTTGCCATTAACCGCTTTCATGGTGCCAAAGAGTAGTTTGAGCTCTTTTACTGTGATGCTGTAGCTGGCGAGTACGCCCAACATTTCGATGAGCAAATCTGTAGGGAAAAATGCAAAAAAAAGTAAATGAATTAAATATACAGAAAGGCTGATAGGTTAATGAATATTGTCACATTGCTGGGTCTATAAAGCAACTAGGAAATTATTGCACAATTTGCCGTGCTGCTAATGGCATGTTGTGTTGTATTTTAAGTGGATAATTTATCCTAATGCTTGGGTTGCACTATGGTTTACCCTCTTAAGTTAAAGAAAAGTATAACCAAACTGAATGCCTACTGGCTCTGAAAGAATTGGTTTCTCCTAATTTACTTCACAGACCTTTAATGCAAGCTTGCCATGATGTTTATTTACTGTAACAGAAAATGCTAGATCGATAAGGAACTGAACTTAAATGGATATGAGAGTTGTTGCAGTCAAAAAACCACTATTTTCATTATCTTATGGAAGATATGGGTATGCCCGGTAATCTCTAGGGGTTCGGAATATTTTTTTTATATCTTGAATAGATCTTCTTTTTATATAATTTTAATACCACAAACTTCATCATGTTGGTCTCCTTGCCGCGAGGATGAGGCTTAAGTGGTGGTCTGACCCCCATATCACGGGGACCAACCTAACACGAACTAAGAGGGAAGCTCCATATGGGGATTGGCTAGTCATCCCTCTGCTTTACGGCATATTTGGTGGCCATCAAATTACCATGCGAAGATCACCGTACCAACGAAGATTCCTTCGTTTTTCCCAAACCCCTGTCATTCCATTATTTCCTCTCCTTGCCCACCTCCTAATCCAAAGTGTTATGCGACACCGTGCCCATTGTATGGTTTGCAGCCAGGGGGTTTACCAGACCGGTTGAATTTCAACGGCGCCTTCCTAACACCGGGCCGCCTTAGGGAGTAACTGTGGTCTTGCCACGGCATGGGGCGCTGCCATGGTGGACCGTTTGTATTCCTCTTTATATACATAGACCACTGCACTCGCCTCGTCGAGCAGGTGGTCGTACGAAAAAGATGAGTACAAACTATAACTTAAGCGACAAAACTTCCACTGTAGCGGGAGCAGGTTCAGTGGTCGCAATGCTACTGCCAAACTCACGCATAACGTTCCCACGAAGACTCGGATCCCAAAAGCGTCGGCAGCACAAATACAGCTGAGGAAGTGGCTCTTCTGCGTTCTCCGGCTGGGCCCAATGATGCTGTGTGGGATAGCAAGAACAGGCCAAGGATCAAGCCCGATAAGGTGAAGCTGAAGGCCAAAGCTTGGTACAAGGTCGCGGTCAAAGTTTGCGACCGATTTGGCAGCACGTCCAACCTGACGAAGCAAGAGGAGGTACGGTTGGTTTGGGCCAGAGAAGAAATAAAAAATGGCCGGGCCTTCAACGCAGCAAAACCCAAGTTCACAGCCTCCAATCCGAAGCATGAGAACAAAATCGGAGAAGAACTAGCCATCAAGAGACAGTGCCATCGAAAAAGCACAAGCACGAGATGGCTAAACCGAAAAACGGAGACAAGAAAAGACCTATGAGACGTCGAAAGCAGCGGCAGTGGCCAGTGAAATTACGAAGAAACACCTTATAGCGGCACTCACTGACAGTAGTGACAAGCTGGGGCGAATGTCGGTGAAAGGTAGTGGAACTGAAGGTACTGGAAACCCTATTTATGAAAATGGACGCAGAGCCGAACGCACCCATACCAGAATTTGACGGAGCAGGATGCTTCAGCGGCGTCAAAATTATAAAATTTGAGAATGACTCCATGCTCACATGGGCCTGTGGGAGGGGGCATCACTTGAAATTGTTGACCACAGCTGCATCAATACCGAAAGCAAAGGTTTTCATTCCGCGAGTGGTAAAACCGGAAAATGCACTGCGACTACTACAAATCTAATTCTATCTTATGTAAAATCGATTTTTAGAAAAAACTTTGAAGTCTTGTTCTTACTTACATATTTCTTCCCATGTACCTAATAAGCAAGTCAATGTGCGATGCACCAAATAGTTTGAACAATGTCGTTCATTTTTTTTTTTAAATGCAGGATATTTATAGACTTGAATATAATTAGAAGTAAATAAAAACACCTTTTTTTCTTTAGAAGTACATCTTCTGTAAAAAAATTAGATTTTTAGTTAAACATTTTTAAAGAAAAAAATTATGGTTGTTATTTTTAATTTTTTCTTATTTTTCTCCGCTGCTACTTGCTCAGTAATCCCTTGCAGTTTCAGGAATTTTCATTTTTTCATATTAAAATATGTCCAAGGAACGAGTGAAAAATCAGTGGAAAATTCAACTCGTATCGACTGTTTGAAATTCTATGAAATACAACTTCTAACAAAACAATTAAAATTAACTTCTTAAAAAAAATAAATTTTTTTATTAACTGTTTATTATCTTAAAAATAAAAACAAAAATTTACAAAAATGTTTAAAGGAAATTAAAAACACCTAAATCAAACATTGAATATATGTACTTTAAATTTATAGTTTTTTATTCTATTTTATCAGAGTATTTCATATTACACTCAGGCCTACAATCTAACAAACTAATCAATTTGCAGAAAAATTTTCGAGAATATCAAAAATACTTTCATCACTTGACCTTCCTTTAACACAGGGTTATAATTATATTTATTTTCCAGTTCGCTTTCCTATCCAGACTCAGACCCAGCAATACATCTTCAGTTGAGAGGCGGGCGCAATTTAGTTCTCGTAGATTTACTGATGGTATTTCATATTACATCATAAAGATCACAAGCTCCACTTCAGTATAAGTTGACGCTTACACCATGACGGGTCACATCTCGAAGCACTGTCTGTCTCAAAACATGAGGTTGTGCGGAAATCTACTTTATATTAAGCAAATCAGAGACAGAAAAAGGCGCCATGGTTTTTTTCAGGCGGATATCCAATTTGATGCTGCCATTTTAATTTTTTTTTTTTTTTGTATTTTGATTCCAAATTTTTATTACGCAAACCTACTACATTACAACTCGTAATTTACATCATCAAAAAATTAACTTGGACATTTACTTAATAGAAACATATCGTATACATAAATTCCAATAGGTTCATATTGTCCAAACTTGCAGAAGCATGCAACACCATAAAAGTGAGCTGTTAAAAAATAAGCACTTATGAAAATGCTTGTGCCAATACTAACACATACGCTTTTATTCTTCCACAACTTTAGCAACTTGTCATGAAGTTAAAAATACAACGAAACATGCTTACAAATTTGCTAAGAGAGTGTTGCAGTATGTGCCGTACAGTTCTATTTTCAATCCACTCAGTTTTATGGACTCAAGCGGCCGTTAGCGTGAGCAAATAAACTTGAAAGTTTTAATGGCAACAGCCACTTGCACAACGACTTGTTAGCTGCTAGCATATAAACACTCACAGGCATTTCCAATGCAGACATACAGAAAGCAACGAAAAGAGAATCGTTTTAATGCCACAAATGCGCTCAGTGGCAATTGTCATTGGAAAGTAAAACTTCAATATAGTTAATAACGCAAAGCGATTTGGCAATTTGTTGTGACAAAAATGATAGCAATAGTTAGTAAATGTAGCCGTTCTTGAATTTTATATTATAATTACACTGTAAAATGGTAAGAATTCAAACTGATGATGGGAAAATCGAAGTGCGGAATAGATGCCGAAATAAGTTTATACTTCCACAGGGTCCGAACTAAAGTTTTCGCTGAGCTGCAACAGCGCATTTAAATGCTTAACTTTGCACGAAATGTCCGTTCTAGCGAAGCCTGCTAACTAACTTTCAGAATGGTGTTACTTAACAGAAAATGTTATGCCAACAGTAGCCACAGCAGTAGGAAAATGAAGAAGGCAGTGCCGGAGATATGCAAGCAAAGGTGGGATAATTTATTAAATGTTGTAGAATTTTCGTACAGAAAACCAGTTGTACCTTATTTTCAGCATAGTTATTGAGCATTTGTAATAAAATAAGAAAATACTCCCACCATTTCGAAAATCACAGACGAAAAACCAAATTAATTAAATTGGACGAGGCAAAAACAAAATAACAATAAATGGTTGGTTAGTTGGTTAGAGTGGTGATTCATCCAGAATCCAACTAGCGCTTCCGCACCATTTTGTTGCCACATCCTCGTTACCAAATTGTTTAAGAGTTATTTGCAGCAGGACTATATCCAGTCTGTGCGGTTTAGGAACCTTATTAGGTTGTTGACGTCTAAGCCAGACAGTTGCTCGAGACTCTCGAACAGCGGTTTGCCCAGGGTTAACATTCTGTCCCTCCATAGGGCAGGGCATTCACAGAGGAAATGGAGGATTGTTTCTTTTTCCTCCGGTTGTTTACAACTATGACAGTATGTATTGTGAGGGATACCCATTTTGGCTGCTTGTTCTCCGATAGACCAGAAGCCAGTTATGACTGCCGTAAGTCTGCAGGTGTCCCGTCGTTTCATGTTTATTAATGTCAACGATTGCTTGAGGTTGTAGATGGGCCACAACGTTCTGCTGATTTTGCATTTCGTCTGGTCTCTCCATCTACAATCTGCAATTCGAAGGTATTTTAGGGAAATTGCATTCTTGACCGCACCTAGTGGAGTGAATACTGGTACTGCAAGAGCGCTATTCATGGCAGATCCCCCTCTTGCCAGTTCATCAGCTTTTTCGTTACCTTCTATGTTCCGGTGTCCCGGGACCCAAATCAAGGTTACTCTATGGTATTCACTCAAGTTGGTGAGGCTATTCCTACTTTGCTCCACCACTTTAGAGGTTGTTATAGTCGCGTCCAGCGCCTGGATTGCGGCTTGGCTATCCGAAAGAATAGCGATATTGTCCTTAAAAGAAAAATCTGCGATTAGTAACCTACAGGCTTCCCCAATTGCTAGTACTTCCGCTTGGAAGACGCTGCTGGTATTGGGGAGACGTACAGATTTTTCAATTCCAAGTCTATGAGAATATATACCAGCTCCAACACCACTATCCATTTTACTGCCATCTGTATAGACTGTGGTATCGAAGTTGTTTAGAGAGAATCCCTTATTCCATTCTTTTTTAGATGGAAAGAGTGTGGCAAAATTCCTATTGAACGTTACCATCGGGACGATGTAGTCAGTCCTCACCGAGGTTAACTGAGTTTGTCGCAATAATAGACTAGCGTGACCATAAGTTTTTTCTTTCCAGCGACCCGCTTCATTTAACCTAAATGCACTCATGGTTGCCGTCTTCTTTATATGTAGGTCTATTGGAATAACGTGTGTCAGCGCATTGAGAGCCTCTCTAGGACATGATCTGATTGCACCGACCGTTATTGCACAGGCTGTTCTTTGTATAACAATAAATATATAAATAAGAAATAAATAACTAAATGTTAATACAAGTAAAAGTAAAAATATATGTAAAAAACTTAAAAAGAATTCAATTAAATACAAAGGCAGAAGGTGGAATAGCCGCAGAAAACACAAGAAAGCTAAGAAAAGAAAAATAAATAAATCGAAAATAAAAAACTAAAAGTGAAAATATCGATTAAAGTTAAAATAAAAATAAAAAAAAAAATAAATAAATTACATTAAAATTCAGAGGGCTGCGATAACCATAAAAAACTAAAGAAAACTAAACAAAATTATAATAAATAAATAAAAATAAAATTATAAAAATAAATAAACAAATTATAACAAATATATAAAAAATGGAAAATAAATAACTAAAAATGAAAGTTTTAATGCAAGTAAAAGTAAAAATAAAAATTAAAGAAAAAAACCTTTAATTAAATTAAAATGCAGACGGGTCTTATAGTCACAAAAAACTAAAGAACACTAAAAAAATAATAATAATAAATAAATAAATAAAAAAAAAAAACATTTTAAAAATATATAACTAAAAGCGAAAATTTTAATGAAAGTAAAGTAAAAATAAAAACAGAACTAAAATAAATTATTAAATTAAAATACAGGGGGCTGTGACAGCCATAAAAAAACCAAAGAAGACAAAAAAAATAAAATAAATAAATAAAAATAAATCACTAAAAATTTAAATATTAATGAAAATAAAAGTAAAAATAAAAGTATAAAAATTAAGAAACAATTAAACAGAAAATGCAGAAAGTTGCGATAACCATACAAAACTAAATAAATAAAATTAAAATATAAAAATATATAAATAAAACTGAAATTGAGCGCAAAAGTATAAACAAAAAGTATAAAATGAAAATAGAAAAGCAAAATAATTCAAAAAAATGCAGAGGGTCGTGGAAAGAAAAAAAAACAAATAAATAAATAAAAATATAAATTAATAAAAATAAAAATAAAGTTAAAAAACTATAAATATAAGTAAACGTAAAAAATAAAATACAATTATATTATATAAAAAAATGCAGTGGCCTTTAATGGCTTATCATTACGATCATATTAAGAGTATTTCAAAAGACGCGGCTAATTTTAATATAAATAATGTAAAATATGTAGAACTTTCAGGTTTCATTATTTTTAGTCGAAACAATTACAATTGCATGTAATTTTTATTTAAATCGCTAGTACAGTCCATATAATTGAATGTTTGTAGATTATTTCATGCAAATGTTGACCGCGACTGCGCTTCAAATGGTCCATCCGCTTAGTCCAATTTTGGCATACTCTTTCCAATGTTTCGGCCAGTATCTCACATATTATATAAATGCTTTAATGTTGTCTTCCAATGCGTTAATTGAAGCAGACTTGTCTGAATAGACGTCAGCTTTAGCATAGCCCCACAAAAAATGATCTAAAAGCGTTAAAACGCACGATCTGGGTGGCCATTTGACAGGTTCCGAACGTGAAATAAAATGTTCACCGCACTCGCCTCTCAACAAGTCCATACTGTACTGTGTGGCATTTGGCACCGTCTTGCTAAAACCACATGTCATGCAAGTCAAGCTCTTGCATTTTGGGCAAAAAAAGTTGGATATCATTTCACGGTAGCGCTCACCATTCACAGTTACGTTACGATTCGCAGCATCTTTGAAGATACCTCCAACCCATAAACCGCACCAAACGGTGACCTTTTCTGGATACATTGGTAGCTCTTGCAATTCTTCTGGCTGATCTTCACTCCAAAATCGACAATTCTGCTTATTTACGTACCCACTGATTCAAAAATGAGCTACGTCGCTGAACACAATTTTTCGACTTTAAACTTTCTTAACAGAACACGCATTTTTATAATAAAACTCAATGATTTGCAAGCGTCGTTCGTTTGTAAGACTATTCATGGATAATTATAGACGAAACTGAAGATGTTTGACGGTGAAAGAAAATACGAAACGTGCGTCAGCTGTTTAAACCAACTGTTTAAAAAGATAATAGCTAAAAAATCATCCTTTATGAGAAAACTGACATCATTTAAATGTCCACCATAAGCAGCACGTCCACAGATAAAATCTGCTAAACAGTTGATTCATGAATATCTAATTGTTAAGAATGTCAAGATATCGATGTTGAAAGTTCTTCTGCAAATCTTTGCGCTACAGCAGTAAAAGCAGAACGTCCAGTTCTTGGTTTAGTAATACTCGTAAGACACATCCGAAATTCTTAATATTTAGGCAGACTTTCAAATTGGAAAAGCCAAAATATTGACATTTTTTGTTGTTGTTTTTTTTTTTCACTTTTATTTTTATTTTCCGTGTTTACTCCACTCGCGAGCAGAGGGCCTCGACAAGTCGACTCAGTCTTGCGTTGGTTTCGTTAATCTACAATATTTGATTTCTGGCAGGGTAGGCGATTAGCCTGCCGCTACCAGTCCTAAGCAGTGGGAATGCCCACTTGTCGTTGCTTAGGAACAACGCCTTCTTACTGCTTGGAGCGACATCTGTGTCTCACATTTTTCTGGCAGAAGGATCGCACAAATGGTTGAGGACTTCGCTGAATTTGGTGTATCTGCGCTATTACCCGCTTCCTTTTGCTGGCGCCACTGACGCCTTGTGAACCTATGTGTTTTTCTTTGTGTTTTTTTTTTGCTTGGTTTAGCAGTCACAATGCAAGTAATGCGCTGACTTTCTGTGCGGGAGTAATGGTTGGAAGGTTAAGGTTGTTGGGGTTGAGAAATGAATTATTGTTATTTTATTTTTGTTTTTCGAGAAACTAGGAAAATAGGTAAGTTTGGAAAAGTGCTAGGACCGTGTTTTACGTGGTATTCGAACCTTTAACCTTTGTTTGTTTTATTTCTCACTAATTTATTTTTTCTCAAAACACCTCTCATACCAAAATCTGGGACACCCGCTTTGCCAATATACAATAAATAATATAATATATAACTTTTTTTCCCCTATATAGAATTGCCTGTCTTCCATCGGTTGCATCCTCAGGTGGTGTACAGAGGAACGCTCGGCTGATATGGAGGGTACTTGGGAAATAAAATACCACTCGCGGACTAAAATGGACAATACCAACTTGGAGGTGTAAGTGGTTTTAGGTGGACCTACTTATTCGAATGTAATTTGCTGATGAATCCGCCAAATTCGGTAACGGGATCGACAAAGTCCCGGTTAAATAAACGAAAATTCTCGTTGCCAACTTTTGGCTATCGCGAAAGGACAAAGATTGTGTTTTGCAACGTAAAAACACTAAGGGATAACGATTGTGCTTTCATATATTGACACCTTTTGCTCCATTGCAGTTAAAGGAAAAGGTATTATATATATATTTCCTTTTTTATATTCGCTATAAAACATTTTATTTATTAGCCTAGAAAGATGAGTCTATCATCAGCCAACACACTTTCAAGACAGGCAAATGAAAATCCGCACTCACAATTCGCGATGGATTTTGTTATGGTTTGTTTCACAGCAGCAAGCTGTTTTAAGAGTACAGTATACATATGTATATATATATTTGTATGTATTTGCCTGCTCCAATATTAGGTTTCACTTTAAGTGTCACCTTCCCTCGCCAGCACATACACTCACACACAAACAAACAAGAATGCGCCAACGCCCGCTGCCGTTAGAGTTGAGGTTATTGTCAAGTCAATGACTTGTAAGCATTAATAAAGCCAAAGCGTTTGTGCGTGACAGCATACCAACAACTAAATTTAACAAGAAGGGTGTAACTGTTGTTGGCAGCAGCCCATTGAAAAGAAGACAATGTCAAGTCTGACCCAAGACAATTCACAGCATTGCAACTGCCGCAGTCAGCATTTTGAAAAGTAAAGCAATACAGACAAATACGTGGCACACGTACCACTGCGTCCGATCGCATTGTGTGTATGCCGTTCAAACGAAGCCACCGGGGCGTATACGTGACATGCACTAAAGGCAAGTTTGTCGCACATCAAACGTGTGGAATCAGCCAATTTGGCGCAACTAAAGGTTGAATAAGTGCAAAACAAAAAACACCATGCACTGCTTAGAGAGAAATCGAGAAGAAAAGTGAGAGAGGCAGGGGGAGGAATGGAGTAGCAGCGGCAACATCTGCAGAGATTAAGTCAACTCCACGATTCGCCGCATAATGAAGCCGCCCAAACACTCCGAACTCATGCCAGAATTATGTGGCGCTGCCACTCGAACAGTTGAACTTTGACATCGACGGTCGAGTGGCATGTCGTAGCATTGTTTGTCGCAAAATCAGCGTCAAAGAACAAAAGTGTAATTAACGGCTGAGGTGGCTCTCGCCTTTGCAAGCGGAAAGAGAAAAACAAAAAAATTATAATTTGCTTATGAACTCTTAGGAAGTCACAAAAGAAGCATGTAAGTGTGACAATTGCGGGAAATCAAAGCAAATGAAAAAACAAACAGTGATATGCGGAAACTTAGACACCCAGCAACATGGCACGCTCAACTAGTGGGGCGGTAGAAATATCTCATATCTCGAGTAAGCCCACATGGGTTGCATTTGAGTATATGTATGTGCATGTGTGCACACCTCTTATATGTACATGGCTATGCTTGCTGCCAGAGGCGTGTGCTGTAGTACAAATTTACGCTAATTTGATATACTTTGACAATCTATGCGGCTTGAAGCAACAGTGAGTGGCAGGTCGGTGACTTTGGCAGTGGAGTCGAATGCAAGGACGGACAAAAGGGTGGCTGCTCTCATCAACTAATTACTGTGCATGAGTGCCTATTGTTGAATATACGTACATGTGGGGGTTTTTGTAATATATCGAAAAGTTCAGCCTGAGCTGTTGTTGTACAAAATATAAGAACATAAATTGCGCAAAGGCTGGAGAAGAAATACAGCGGGGTTTCTGAGTGGTTGAAAATTCAGATTTTTTTGTGCAAGTATTTTTTCATTGAATTGCATTTCGGTGTAAAAGAAAATAAAATAAATGTTTTCTACAAGACTTTATAGCCTAGGAATTGCAGCAAAACTTATAAGGCTAATCAACGTTACGCTCACGGATATAAAAGTAAAAGTAATCATCCAAGGGAAGCTCACAGAGTAATTCGCAATTGAATCTGGTGTTAAATAAGGTGATGCGCTATCCTCTGCCATATTCAATTTGATGCTGCATTTTGTTATAAAAGAAGTCAACAAAGGTGGTACATTACTAATTAAAACAACGCAAATATGTGCCTATGCAGACGATATCGCCATTCTTTCGAGGAACACGAACGGCTTAAATGAAACCTTTTTAAAAATTGACAAAATTGCCAACGATATTGGCCTCTTCGTTAACGAGTGTAAAACAAAATACATGCTGAAATCAAGACGGCACACAAATGCAAAATCTTCATGTAGGTGCATATACTTTTAAAACGGTGCAACAATTTAAATATCTAGGTTTTATGTTCCCTTGTTGCGGTAGCTCAACACCCGTAATCAAAGATCGCGTCAACGCCGCCAATAGAGCCTACTATTCACACCTTAGTTTGCTCAGGTCTCGTCTTTTATCTAGATCTATGAAGCTGACCATGTATAAAACTCTTATACGACCTATTTTGACACATGGTTGCGAGGTGTGGACTATGAAAATTAATGACAGTGCGCTTATTGCTAACTTCGAAAGGAAAATTTTAAAGAAAGTGTTCGGACCCATTAAAAATGAAGATGGCAGCTACAGAATTAGGTACAACTCGGAATTGAACGAACTTATCCAAGACGAGACAGCTGTGCGTTTTGTAAAGCGGCAGTGTATGCGGTGGCTAGGCCACGTGCTCCGTATGCCTGCTGAATCCGCTGTAAGGATAGCCATGACCGGAAAGATAATTGGTGCGAAGGCGAAGGGAAGACCGAGAAACCGATGGATAGATGCAGCAGGAAGCGATCTCACAGCAATGGGAATTCCCAACTACGAAGGAAAAGCAAGCGATAGAACACTTTGGAGGAGTTCTGTGAAGGAAGCTTTGACGCACCCCGCGTTGTAATGCTGTGAATGATGATGACAAGACTTTTTTCGCACTTTCTGGTAAAAATAAAAATAAAAATCGAAACATTTTTGGGGTAACATTTTTTTTTACAAATAACTTTTAATGTTTTTTAATTTCGATTTACTATATTTTTATCAAATAATGCTCAAATAAAAACCTAGAATTTGTCATTCACAATAATAGCTCACTTTTTCTAGATATATACATTTTCATATAGGGTTGAAGAATTTTTTTTATAATTTCGACATTTTTGTTTTAATGCTGCTCAAACGAAATGCGAACATGTTTTGAAGTAGAAAACTGTCTGTTATATTCTTTTGAAATTTTTTTCAACTTCCGGCATGTTTGAAATTTTAAGTTTCGCTCCTATAAAAGCCTTTTTCTCGTTAAAATGATACCTAATTTTATTGCGGGTATACAAAATTTCATGTTTAGGGTGCTTTTCATAGTTTGTAATAAAAATTAAAAAAAAAACTATCGTATACTTTCTTTGTCAATCCTCGTTTCGAAATTCTTTCCAAATATTTTTAAAATTCCGACATAAAATGTTTTTTTTTGTTTTTTAATTTCGCTCAAATAAGTGCCTGGAATTTTTGCTTTCAAATGGTACTAAACTTTTATGGTAAAATAAAACTAATGCCTAGAATTTTTTTCATACTTTTTACTAAAACTAAAAATGAAAAAACCAAAAAACCGATCATTTTAATAAAAATTATTTCACAAATATAATTTATTATTATTTTTAAATTTTGACATATTTGGTTTCTGTTTTCATTTTGTTGAAATGCACTGCATTGGAAAACTTTTCGCTTAAAATGATAGCTAACTTCTTATGGAGAGGCCAACTTTTATGCATAGATTTTTTTCAGTACTTTTTGATAAAAAATTAATAGAAAAAATTCAAAATATTGTTTAGGTAGATTGTACAAACTTTGTACAACTCTTGTTTCAATTTTTCAAACTTCGAATAAAATTTGTTTAATTTGCTCAATGAAAAACGACGAATGTTTTGAGTAAAAGTAGTTTCTGTAATTATTTTTAAATTCTTTTAAACTCGAGATTCTTGATTTTTTTAGCTTTGCTCAAATAAATGTCAGAAATTTTTAATTTAAATGAAACATTTTTCCCTTCCTTTGGATGAAGAGACAAAATTTATTGAGTAAAATTTTGTTCACACTTTCCGATAAAAAATGTCCTTATGTTGGTAAAAATTATTTACAAAAACTTTTTTAAATTTAATTTTTTAAATATCTGTTCAATTTCGAGTTTTTGTTTCATTTCTCTCAATTTCTATTATTTGGTATTCCATAACTGCAGTGTCCATCGCGTTAGCGACCATATTAGACAGGAAACTCACGCGGAAACCTAATACTGAGGAAAGAGTAAAGAAGGCCAACGTTGCGTTATATACTTGCAAAAAGCGGTCGGTATTAAATGGGGACTAACACCTCGTGTTAGGCATTGGCTCTATACATCGGTAGTTATGCCAATCTTAACGTATGGAATACTTGTATGGTGGCCATCGTTCAAGAGGCGAGTTACGCTAAAATCATGAGCAAGGTCCAAAGAACAGCCTTTTTATGTATCTTTGGCGCTTTAAGGACTACTCCAAACAAAGCGCTGGAAGTGCTAATAAATATACCTTCACTAAATCTCGTAGGGAAACACGTGGCCGCCCCCTCGACGCTCAGACTTAAAAGTATGGTGCTATGGAAAGACCGCTGGTTTGGTCACGCTTCTATTTTGCACACTCTGAATCGTCACAAAACAGGAAATATACTACTCTATTCTTAGACTCACCTTCGATAGGCTCTTCAAGACGAGTATACCATCAAGAAGGGAGTGGCAGACACCAAGACCATGGAGAAGGGCGTAATTAAACTTTTATACAGATGGTTTCAACCTAGACACCTTATCGTCTCTGCTGGCTATGGAGTCTTTTCAAAGGACTTACGACTGGAACTATCCGTTCGACTACCAGACTACTGCAGCGTCTATCAGGCAGAGGTACTAGCAATAAAAGAAATGGCTACATATCTAAATACGCATGCCGTAACAAAAACGACTATAAATATATTCTCGGATAGCCAGGCGGACATCAAATCAATGAATGCCGCTACACTCAGATCGAAGGTTACAGAGGAGTGCCGGGCAGCCCGCAATGATATTAGTGTCGTATTCAAGGGGTCAGCCTTATTGGGGTTCCGGCGCACAGAGATATTGAGGCAAATTGTAAAGCCGATGAGCTAGCCAGAAAAGGTACTGCTCTTCAACAGCTCAGTGATAAAAGTACCATTGGAATACCCATGGCCAGTAAGTAAACTAATAATTAAGAATAAAATACCCAAGAAGACAATAGGTCATGGAGAAATGAAGATACGTGTGTAATAGCTAGACTACTATGACCTCAAACAAACAAGAAAAGAACAGAGGAATTGCTTAGTCTCTCAAGAGATAATATCTTGAAGGTCGTGACTTGTTTAACCGGTCACTGGCTATTTGCCTTGCATTTCTCGAGACTAGGAGTTTTCTTACATGAATATTGCAGAAGTTGCAGAGATGAGGAAGAGGAAGAAATAGTTGAGCACTTCCCTTGCAATTGTCCAGCCCTAGCTAAAATCAGAGCAGGTTGTCTAGGTAAATACTTTTTTAATTCTCTTACAGAACTGTCTGGCGTGGGGTTGGGATCAATTCTACTTTTCATAAGAGCCACAAACTGGTTGCACGAAAGAAGATAAATGGGGTTCCCGTGCAGCACAGTGGTATCACAACGGATCTGTAAGGTTTAAGTGAGTTGGTCGTGCAGACCGACTACCACCATAACCCAACCTAACCTAGCGACCAGCCTAATGATTGGTCACATTCAACCATATTTTACTGAGGTGGTCGCATTTCATCTCACTTACAAATGACTTCAGCAATGGTTTTATTATCACCATGACTCCAACATTTTCTGAACTTTTCTTCAGAATTTTGTAACAAAATACATAGCTAAGCTTTACCTACAAAGTTATGTCATGACCAGAAAAATTTCTTTCCAAACAAATATCAACTGCAATAAAGCTAAATGGATGACTTTATAATAATTGGAAAAACATTTATGTGCCTAATAAGTCATTAACGTATAAAAGTTCATTACTTTTCTCTGAAATCGTTGCGCTCAATAAAAGTAGAAATTAGGCTTTTAACGCCCCAAAGTATGCAATAAGAAAATATTGGATTAATTATTACTTCAAACAAGACAACGCGTACGCACTCATACACACAACCGCACACACACATGCATTGGCATTGGCATGCCTGCTAATGGGCCACTTCGAGTTCTCACACAAGTGCGAAGCATATTTTTCGGAGTTCATTAGCCACATATTTGACATTAGTGCGAACTCCGAGATTTCTCAGCAATGCCAGCTCACTACTTACCACACTTCAACTTGACTTTAATGAATTACAAAATGTGCTAAGAGTTTTTGGTTCCATATAAGATAATGGAGACGTTTGCATACCAGAAATATCTGCGTGAATATGTACGCATGTGTGGATGTGCGCCATTCACAGCGAACTTGTGCTTTCAGTAGTTATCTAACATATGCGCCTTAATGGGCTGCGACAGTTTTAGTGACACGCACTCACCCATTAATAGACACAAGTGCGGGTAAATACGAATTTATTTATTTATGTGTGCGTGTGTGTGTACGCATGCATGCGTTGGCCTGACGTCAGACCAATGTCGTTTCCTTCTACTGACTCTTCTTCACTGGATCTCTGCCTTTCTGTGCTACCTGCTGATTACTCACCACTTCTGCACTCTTCTGCACCCACTCACTCATCAAACATTTACACATCCACACATCCTGCCTCAGATTTAAGTATTGAATTAATTGCTAACGTGTGCGCTATGCAAATGAGTGCACTAAAATGTCTTCGTTAGCATCGGTGGTGGTAGGTATGCGTGTGCTGCATATGTGTATACTCTCATATACTTGTACAGACATATGTATATGTATATGTATATATGTAAATTTACTTGAGTGCGTTTGTTCTGACTCACATATGCCTGTATGACTTTTATTTTGCTTTTTTTCTTACGTTTAAGCGAATAAAATCAAGTGGCTTATTTATATTTAATGGCATTGCTGGAATTGCTTTTGTAATCGTTGGTTTTCTCTGGTGGAATTGCAAGCTTGGTAGTTAAACAAAAATTTTATTAGGCACTTTTAATTGCTGCCACATTTTAAGAATTAAATACCTAGGGAAGAACAATTGATTTGCGCAAAAGCAAGCAGCTCAATCTGATATTGGCAAAATTGTAGATTATTTTTTGTTTGTTATGAACAGACACTTTTTCGACATAACAAAACATCGAAGGCAGTCTAATTTAAGTGCTTGCTAGCAAATCAACTTTAGCGTCTGTATAAGTTAGGAATGCCCTTTTTGCAAGGATTTTATAATAAAAAAAAAGCTCTAATATTTTTTCCCAACTTTTTATTCAGACGTGTTAGTACATTGAGTTCTATCACGAGCCTCTGCCTGCCCTAGTCACTCGTTCTACGAGCTTTTATAATATTCCCATACGGTCCCCTGTCAACGGATCAGTGTATACCCTCGTTTAGTCCAACCGGAACCTTCTCCACTCATATTCCGGCAAGAGAAGAGTGGACGGAGGGCTACACTTGGGGACAAGGCCTGGTGAACTTGTTCACGGATGGATCGAAGTTGGAAGGAAAGGTTGGCGGAGGAGTATTTTGCGAGCAGCTCCCCATCATACTCAAATTCAGGTTATTGGACCACTGCAGTGTGTTCCAGGCAGAGGTAACCGCAATCAAGGAGGCAGCTGAATGGTTGCTCACATGCGTACTAACAGTCAAGGAAATATTTATTCCGACAGCCAAGCGGCAATAAGAGCCCTCGGGTCAGTGACGGTGCATTCGAAACTGGTCGAAGAATGCTTGACCACACTTTCGTCTGCGTCCGAATTCTTTGACATAAGCCTCATCTGGGTTCCTAGTCACAGCGACATTACGGGAAACTGTGAGGCGGATGAGCTGGCCAGACAAGGGACATATGAGGTGATTTCCCCGCGAAGGGAGAGAATTGGGATCCCTCTGACTACCTGCGGTCTGCTTGTGGAAAGATGGGCATCGCGCCAACTCAGCGAGCGTTGGGCTAGTACACAAACTTGGTCACAAACAAGGTTGCGTAATCCTTCTGGCCACGTGTGGACAGGGGGCGCTCGGGCGAGCTTCTGAGGGTGACAAAATATCAGCTCTCGAATATAGCGGGTTTTCTCACAGGTCACTATGCACGAGGAATGCATGCTGTGAGACTTGGAATCACCTCGAGTCCTTTTTGCGATGGATGTATGGAAGATGAGGTGGAATCATCTCAGCACCTGCTGAGGCGGGGTTAAGATCCAGTCTTGGCTCTTATTTCTTTGCTACGCCTGCTGATATAGCTGGCGCTGATATTAAAAATCTGATGAATTTCATCAGCAGCACAAAGCGGTTGACGCAAACGCAGCATACTCATCGTTCGTAATCCACATGCTCTTAACCATCCCAGCACCACCTCTCCCCGTCCTCTCCCTGTATCCCATCGGTCTTTCTCTTTCACCTCACCTCCTTCATAATGGTACCACAAAGGACGAAACAGTTTTTCCTCGTCCAAGTGTGCTCATTCCTTGGGCAACCATACCAACCTAAACTAACCCATATGGCCTTTGGGAAACACAGGGACACGGTTAATTGCCTGCATGGTTCTTAGGTGCTGGATAGCGCCGTTGTAAAAAGGTTTCGTGAGTTACTAACGGCCGCCGTAACCGAGTGCACTCGGACGTGACTAATATTCGAGTCCAAAACTAGGGTCATGAAACAATAAACAGCGGTCGTCCCTCGACGGGTATATTTCTGCCACGAAAACCATAAAAAGCAGCCACCGATTGGAGGTGGCATACGCTCATCGTCATCATTGTTGGCGTGAGGGTTCGAACCTTAGCTTTCCTAAACAACTTCCACCAAGAATCTCGATCCTTTGCAGATATCCTCCAGTTTTTCAGTCTAAGGTCTTGGCGTCGTCACTAACTGTATCCAACGAGGTATTCCTTAAGCGATTCTAATCCATCCTCAGAATATGTCCAGCCCCCTATTCGCACCGGTCCAAAAATGTTACGTAGAATTTTTCAGTTAAATATGTAAGGCTTTTCTTCATCCGCCTTTTATCTCCCAGGTTTCAGCAGAATAAGTAACGGAAGACCTAATTTTTCTTTTATAGAGTTTCAGCTTCGTTCCCTTAGAGGGCAACGAAGAACCTACAGCCTTTTATATAGAAAGACTTGAAAAATATCAAGACACACATCACAAATAGGAGGAGGAGCTCGGTTAAAATACGCAATAAAGGGTGTAGTGTTAATTGTATTGTACTATATATACCTATCAAGTTATAAAACTCTCAATAGATTTTCAAAAGTTAGCTCTATTTTTTTGTGACCGCCAGGTAGGCGGTTATTTTCGACATATTGGAAGAAATTTTAGTTTGGTTAAAATTAAATCCATTATTTTTTCGGTAGATGGCTCTAGTGATAGATATCTCGTAAAATATCGATCAAATAATTTAAAGTTTATGTTCGTTGTCGAGGTGACATTTCTGATTAAAAAAATTAATTTGCAATTTAAACAAACAATAATTCAGTTGTGAGTTACAGGGTGTTAACAGCGGAAGTCATCAAAGAGATCGGTGCATTTTACAGTTTCTGTTTGATAAAAGAGTAAATGCAATACAGACCGCTGAAATTATGAATGGTGTTTATAGTGCCGATACTGTAACAGCTAAAAGAAAATAATATTTGAATAATCTTTAGTGCAAAATTATCAACCGGATAGAAATAATTTCTTTTTATCATAATGCCTAATGTTTACGATAAAAGAGTGCGAATCCAAGTATTAAATGAGGAAGGGAGGTCTCAGGATGAGATTTCCAATTTGGTGGGCTGTTCGCAGGGCTTAGTCGAATGTGCTATTAAGCGAGTAACGCCCCACTAGTGTAAGGGAAGACCACAATCTTATACGCGAGTCTCTTAAGGATCGTAAAAAATTCTCTTCTACCCTTGCAACTGCCCTGTCTGAAGAAATTGGCAAATCCGTTAGTGCTCGAAAAGCTAGAAGAAGGTTTTTGGAAGCAGGTTTAAAAGGATGTAAAGCTACAAGTAAGCCGTGGCTTTGAGTAAAAAAACAGAAAAAGCATTTAGAATGGTCGATGATTGGTCGAATGTTCTTTGGTTTGATGAATCGATCTTCGAGGGATGCATAGTTTACATCATTTTTAGCTTCTTACCCTAGTTTACATCATTTTTAGCTTCTTACCCAAATCCTATAAAACATTTTTTTCCCTTTCCGGCAGGTATTTGGAACACCTGGTGTGACGTTCGTGAGGCGACGGGTCGCCGAGGAATATCATTCAGTTTACGAGGTGCCCGCTATTAAGCATGGGGGAGGAACATTATTATCTGAGGCTGTATAGCTACTGATGATGTCGGCGCAATGTTCATTTGCGAGTAATCAAGGACAATCACAAGTGCATAAATGTATTAGAAACTGTAATTTTGCCTTCGTTAACGCGCATTTTCGGCGACACTAATTTAGAAAGAGTTCATTTCCAAAAATTATTCTAGAGAAAGTATTTTTTAGATTGCCCAGCACAGTCTCCAGATCTAAACCCCATAGATCACATGTGGGCTACTTTAAAAGGAAAACAGCATAACACCGCAAACAGTTCTGAAAAATGATTTAATGCACGAAAGAGACGCCATAGGTACAGCCGGATTTACAAAGCATGCTCATGAGAGTAAAGCTACTAAATATTAATATTTGTGTCACTTCTCTTTATACTGATTTATTAATAAAAGATATTTAATTAATTTTTTAAAACGAGAAACTCATGGTGTGCCTAACACTTCTGGCCAAGGTTGTATATATACCTATATAAATCCAGTAATAAAACCCTTAATAGTTGTGGAAAATTAGCTCGATTTTTATATGACCTACTAAACTTTTCATGCCCTCGCCTAGTTTGTTTTGCCTGCACGGTTCTTAGGTGCTGGATAGCGCCGTTGTAAAAAGGTTTCGTGAGTTACTAACGGCCGCCGTAACCGAGTGCACTCGGACGTGACTAACATTCGAGTTCAAAACTAGGGTAATGAAACAATAAACAGCGGTCGTCCCTCGACGGGTATATTTCTGCCACGAAAACCATAAAAAGCAGCCACCGATTGGAGGTGGCATACGCTCATCATCATCATTGTTGGCGTGAGGGTTCGAACCTTAGCTTTCCTAAACAACTTCCATCAAGAATCTCGATCCTTTGCAGATATCCTCCAGTTTTTCAGTCTAAGGTCTTGGCGTCGTCACTAACTGTATCCAACGAGGTATTCCTTAAGCGATTCTAATCCATCCTCAGAATATGTCCAGCCCCCTATTCGCACCGGTCCAAAAATGTTACGTAGAATTTTTCAGTTAAATATGTAAGGCTTTTCTTCATCCGCCTTTTATCTCCCAGGTTTCAGCAGAATAAGTAACGGAAGACCTAATTTTTCTTTTATAGAGTTTCAGCTTCGTTCCCTTAGAGGGCAACGAAGAACCTACAGCCTTTTATATAGAAAGACTTGAAAAATATCAAGACACACATCACAAATAGGAGGAGGAGCTCGGTTAAAATACGCAATAAAGGGTGTAGTGTTAATTGTATTGTACTATATATACCTATCAAGTTATAAAACTCTCAATAGATTTTCAAAAGTTAGCTCTATTTTTTTGTGACCGCCAGGTAGGCGGTTATTTTCGACATATTGGAAGAAATTTTAGTTTGGTTAAAATTAAATCCATTATTTTTTCGGTAGATGGCTCTAGTGATAGATATCTCGTAAAATATCGATCAAATAATTTAAAGTTTATGTTCGTTGTCGAGGTGACATTTCTGATTAAAAAAATTAATTTGCAATTTAAACAAACAATAATTCAGTTGTGAGTTACAGGGTGTTAACAGCGGAAGTCATCAAAGAGATCGGTGCATTTTACAGTTTCTGTTTGATAAAAGAGTAAATGCAATACAGACCGCTGAAATTATGAATGGTGTTTATAGTGCCGATACTGTAACAGCTAAAAGAAAATAATATTTGAATAATCTTTAGTGCAAAATTATCAACCGGATAGAAATAATTTCTTTTTATCATAATGCCTAATGTTTACGATAAAAGAGTGCGAATCCAAGTATTAAATGAGGAAGGGAGGTCTCAGGATGAGATTTCCAATTTGGTGGGCTGTTCGCAGGGCTTAGTCGAATGTGCTATTAAGCGAGTAACGCCCCACTAGTGTAAGGGAAGACCACAATCTTATACGCGAGTCTCTTAAGGATCGTAAAAAATTCTCTTCTACCCTTGCAACTGCCCTGTCTGAAGAAATTGGCAAATCCGTTAGTGCTCGAAAAGCTAGAAGAAGGTTTTTGGAAGCAGGTTTAAAAGGATGTAAAGCTACAAGTAAGCCGTGGCTTTGAGTAAAAAAACAGAAAAAGCATTTAGAATGGTCGATGATTGGTCGAATGTTCTTTGGTTTGATGAATCGATCTTCGAGGGATGCATAGTTTACATCATTTTTAGCTTCTTACCCTAGTTTACATCATTTTTAGCTTCTTACCCAAATCCTATAAAACATTTTTTTCCCTTTCCGGCAGGTATTTGGAACACCTGGTGTGACGTTCGTGAGGCGACGGGTCGCCGAGGAATATCATTCAGTTTACGAGGTGCCCGCTATTAAGCATGGGGGAGGAACATTATTATCTGAGGCTGTATAGCTACTGATGATGTCGGCGCAATGTTCATTTGCGAGTAATCAAGGACAATCACAAGTGCATAAATGTATTAGAAACTGTAATTTTGCCTTCGTTAACGCGCATTTTCGGCGACACTAATTTAGAAAGAGTTCATTTCCAAAAATTATTCTAGAGAAAGTATTTTTTAGATTGCCCAGCACAGTCTCCAGATCTAAACCCCATAGATCACATGTGGGCTACTTTAAAAGGAAAACAGCATAACACCGCAAACAGTTCTGAAAAATGATTTAATGCACGAAAGAGACGCCATAGGTACAGCCGGATTTACAAAGCATGCTCATGAGAGTAAAGCTACTAAATATTAATATTTGTGTCACTTCTCTTTATACTGATTTATTAATAAAAGATATTTAATTAATTTTTTAAAACGAGAAACTCATGGTGTGCCTAACACTTCTGGCCAAGGTTGTATATATACCTATATAAATCCAGTAATAAAACCCTTAATAGTTGTGGAAAATTAGCTCGATTTTTATATGACCTACTAAACTTTTCATGCCCTCGCCTAGTTTGTTTTCAACATATTTGAAGGAATGTGTCTGCAAATATACATATGTCTGAGCGTAGTGGAGCTGAACATTTCATGCATAGTAAAGTTTCATAGGAAATATTATGGTGGAGCATTTTAACCTATTAGCTACCACTTTAAAGGGTCATTTTGATGCTTACTTAAAGAAACCTATCACAAAATTAATTTAGAAAATTGTTAGAGGTTGTTCTAGAAAATTACTTTTCGGAGAATTTTATGTAGGCAACATTTTCTTTTTATGCTGCCAGTGAGTCTTTTTTTCCATGGAAACTGTGACATCATTTAATGGGTATCTTTATGTTATGGTATGTTATGTTATGTTATGTTATGTTATGTTATGTTATGTTATGTTATGTTATGTTATGTTATGTTATGTTATGTTATGTTATGTTATGTTATGTTATGTTATGTTATGTTATGTTATGTTATGTTATGTTATGTTATGTTATGTTATGTTATGTTATGTTATGTTATGTTATGTTATGTTATGTTATGTTATGTTATGTTATGTTATGTTATGTTATGTTATGTTATGTTATGTTATGTTATGTTATGTTATGTTATGTTATGTTATGTTATGTTATGTTATGTTATGTTATGTTATGTTATGTTATGTTATGTTATGTTATGTTATGTTATGTTATGTTATGTTATGTTATGTTATGTTATGTTATGTTATGTTATGTTATGTTATGTTATGTTATGTTATGTTATGTTATGTTATGTTATGTTATGTTATGTTATGTTATGTTATGTTATGTTATGTTATGTTATGTTATGTTATGTTATGTTATGTAACCTCCTTCTCTATATCCATACAAAATTCATAAATCAGACCCATGCTGGGGAATAGCTCGAAAAGCTCTGCGCAGGGTTAGCAATGTATGTTAGTATGTGAATACGCCATTTCACCGACCAAAGTGCCCCAATTAAATGTTGGAGTCAGCTCGTTTGGTTAAATGTAAAGCATTGTCACTTACAGCTGCTTCAGCGGACTAGGATTTTCGGGCTAATTCGCAGCGTGGAACTACTCTCCTACCGAAAATACAGAAAAAATTATTCTGTGACTGCAAATAATTTATTTCTAAGATGAGGCATTCACAAAAAAAAATGCGATATATATAAAAAATTGTGTATGCAAGCAGTGAGCCACACATACGACTAGTAGCGCAATCACGTAAATCACGCATAAATCGATTTTGTGGATTTGGGGGCATAAACCATAGCAACTTTTTGTCAAACAGCGGCTGTAAGCGGATATGCATGGACGGATGGTTACATACAGATGAAAAGCAAGCATATTTATACAAGGAGGAGCTGCCTAGCAACAACAAAAGCGAGAATAGAAATTCAAGTATTAATTGAAGGCACTGCCTTAGTAATTTATTTCTATGCATTGAACTTCTTTTAATTTAATTTATATATTCGCAGCTTGTGTTTGTTATTTCAGCGTCTTATTTGTGCTCATTTATTTGCGCCTACTTTTCACCCTCATTCTGCAA
>JAYXIM010045560.1:0-15476 GCA_037575425.1 Anastrepha fraterculus
ATGTTTACTAAATCAGCTCATCTCACATTTAGCGCGAATAGATTTTTTGTTTTTAAAAGCAAATTCCCACAATCTGGAAGCGTTGTTCCAGCTTTAAAGAAATAACGATGATTTTACAAACCTTAAAAAAAAAATTTCCAAAAATTTTTTAAAATATTGCCTTAACAAAAACGACCACCATTTTCGTGTTTAGTAATCCAAATTACACTAAAAACTCTATTCCTATAGGTTTATTGGATGCACCGAAAATTTATAAACCAGTGATACCTATCAAATGAGACTTTTTTTCAATTTCAAACGTTTATTAACAAAAAACGGTTTCAAATTTAATCTTCAAAATAATAGCCATCGCTAGTGACAAATTTTTCCCATCTCTCAGGCAATTTGTGGATGCCGCGCCAAAAAAATTGGCCGTCTTTGGCCGCAAACCAATCATCGAGCCATTTTTTAGCTTCTTCGTGAGAATTGAAGCGCTGCTCGGAAAGTGTGTGGCCCATCGATGCAAACAAATGATAATCGGAAGGCGGCAAGTCTGGTGAGTAAGCCGCATGCACCAGCGGCTCCCAATCGTACGTCTCCACCAATTCACGGGTCGCTCTTGTTCGATGTGGCGGTGCATTGTCATCACTAAAAATTACTTTATGACGCCGGTCGGCATATTCTGGGCGTTTTCGGTGTATAGCGCTTTTCAAATCGGCCAATTGTCGTTGGTAGCGTGCATCGTCAACTGTTTTACCTGGTTTTAATAGCTCGTACCAAATCATACCACGCTGATCCCAGAAAACTCACAGCATTGACTTGCGGCCGAAGCGATTTGGTTGGCCGCTGTTTTTGGCTTGTGGCCGGGTGGTCCATACGATCGTTTACGCTTGGGATTGGAGAAATACACCCATTTTTCATCACCCGTAACGATTCGCTGCAAAAAAGACTTCCTTTTGAACCGGGAGAGCAGCATTTCACAAGTGGTTTTTCGGTTATCTTGCTGCCTTTCAGTCAGTTCATGCGGCACCCATCTTCCGACCTTTAAAATCAAGCCCATGTCTTTTAAACGTTTGTAAATGGTGTTTGGGTCACTCCCAACTGCTCTGCCATCATTTCTTGCGTTTGACCATCATCTCCATCTAACAATGCTTGCAATTCGGCGTCCTCAAACTTTTTCGGTATCCGACCACGGTCCTCGTTCTCCACGCTAAAATCACCATTTCGGAATTTGTCAAACCACCTGAAGCACTGTGCTCTACTTAGAGCATGCCCACCATAAGCTTCCATAAGCATTTGATGAGCTTGAGAAGCGGTTTTCTTCAATTGATAACAGAAAATCAACGTTGTTCGCAAATCCAACACATTTAGGAAGGTTTAAAAATGCTCCTAACGACATCTATGTACTAATAGCTGAAAGTCTCATTTCATAGGTATCTACCAGTAATTCATTAAATTTAATCACTTAGTGTCCTTTAATAAAACTATCGCCATGATTAAAATTTAATACAATTAAAATTATCGCCTAATTATTTTTGCAGAAGTGTATACATTATGAAATTAAGATGACCAAAGACAAACAAAAATGTTTTTCTGCGCACTATTGTCCAAATTTGTACTACTGCCGAAAAATGAAACACCAATTTATTGCTTTTTTTATTTAATATTTACCCTTGCCGGCATTGCTTTGTAAATTAACACTGAACTTCTCTAAAAAAATGTACTTTTAAGTAAATTTGGTATAAAATACAGTAAATTTCGTATACATTTGGTAATACAACGGGATATTTCTTAGTCTCCTCTCTAAATTTCCCCTCATAAATGTTCAAAATAAGATATCCCATGCTTTATTCCAATAAATCTGCTCTCTGAGTAACATATTTTAATTATACGACCCACGCAATGTCTCTCGCAATGTTTTACAGCCTCTTACCACTAGCCATAACATTAAATGTTAATCAAACCAACATCGACATTCTCCAGCTCTGTTAATTTACAGAAATTTTAAAAGTTACGAGCGCAAAGGAACTACCGCAAAGAGCTTTACATTGATGGTTTGCTGAGTGCAGGTAACTAACAGAGCTGTCTTCCAGCCTCATGGATTTGTAAGTTTTTTAACAAGTTTTATTTCGAAAGAAGGAGAGTGTTTACCAAAATTATATATTTATGGTTTGAATATAGGAAAAACTTATTTTCTGAACAAAAACTCTATTACATGAAACTTAGTAAAAAGTTCTCATAGCTGTGCTTGAAAGTAGCTTGTAAAATATGCTTACATTTCTTGTACTGCTCTCACTCTGTTAATGTAACACTTTCTGTTAAGACAGCAGCTCAGAACTGATAGTGAGTTCAGATGATTTAATACAACAAATTAAAGAAAATCTGTTCATTTAAACGCATTGTTTAGCTTCAGTTATGGTACGTTGGGCACGCTTCTATAATGAGCATTTTCATGCTACGTTAATTATTTATTTTTTATTTTATTTATATAAATTTATTGTATTTTCGTTATTCAAAATTTAGTCATTTTGGCCTGCATATCGCTTATTTCTGCAAAGTATTAACACCGCCTGTGACCCCCAAATTATACACTCCCTTATCCCTTTGCATTGGTCTAACAAAATAAAAATTTACAAACTGCCTACATTGAGGTCTTTATATTCAACTAACTTGACAATAGTCACAAACTGCAAGAGAAACTATTTCTTGTCCTAGGGTGTATATCGTTACGTATATTTATTACACATGTGTGCACATATTTTCGCCCTTCCCTCTTCTAAGAGACAGACAGACTTGTCGATGCATTTATCGTTTTTATTGTTTTTGTAGTACATACCTGCCACAACCGTTTCGGAGCGCTGCAGTCGCACCAGTACGTGTTCGATTAGGCCGACGTCCGTGCATGCCTGCAAATTGCGCACGCTCTTGCGTAGAATAGCAATGAACACACTCCAGATTTCAGCCTGCAAGAAAACGAAGAGAAGGGAATTGTAAATAAAGCAATAATCAAAGTTTGGAAATGCAAGTAGAAAGAGAGGAATCCTTAAATCTATGGTGCAGATTGCATACTTAAAGTTTTCTAAGTCTCGTGTGTATGTGGGATATTTTGTGATAAACTGATTGGGACAATATTTTCAAGTGCCCGATATTAATCGATCTTTTGACCATAAAAAGTGGCCGTTTAATGAATAAAATTTTTGTTTACGTTACATTTATATCTCCACTTACCTAACATTTTTGCTGATTTTTCCAATATTAAAAAAAAATAATAATTGTTTCGAAAATCATATTACAGTATTCAATTTCAATCTAGGTAGGCAGGTGAAATGGTTGAAGTACCATTCTGGCACCCCCTCAAGTGCCACTAAAGTGCCGGTTTCATACCATTTGGAGACCTCTGAACTGGCAGATATCTACAGTCAACCAGAGCTTATGATGTATTGGAGAAGGTTGATGAGATTTATGTTAGAGCACTGTCCCAGGCCGTCGAAGAAAGGAGCGCCCAATGACCTCAATCGTTTAGCTGCCAAACCTGGACATTTACAGAGAAAATCCCCAACAGTCTCCTTCTCTGAAAGGTTACCACAGCTTCGGCAGTGGGGTTTAAATGGTAAGCTTAGCTTCTCTGCATGTGTACCGATCGTCCAATGACCGGTAAACACAGCTACGAGTTTGGAAATTGAGTCGCCAAGACGTTATGAGCCCTGCACCTATTGTGCTGGGGCCAACGGATTTTCTAAATAGCATACGAAGAAATGAAGCTCCATCTATTCTGCGCTTTCTTCAGCAACAAATTGTTCAATTTCCCTTTAGTAACAGTCAGGGAGATGCCGATGACCTGGTGGCAGATATCTGAGATCAATTCAATCGACTCCTTCCTGTCGAGCACATCAGCAATTTCTCTCGCTCTTATATACCGGAACCCAGATCAGAGAAATGTTACCTGCACACGCAAGAGACTTGATCTTACAGGAGTTGACCAGTTTGGCTCTGGACCATGGCTTCGTTAGAGCCTTAATCGCGGCTTTACTATCGGAAAAAATGTTACTATCTCTCTCTCTCCCACGTTTCCTCAATATTTTCCACGGCTGCAGAATCGCAAAGACTTTTGCCTGGAAGAGACTAGCAGTATTGGGCAGTTTCAATGGCATATACAAATAAAATGACTGTTCCGAATCTCGATTCTATCTTGCAGCAGTCAGTGAAGACCGAGGAGCGCGCATCGGCAAAGATTTTCCTGCCTTCTTAGAAAGGTTGCCCTGCCACGACTCTCAAACCCTAGTTTGTTGATAAAGAAATCAGTACGAGTTCAGGGAAATGCGGTGTTAACTGCCTAAATACTGACATGTCCCTTGAGAGATTGCCTCCAGATGCCAATCTCCTTTAACCTGATTGCACTTCGGGCAGTGATGCAAAAACGGACTTAATTTCTGTAGAACTATACTACATTTTTTAGACAATATATGTCCCCGCCGGTTGATATTTTATTATGACAGCATTTTTAGCTGGCGCCTAGACTAATTGCTTTAGATTAATTTCAGAGTAGCAATAATCACTTCTGCCTTTTGAGATGACTAATGAAAAGCATTTGGTGCTAGGATAGCGTGACCATTTGCGCCCCAACGCCGTGGAAACACCCCCTTGAGCAAATCCGAACCGCCGTAATCTACTTTGGACCATCGAAGAAAAACGAGTTTTGGAATGCATCACAAAAGGTAAGCTGGCGGAAGTCTTTCATTCATCTTTTTTTATAAAAATGGCGCACCTTTCACAGAATTCGGGGTCCTCATTTAATATGCTTTTGCTCTATCAGTGACTTTCGCGCCAGGCGAGTACGTTCCCCCGACCGTCGGCTCTACGTTACCAGATCTACTATATATCGGGTCAAGAAGTGTCACTCTAGCGGCACTCCCGGTACATGTATGGGAAATGTTTTTGCTGCTACAACAACAGTGAGTACTTTCAGCAAATAAAATTATCTCGAGGACCGCAAAAATTCCCTTGCGAGTCAAAACGTTGAAGTCTATTTTGTTCATTAAACAGAATTTGAAACAAAACTGATTAAAATTCTACGACTATTTGCAAGAAAAACACGATTTGTTGACGAAAATTACATCACAGCTGATATATCATGAGACCACCTCGACATCGGCTACTTTTTGGCGAAGAAAACTGGATGCAGTTTTCAGAAAATTTTATAATAATAACTTTTTTGAAATAAAATATTTCTTTTTTCGTTTTGAAAGTTTTGTTATGAAATTAAATTTGTTTCATTAGTTACTTTTGTGAATATGAGTTTAAAAAAATTTCCTCTATTTACCCCAAAGAAAAAAATGGTCACGGTATGCTGGCGCAACGCCTATCAGAATCAGACATGTAGACAGCCGCACAAACTCCACAGCTCTCTTGGTACCCATCTGTGAGGATATATACTCCGCAGCGTTTGGAGAGTAATATATCCTTGCTCTCTTCTCTTAAGTGAAAAATTGTCTGGAAAATATTTTTATAGAATATCCCAACCTTCCATCGATCCTATAAAGTGAATATTTTTGAGATTTTAACAAATAAGGGTCAAAATTACTCACGCGGATGTGAAATAGTGGGTCAATATGTTCCACAAATTTGAAATTTTTTCTAGACTCATAAAGATAATGCTAAGTGTAGTTTTATACCATTTTTTTTTTTTTGCAAATAAAGAAGTCAACTTGCGATCAAATAAGGAAAGATTTAAATACACTATAGAAAAAAATGCTGACAATATTCTGTATTTTTGTCTATCTTTGACGACTGCACACTGTAATTAAGACGCGTGGGTCCACTTCCTGTATGCGCGTTGGCCGACCGCCATGTGTAAGAAAAACTCTTAAATTTGTATACGCAACGGATAAAATATTGCTCGAGTGTACATTTCATTGCGAAGATTGTTTTGAAAAGGTTAACTTTGTAATACATTTAATAGTAGGTTATTTTTCAAAATTAAATCAGAACAGCAAAATTTTCTGATTTTAATTTTAATTGAAATGTGTCATCTATAGTTGCGATGGTAGTGGGCAGAGAAGCTTAAGAAACTGCATTGTTTTGGTAAAGTTAATTTGCAAAAAAACAAACAGTCGGGAAACAAATGCTTCATTTGCATAGTAAATCTGACACCTCGCTAAACCAAAGAGGCTTTTTGCACTGATCAGTGCAAACAAATTCACCTACAAAAATTTAAATTTCTCAATAGGGATGGCCGTGCACCAAATTGAGAAAATATGCGCTGATTTCTCCGTATAAATATGCTATGAAAATTTGTGGTTGCCCACTTACTTATTTTTCCGCACAAAATAGAGCAGTGCGTTTTCATTGAAGCTTTTTTAAACTTATTTTCATAGCAATACATATCAATGATAGTCAGGTATGTAAGTAAGGGAATCTGGATTTTAAAAAGCTTTCACGTGTAAGCTTATCTTTGCATTTGCATATAAAATCTTCGGCCATTAGTGGCGGCATTAACGGTGTAACGAACAATACTCTCACAACAAATACACGTGCCTTACGCCGCGCCAATGCGATTCAATGGATTCACGTGCTCTTTACACTGCAGTCCTCGTAAGTGTAAAGAGTAAACACATCAACGCTCGCCAGCCACTTTAGTAAGCAAATATTTACTTATTGCTAGCGGAAATTCAATGCAGGGGCGAGATCTACCTACATATAATAAGTAGTAAGTAATGATGAAATAAAAATAAAAATAAAAATAAAAACTATGTAAAAGTGGCTCCCCTAGGAAAACTTCAAACAATAAAATAATTACAGTTTTAAGGAAAACCGTCAAGAAATATTTGGTTAAAGTTTTTTTATTTTTATTTTTTAAAATTATTTTATAGTTTTTCAATGAGCTTTGCTGAACTTTAAAGCGTTACCGACAATATTTGCGGCAAGAAAAAGTTTGGTATATGCAGGTAAATTTTCAAAAGTGCTAAAAACTTTCTTTAAAACACATTTTTTTTACTTTTTTATGAATTTTTTTGTTTTTTTAACTGAGCATATTTATTATTTTTTTTAACTAAGGATATTTACAGTCTGTTATATAAGAGCGTGGATAAATCGCTATAAAAAGGCCGGTAACGTTGATGATTTTCCTGATCGCGGAAGTGCAAGCATTGTATCACTTTGACGAAAAAGAGATTCTCGCATTGTTCTCGAAAGATCCAACTTTGACTTTACGTGGAGCTGCTGGGAAATTGAAAGCAAAAGGTGTTGACATATCTTACGGAATGATACGCAGACACTTGGTTGCCAATAAACTGAAATATCGCAGTACTTTGGAAAAACCAATGTCGAGTGCAAAACACGTTGAAAAACGAGTGGAATAGGCGAAGGAAAACTTGGACCGCGATTGGAGCAACGTAATTTTTTCTGATGAATTCTCCTTCTGGGCATTTCCGAGCTTCAAACACGCACGGACAATCTCCACCAGTAGGTTGTTTCAACGGACTGTTAAACATCCCGTCAAGGCACATGTTTGGGGGTGCTTCTCAAACAAAGGTTTCGGTACTTTGTTCTTATTTACCGAGAATTTAAATGCCGAAAAAATGAATAAAATATATCAAAAGGCTTTGTTATCATCTGCTAAGCAATGGTATATCAAGGAAAATGAAAGCTGGATCCTTCAAGAGGACAACGATCCGAAACATCGGACTCGAGCGTGTAGCGAGTGGAAGGCGCAAAACGGAGTTGTCACTTTAGATCGGCCATCTCAGTCACCGGATTCAAATCTCATAGAAAATGTGTGGGCTCTGATGAAAAAGCAGCTTCGCAGACGCAAGCCATGTAATTTAGATCAACTTTCTCGACAAATTCGGAAAGTTTGAAGGTCTTTTCCGGTAGAAGATGCAGAAAAAACTAGTGAAAAGTATGCCCCGATGGTGCCAGGGGGCACCAATGTAAATCGAATCTTGCTGCAAGTATAATTTTTTAGAATTATCTGACTCCGTTTCTCTCAGACATGGCTGAGACTTTGGAAAGATCACTGACTGTACTCAGTTGCTGTGCTGCTAGTTGCCGCCTCAGAGTCAACTCTGACAAAACGATGCTGGTGCTATTTACCAGAAAATGTGAACTTTCATACGTTAGACTTCCCAAATTAAACAACTAAATGTTCTCCCGCTCTCATCAGAAGTTAGGTAACTTGGACTGATACTTGATACCACACTCCATTGGAAGCTACACATTGAAAATGGGGTAAAAAAGGCCAGTAAGCTTTCTACTCCTGCAAATCTATATTCGGAAAAATACGCCAATTTTAATGTGTGGATGCCTGGTTTGGTAAGAAGTTTTTCAGAAGGGCTATGTTATAATATCACTAAACAAGGGAGGGTGTAAAGGACTGCATGGATTGGCATCACGTGCTCGCGACGAGACTCCTTCGCAGAGTCGTCAACACATGAAGCTCTCAGCGCATTTTTCATAGGCAAAGGAATTTTGTGGGCAGGTTTTACACTGCTCTTTCACCGGAAATTATTTCCGGCCAGTTGGACACCCATGCCCAAATTTATGTATTTATTTATTTTTGACACCAATAAACAATTGTTCTTACTGACTACTTATAACAAAAGTTTTACTGAAAATACTACACTCCATATTTCTAAAAATATCATTAAAATGTCATAAAGACTACAGCAAAGTAGAATAAACTCATTTTGAATGTTAATTTATATGCATGTTTGCCTATTTGTAAGCAGTAATCTCCGCAACAGAAAAACCGAATTTGACGAAGTTTTAATTTATAGTTAGAGGAATCTTCTGAGCAGGTTATAGGCTACCTTTCAACCGCAAAACATTATGCTGCAGACGCTAATGCCCTCAAATCTGTTTCTAAAAATCCAGTTAATAGTCGGATTCGGCTTATGATATTTGCAAAACACTTATTGGCTATGCGAAAAGAAATAATTTTCCAAAAAACAAAAACTCCAAAAAATACTAGAAAAAAAACGAAGATTCTCAAGATGAACATTTAGATCAAGATATTTATGATAATCGTGGTTTAAAGATACTTTTTTCTTTCATTGTGCAATATAAACATTTATAATTGTCTTTCATGTAAATAAAATAGAATAAAAAATAAAAAAATTTAAATCCACAGCGAATACTACTTCAAATACTTGCCACAACATCTATATTCAAAGAAAATAAACAAAATCGTTCAGATGTGTGCCTGAAAATATTAAATTAGCAAAGTCAAGTTGATGTCCAAATAAAAGCGAGTCAATTTACCAAAAAATAAAAAAAAACTGTTTGTCCCAAATACGCGATGAAATATAATATTAACAAAGAACTCGCAATTCCTTAAAGTGTGCGGCAATCAAAGCGTTCGAGCCCTCAACGCAATGCCCGCAGCAAAGTGCCGTTTGCAGGTAGACGTGGAAACACTTTTAAGTAGTAATGCAATGCACATAATTTAATTTGTCAGCTCATAACTGCGAGATACACAACCACCATTTTAGGGGAGCGGGAACTCTGCTCCCCCTGCTGTCAGCAATTTACGCAACGATTGTAAACTGTATTTTCCACCAAGAGGATGATGCACAGCAATAGTCATTTCTCAGCTAAAAAACCAAATTCAAAGCAAACGAACGAAATAGCAACAAGCAAAAAAAAAAACAAGAAAAAAAAATTAAACAAAAAAAAGCAAAAAAAAAACTTTGCTCCCTTTCCAGTTGCCGTAAGCTATTTCTTGCCTTCAGCCAGCGGGCGTTACATTTGCCCCTGCCAAAAAAAAGTCAAACGAAAAAAGAAAGTTGTTTCCACTTTACTTGTTTAATGAAATCTTTTGGCTGGGGGCATTGTACTGCTTCTAGCAAAGTCCTGCTTCTCGGGTGTGCGTGAAGAAGCTTTTGCTGTAGTTTGCTTTTTTAAGTTTTTTTTTTTGGACGTTAAATTTTTATGTAAAAAATTAACTTCACTTTTGGTCGTTTGCTTTTTGTTTTCATGGCATTATTTTTTAATGAGCCTCACAACGGTTGTGTGCAACACAGCGACAGCTTTGAGTGGCAGCAGTCGAGAGTGTGTGCACCTACTCAAGGGCAAACAAAGTGGAAATATGATAGAAAGAAAAAAATCGGTACTGTAAATAACGCAGGTTCTAAAATAGTATAGGAAATGTGAGAAATTTTGTTAAGACTGCAAGTGGGAGTGTATGTGAGCTGTGTCAGAATCATCTGTGCTGCTTTATTTTGCAAAAAAATAGAAATTCATGTAAAGTTGTGTTTAAATTAATTTAATTAAATGGCATCAAAGTAGCTGCCTGTCAGGTAAATGTAGGCAACAGGAAAAGAAGATGTAAATTAGAGAAGATGTGACTTTTTTTTTATTTTTTGCTTGTTTTTTTAAACACGAAATTAAATTTTAAGGCTTTAAATGACACGCTCAGATGCAGTTCAGAGCATCCATCTTCACAGACGGGAGACGAGGAACTGTGTGGGCTCACCAGGTTATTAAGCAGACACTGAAATCGAGAGATCAACAAACTCAACTCAAGCTCAAGTAAGATTTACTCTTTCTTGTAGACTGACTTGCTACTCCCAGCCTCAGTTCGATAGGAGACTAGAGTTTAATTATTTTTTTGAATAACCAGACGACAATAAGCTCTCCAGGCTCTCTTAGTTATACTTAGTTACATCGAGCTTAGCAAAGCAGTAGAGGCTGTTGTGTGACTTACAGCTCGTTTGTATAACTTACTCCTTACTCCTTACTATAACTTTTAGGGTATCAAATTGTTGAATGAGCTACCCTGAAATGTTTCGGCTATCTTCCAGCTTCCATCGATTACTAAATTGAGCTCTTATTTAGACAGAGTTTCACAATTTTCCATTAAAGAGTTTTTATAAAAACTCTTGTTCGATAGGATTGTCAAGTTCAAATTTTATGCCTCGAGGTTTTTTAAAGATTTATGAGAAGATAAAGATATAGATAAAGATAAAGATAGAGATAAAGAGAAAGATAAAGAGAAATATAAAGTTGAAGTTAAAGATAAAGATAAAAATAAAGATAAAGATGAAGAGATAAAGAAAAAGATTAAGATTAACGATAAAGGTAAAGATAGAGATAAAGATAAAGATAAATATAAAGATAAAGAATACGAAAAATGTAATAAAATACAAAAAATGGAGATAAACATAATTCAAAAAAGATAAAGGTAAGAAACAAAGATAGATATAGAGAGAGGGATAAAGATAAAGAAAACGATAAAGGTATTGAAATTGAAATTGAAATTTGAAAAGGTCGAGCCGAAGGGCACCAGGAGTTTTGGTGGTTTCTAAACCACTCAGGCTAAAAAGCCCATTGAATTTAAAACTCTGGAAAGGGGGTAGATAATCAAGGAGGGAAGGAGAAGAGTATCGAGAAAGAGATGGGAAAGAATACAGAGATGGGAAAAAGACAGAGACAGAGTGAGAGATAGTTAGTCCTGTGAGAATTTTCCAGACTTTTTGCCAAATCTGTAAATATCCTCCAGTTTTAGAGAACAAATATTAGTCATGCTCATGACAGCGAAACCCAAAACTCGTAGCCGTGCTCTAGCAAAGGCAGGACATTCACAGATAAAGTATTCAGTGCTATCCGCCTCCTCCAAGCATGACAGGCTCATTGGGTCCTCAATGATTCCAATGGTGCTAATATGCTGACCCCATGGGCTGTGTCCTGTAATAATGGCGACCATTCAACCGAAGGACTTTCCTTCTAAGTTTTAGCAGAAAGTTTGACAGTTTTCTGCTCGGACTTGTCACAAAACACTTTACAGTTCAGCAGCTTTCTAGATCAGACCATCGCTCTTTATGTAGATTGCCTACATAATCGCTGATCCTATTCATGATTCCTGGGGAACTGATTCCGATTATTGGCTCTGGTTAATAAAGGTAAATGTAAAAAAATACAAAAAATTGAGATAAACATAATTCAAAAAAGATATAGGTAAGAAACAAAGATGGAGATAGAGAGAGGGATAGAGATGAAGATAAAAAAATTAAAAAAAGGAATAAAAACTAACTACAATGTAAATTGTCACTGTGGAGTTTTCCACACGGACGATACATTTACATATCTGTTTTTTTTTTTTTCTTTTTTGGTTTTTTTGTTTTGTTTTGAAAATAACTTTCTTAAGAGTTTTCATATGTTCAAAGTATATTTTATTTTATTTATTTCTTGTTTGTATATAAATATGTGTCGAATGTTTCTAACGTATCACTCACTCACATCTCAATGCCCTGCCTGAAAGCATTTGTCGCAGAAACCAGAATAAAGTGAGAAAATGCGCTAATGATAAATCTCCAAACATAGTAATTGCGCAATTATGTTCATCCCAATGCGCTATCTTCTGACAAATTTCTTTAGATGATTTTGCTTTCCAAATCCACTCCAAATCAACGTCACTATCACAATCAATATTTGCCAACATATTTCAACGACAGCCTTCCGCACTGCTTCTTCAATCAGCTTTTCTCATTCGCAAACGCGTGCATTCTTCAACTCCGCAATTGCTTTTCCGTGCTTTATTGCAGAAAATCCTTGCAGCAGGCAGCAATGTAGCTGTGGATGTGGAGAATTGGCAGCAAACTGAGAAGCAATGATGTAGTCAAAGTTGTTGAAACATTTTACTTCCTTTGCCTTTAGCCAGTGCGCTAGGTTGCCTTCACTCCGCACTCTGCCGCTTTTTATGCTGTATCCATTCAGGTATTTATCGAATTGCAATATTTTCTCTTACACTACAGTTATGCGCCTGTGATTTCCGCAATCGGATTTGCATTTTTTATAGCACATGCTTTGCTTCTAGTAATTTTGCATTTTTCGTTTTTCGTTACGATATGCACATTGAGCTCTTTCATTGGTTTTCTTATTACGGCTGCAATTCTAGTTTCTCCCATAGACAACAGGTTAAAAGGGAAGAGGTCAAAAATTGTAATGTTCTATTGCACATAGTGGCCCGAAGTATAGGGGGCAGAGTCGATCTACGTTTTTTTTTATTTTCTTTAAGCTTTTAACTGCTGCTACTGACATTCGCCTCTATTATCACGGACATTCAATTCAAATGTCACTTACTCCACTTTCTTCCGGTTGTGTTATTTCGACTTCCATTTCGGGATTTTTATGCTTCGTTGCTAACATTTCAGGCACAGCGAGCAGGTAGTGCACAGTTTAACTACTGACAAAATGGAAAAACTATGTGGCTAGATATACAATTGTAGCGAAGGAAATTTGCTTTGATTGAACCGGAAATTTACTATCTGAAATCATGGCTTGTGCACTGACAGTCGATAAAGAATAAAATCAATAGGAGAATAGACATAACATCTCAAACGTGGTATACACTTTGGCGCACAAACCCCACCGCCAAGGCAAGACAGCATAAAACAGCTGCGATAAGATGGACTGCATTGATGCTAAAATTTGCAAACTCCGCCAAGCATTTATTTGTTTTCAGTGTGGGAAGCGACAAAGAAAATTGAAATTGAAGTTTCATCGTCTTTTAGCAATTCTAAAGCGGATTCTGGGTATTAATAATCAAAAAAAAAGCAATAGTTTAAAATAAAATTCTTTGTTAAAGCGCTGAGGTAATTTTCTGCTTGCTCGACTCTCGCAGAGGGTTTGCGTCTTGCTTGCGTCTCTTCAGACAAGTGTGAGTGTTTAAATACTCAAATGCGGGCATAAAATAAAATGCTTAGTTTCTACCTACATTACGTACACATACAAACGCACACACACATGCACGAAAGCTTACGCTTCAAAGACCATACTAAATAAGACAGGTGACACCAGCAACCAGGTGGGTAGCGTTGGCGCACAGGAGGAGGCAGCCATTATGTCTGCTCTATATGCTTTCGGGCATAGTCGAGTGTATACTTAGTGGCGATGCAGGGCACTTCCGGCGACCATTTTCTTTTGCTGCAATGGCTTCCTGTTCCACATTGGAGTTGCATATGCGGGCTGAATTGTGGTTCCCCAGTGAAATGGACCTTTGCTACAGGTATTTAGGTGGTGGGTTGAATATTTTCTGGAGCAGTGCATGTGTGGCGTGAGGGACGCATACGAAATGGGGGCTTTTATGTGTGCTGCTGCGGTTGGTTGGAAATGTTTTAAATAAAGCGTTCTTCTTTGCTGCACATAAAGAAATTGTTCATATTTTGTTTGAGTGCTTCTCGGCTCTTTGGCTTAAAGAAACATTTAAATGCACAAACAGACCGAAGTATGTCGAAGAGGAGGAATGCGAACAAGTCGAAAATGTACACAGCACATATAATGTACTGGTAGTTAGGACAGTGCACAGTAGGTTAAATTGACACTTTTGTTGTGAAAATTTAGTAGTCAGCTACAAAGCTGAGCTATTTGAACCAAAAACTTTAAGAGTTGGATGAAGAAGAATACATCCATGAACAAGTAAAATCAACCCATTAACGACCAAACAAAAATATTAACCCTTTCACAACCATTATTGTAAAATTGTTTGCTGGTGAACTACGTTTTAAAAAAGCTTTTTAAATTTCGTGTTTTTTATTCCAATAAAATTTTTTTTTTTTTCGAATTAAAATTTTTGAATTTACCGAATACTTCCACTTGGCGCCTGTCTACTACATCTCATCGCTTGAAATGCATATTCCTTTCAAATTTTTTTATTATCTCTTGGTACTATTACTACTTAATTTGCGACATGCAATTTTCCTCCTCGAAATAATAGAAGAAGACCTCTGCAAGATGGAATCAGGGTGGTGGCATTAGGTAAAAAAATTATATTAATTTGAAGTAGTGTAGCAATCTATTGTTGTTATTATTTTTATTGTATTTGTAATTAAAATTACAAAACAATATTAAGCACAAGCTACCAGAGCTAACAGCGAATACTTCGACAAGTGCCAGATGGACGAACAATTGGCAAATGGACACAAAGGAACTTCAGTAAAATGAATTATTTCTTGATTTAGTTCCCCTCGGCTCACGGATACTTCCGGAAAAATCTATGCCGCATGGGTAAGATAAGCGATCACCAAGTGCATACACAACGAAGCACTGCAGCGATGACGCCGAACACAACTTCTTTAGTTGCGACAGATGGCTCGTGGAAAGAGATGCTCTGAGGGAGCAGATTAGCGACATCGCGTCGACCAACAGAATTGGCAAAATGCTTGAACGCGAGCACAGCTGGAATCCGGTTAAAATACACATTGAAAACGTTTTACGGAAAAAGGGATAGACCTACCTCGACACAGAACAACAAGGCAAAGCCTCACACACAGAGGCATCAGAAGACGAGTCTATAGCATGAAGCTGGCTAGAAATATGGTGGGCCAAGACGTAGGTGAATACAACTGGTCCTTTATGGACGCCATTCTGAGCCCTCCAGAAGTAATGCTGAAAGTAGTTCCGGGAAGAGAGTCTTCCTAGAAAGAGCAGGATGGAATTGTTTCAGTAGCGTCACGCCACTCAACGCAATAGACAATGGACACCGAAAGTGCGAAGGCATTTTG
>JAYXIM010045561.1:0-12277 GCA_037575425.1 Anastrepha fraterculus
TGTCGTTGTCCTTCACCTACACTCTAAACCCATTGTGATCTTTGGAAAATTTTCAGAAGATGCATGATTTCCACAATGCTCAGATTTTCCAACTCCTTACAAAATGGTGTACCTAAAATGTTGAGTCATTGTCTGGATAGAGCAGTACGGTACCACTATGGGTGCGAGATCGCCTCCTCCTCTGTTTCGCTTAGGCAGCTTCTGCAGAAGTCATGTGCCTGCACGCCTAGCCTCTGTACGTGTCTGCATATCAGACAGTTCCCCGTTTCAACATAAATCAGAGTGATAAGACCGTACATATTTAGGCCTAGCAAGGATTGCTGTGTATTTAGCGCTGAGAGTCGGTCACAATTGTTAGACGATTCTGCAGGTGGGTTTGTTACGTCAACTTTCCCTCGTTTTTCTTAAAAATTTCTCAAACACAAGTAGCTTACAAGTCTGTAAAGGTATGCCTATGCCATTGTCTGTGTACTCATCAGTCAACTTGGTGGCAAGTCTCGCTAATCCATCAGCCCTAAAATTCTTCTTGATGTCGCAATGGCCAATAATTAATGTTACATTTAAGCGAAATAATACAGCCAATATTTAAGAGATTTCTGGTATTTCATAACAACCTACGAGGTTGTCGACTGCTTTGTGAGGTAAGTTGCCGATGTCTAGGTATCAGTAAAAATGGAGATACAATTTTCCGTCGTCCGGCATCACACTGTACCAGTATCCCGCCCTTAATTATTCCCATCAGTTCAGCCTGAAAAATACTGCAATAGTCGGGGAGTCGAAACTAGATGTTTGGAATATATGTTTCCGCTCACCTTAATCTCGAGCTTTGAACTATCTCTGTATATATGGATAAAGTCGCCCTGTCTTAAATCCTTCCGTTCTTTTCTTCCCTTGTGGGTAAGAATTCCGTGAACGCCGCGTTGGCAGTTGTAGGCGGTGGCGCTTAGTCTACCGCTCTGGGATCACCGATATACCAGTCAGGATTTTTCGCCACTGTAACTATTGTTCGGTCTTCTTTAAAGCTTTGAGTCTTATTATCGCGCTGTTGGCGGTATGTTTCGCCTGCAAATATCTTGATCTCACCTATAACGCGCCGTGGTTGACATTGCATCGGTTATAAGAGCAGATGCGAGTCTTTGAAACTTGTCAACTCTCTTAATTTTCACATCATTTTTAAATGCGTTCCATCACACTGTCCAGGGAAGATCCCGAATGACATTAAGGAGGGTGTCATCACGCTCATACCGAAAAAGGGCAATTTATCCGATTGCAAAAATTGGAGAGGCATAACACTATTAAGCATGGTCAATAAAGTAATAGCGCATATAATTAATAAAAGGCTTTCCGACGCACTGCAAAGTGGCCTACGGAATGAACAAGCGGGATTCCGACCACGCTGTTCTTGCGTCGATCAAATCAACACCCTGAGAGTGATTGTCGAGCAATCGGTCGAGTGGCGTTCGCCACTTTATCTCTGCTTCATCGACTTTGAAAAAGCTTTTGATACTCTCAACCACGAGGCAATCTGGGGAGCACTTTACTGCAAAGGAGTACCTGAAAAAATCATTTCACTTGTCAAAGAACTGTACAGTGAAGCAAGCTGCCGTGTGAGACATGAGGGCATCCTGAGCAACGCTATTCCAGTTCGAACAGGAGTAAGACAGGGATGCGTGCTATCTCCGCTCTTATTTAATCTGGTACTGGACTTAGTGATGCGACAAGCCTCAGCGGCGAACAGAGGCATATCCTGGGGCCTGAGCGGCAACCTTGAGGACTTAGACTACGCTGACGATATTTGCCTGCTATCACACAAACACTCACATATGCAAGCAAAAATAGAGGCGGTGAGCGAATTCGCAGCGAGGGCTGGACTGAAAATAAACATTGCGAAGACAAAGATAATGCGCATCAACACCACCGATTCACATATCTTTCAGATACGCGGCACTAACATCGAAGCTGTAGATGAATTCTGCTACCTAGGCAGTGTAATAAATAAAAACGGCGGTTCAGCGGCTGACATACGTAACCGGATATCGAAAGCTCGCGTAGTGTTTGGCATGCTTGATAAAGTTTGGAGAGCAACGCATATAACGAGGCGCACGAAACTGAGAATCTTCGAGTCCAATGTGAAATCTGGCCTCTTGTATGCATGCGAAACGTGGAACGCGTCAAGCAATGCAAGTATTCATCAACCGCAGCCTTCGCAAGATCACGCGCATTTTTTGGCCTAACGTCATATCAAACTCCGATCTGTGGACTATAACGAAACAGATACCAGTCTATCTCGAAATTCGACGCCGCAAATGGAAATGGATCGGTCACACACTTCGAAAGCCATATGGTGATATCACTAGAGCAGCCCTGGATTGGAACCCCCAAGGCAGCCGCAGACCTGGCAGACCATCTAACACGTGGAGGCGACTAGTAGAAACAGAAGTGCAACAAGCAGGCCGCTCCTGGCGGCAAATAAAATTCCTAGCTTCTAATAGATTTAACTTTAACTTGTTTATTTAGGCCCTTTGTTCCACCTAGGAACCACGGGAAAATATATATATATATATCACACTACAATACGAGAGTAGGGAACCGATATAACTACCGCTGTTCTGGATTCTAGTCCCCATTTATCCCCAAATCTGCTGCTGGTATGCACCGCTGTAGTTGCTTGGCTTACTCTACCTGCAATTCTGAATCCCCAATTTAGCGCCATGTCTAGCACAAGGCCTTTTCCATTACATTTAAAATGTTCCCCCTAAGCATATTTGCTTAAGAACAGGTGTCTTGTGTCTTCTGCTTAGGAGTATCAGATCTATTTTATCTGGATTTATTTTTAGCCCTCGGTTGCCGCACCAAAGGGACAGTTTGTTGAGAGATCTTCGTTGAAGATCACAAAATGGTGGAAGATCTTTTCCCGAAATTTCCATTGGAATATGTGGATGATAGACCGGTAGTTAAATTGTCCAATTGATTTATAGTTTGGCGGCTAGATAGATTGATAGATAACAGATCGAAGAGAACGACAGCCGGAAAGGAATTTAATATGCCAACAATTCGTTCCCAATCCTGGTTTAAATAGACTGTGCATTCACCCTCCGTAATTCATGGTAAAATGTTTTTTCAGAGTGAAGTCACTAACGCTTAGAAGTTCTTCAATCATATATGAAGTGAGATGTTGCAATCTCCGTATCTTCAGGCCTAGACATTCACATTAAATATGATCAGGTATCACATCGGAAGGCTTCTTAAGGAAGGCGAAGATAATAAAACATCTCCGTAGATAGATCTAACCAGATCAATTGGATGACCTGATGTCATGCCTGAAGATCATCTCATCTCAAGGCTTAATTTTTCCTCTAAAACTCACACAATAATTGAAAATCTGAAAACTAAAACCACAGAGAGGGCGTGTTCTTAAAGGTATCAAGCGATTCTCACTTCTCTTTTCAGGTTCATTCCCGCATTAGTCAGGCATTCAGAAAAGCATAACTGTTTTTGCAATGTACATAACTACATAACCAATTGATTATAAATAGATAATAAATCGTGTTTGAGGTTAATGCTGGTACAAGTGGAGACTGCATAAAAAACGTTATTTAAAATTTGGTTTTTTTAATGTTTTTTGGAAATGCAACGTTAATAAATTAAATTGTTTTTCTGCTTAAAATATGCGTTCACCGCCCAATATCTAACTTAAATTTTAGTTTTCGCTCATCGTAATTGAAATTCATGAATTCTTGAATTTTCTAAAAACTTGCTCGGAATTTTTGGCGTAGTTTTTGCTTCAACCTTCACATGACAGCAGCATAAAAGTTGAATGAATGCAAAATTTCTAATACGCACGAAATACCGGCACGCGTTCATGCATAACAATACATCGATTTTGTGAATGTGTGAAACTTTTCAGACAAGTTTGACAAATTTTGCAGAAAATTGTAGCTGATTTATGCGAAAAAAAAAAATTATTTGGCTATAATTATGAAAGTTGAAAATGCATTGGAAGCAGAATAATGATTGCCTTTCATTATGCAAAATATTTTATTTTATTTTGATTGTTAAGCCAAACTCAATTTGAATATAAAATCAAGGCATTTTTGTTTTTGCTCTTTTTAATATATTAAAAACCTATGTATGTAGAGCCTCAGAATAAACTTTATTTACATTACGTATGCATTAAATTAAAAAAAATAGTTGCTCACTTTAAATTTTAAATTAAACAAAACTTGTTTTTGAAATTGGAATTTATGAAGGCCTGAAAGGTGCACTCACCGGTAAGATAGAAAGAGATAGCAATATGTTTTGTGCTATCTGCTATTGGTATTAAATGAAAGGCGATCAAGAAAGCGTTATGTTTTCAAGCAGGGTTGCCCTATCTAAAAATTTAAAACAAATATGGAAGGTAACTTAGTTTTTAAAAACACTTTAAAATAGCAAACATTTTTAATAGGGTTAAAAATTTAATGGGCATAAAAATTTAAATTATTACAAATAAATAAATTGAGGAATTTCTAATATTGAGACATTTCAGGGGGTTGCCAATAAAAAAAAAAAAAAATTATAAAAAAAAAAATGAATCTGAGCCAATAACCGGATGAGTTCTACAGGAGTCATGAATTGGATCAGCGATTATGTAGACAATCTACATAAAGAGCGATGGTCAAATCGAGAACGCTGCAGAACTGCAAAGTATTTTGTGACAAGCCCGAACAGAAAACTGCCGAACTTTCTTCTAAAACTTGGTGGAAAAGACGTTCGGTTGATGGTCGGTATTATTACACGACACAACTCATGGGGTCAGCATATGACCACCATCGGAATCATTGAGAAGCCGATTTGCTTGTGAAATATAATTTGTATGTAAATGTGACACCCTTTCGTGCGTAGATATGTTGTTCATCATTACCAAAGGCAGTAAAGGATATGCCGACTGTGACGACTGGAGAAGTGATCCAAGAAAAAATTACAATAGCACACATTAATGGCATATTAAAACATTACAAGGTTTCCATTAAAATTCGTGTGATAATTCCTTCTACACTTCGTTATCAACTTCAAAATCGTCACAGCTTTCTATTGTTGAAATTAATTGCTTCTTAATAATCAACTCCATTGTCTCTTGCATTCACTGTTCTTCACTGTGTTAGTGTACGTACTCGCATGTACTCGTATTTGCGTGAAGCCTACATATTTCTCAGCTCCTATAAGTTGAGCCAGTGCGAGATAAAGAATTCGAGAACTTCATACTACCTGCTTTTGCATAATAAAAGAATTATAACTTTTGTGAAAATTCAGCAGAAACTAATTTGAATATTCAACGATTGTGAGTGAGTTTGAATTGCCAGCCATGGGCACAGGCGGGATGAGCAGGTGATGTCAAGGATAAACGTAAGCGTGTAATAGCTGTGATGTGGTGACCTCCACTGCCTGCCCATTCATGTCAGACAAAGTTCTTGCTTCCTTTCTTTTTTTTCAATATTTTCAGTTTCACTGTTTTTGACAAATGACTGAGCTGAATGATTGTGTTTAATTCAATTTGTAGTTGGCGCAAATGCAGAATAATAAAAAGTTTGTGAATTTCATACTTGAAATCATGCTACAATTCACGTGTGGATGTGAAAGTAGATTAGGCGGGTCGATTTGTGGGGAGGCAAAAAAATCGCCCATTGCTCTGTGAAAATCATATTCTAGGGATAAAAATAAGAAACTTTGCCAAAGAAACCATACCTCTAAAACGAATTCTAATGTCCCCCAATTCGGGTCGAACATTTTAGTTTCTTTTCTCATGTAAAGGCCACAAATGGTGATATTTTGAAATGATTGTATGGGGAACCCCCAGGAGAGTTCCAGGGGCTGTGCCACTGGCATGGATGGATCGGCCGTCCAAAGTTAGTGGGGGTCGTTCATACATTTGGACTCGATTGGAGCACTCTAAATGGGTCAAAGTGGGATTTTTCGTTTGACCCAAATTGGGGGACATCAGAATTCGTTTTAGAGGTATGGTTCCTTCGGCAAAGTTTCTTATTTTGATCCCTAGAATACGATTTTCACAGAGCAATGAGCGATTTTTAAATCGACCCGCCCTAAAGTAGATATATGGAAGGCTTTATTAAAGTTGTGTTCAAATTTATGGAAGACAATTACTTCTAAAAATAGCCAAGTCCAATTGATGTCACTGTTGTTGTTGTTGTTGTAGCAGTAACTTTGAACGGTCAGTGTAGTGTAGACCCAGGAAACAAGCTGTTTCGACGGGTTGGGTCCAGAAGGAGAGGGGTGTTAGATGAGTGGGTTTGATGGGACATGTGAAGAGGTGGTTAGTGTCGTGCGAGGTGACTTCACATGCCGGACATATGTTTAGTATGTCGGGGTCGATTCTGGATAAGTAGGAGTTTAACCTGCTACAGTATCCAGAACGTAGTTGTGCCAAGGTTACGCGGGACTTTCGGCGAAGTTGGAGCTCTTCGTCTGCGATGAGTGGTGGTTGGACTCCAATAACGGCATTCGGGTTGGGAGCTTAATAAGGTGGTAAGACTCTCCCGATGAATGCCGGTTATGGTCTGTCTGTACACTGTTCGATCCAGTAGCTGTCTGTCTGTTTTGTGTGAGATCTCGCGCAGTTGAGGAAATGCCTCCTGATGTGCCTGGGACGCGGCTCAGGCTCAAGCAGGTATCTGCATAGGTCAGGCCTGTGGTAACACTCTAGCAGAAACTGCTTGCTGAGCAGTTTGTTATGCTCCTTCACAGGCAGCATATGGCGTGTCTAGTGTACCCTATCCCATTGATGTCACTGTATTCTTACTTGGTATTTGTTACTTTGCCATTAAATAATTTTTTTATAAAAACTCATTTTCCGTACTTTGTAATTTTTTGAGCCATAATTCCAAAAATAATAAATATTTTTGTCACCTTTAAAACATGTAAGAAACGCTTCATTCTAGCGCTCGTAAATTAAGATAAAATAACCATCAAATAACCCGACCCATTTCAGAGACACAACTACCCATCTCACATTGAAATACAGACATTTACTTTGTTTGATAGTAACCTTTCTGAATATTTTGCATTGAGGCAGGGGCAACTCAATTCTTTATCGATTAGTCACACGTATGCGACCATGTTTTTTTTTGTTTAAGGAACTACAGCACCAACCGTTTCATATTCAATTTGTATGCAAATTTTAGGGAAAGCGCACACAAACTACTGCTTGTAATTTCGGTATAAAAAGAGGTCCCATGAACATATAAAGTCATCGGCAAGAAAGTCACATTGAAAATGGTTAAAAAAACACACCACCAAATGGGTACAAAAGCAAGTTGGGGCAAAAATTAACATTTAAAACGATTTTCCACAAATCTATTCATATATACATTTTTTTGCATAAAACTTTAGTGCACAGTTCCAATTGCTGGTAGTTTACAAATGAAAAATATGAAAGTTTCGGAATTATTCTGAATACAGAATTTATCTTCACCGTTATAATTGATTTAGCGGACATCACAAATTGCCTGCAAACGCGTCGCCATATCAAAGTTGAGAACAAAGAAAAAAGTCAATTAAAATCTCCAACTCCTACTCCTATTTCATCTTTTATAGCAGTGAAATTGCAAACCCCGCTTTCTACTGACACCTCCAAGTAGCCATGGAAATAATTACGCATGCAGTTTTGTGGCAGAGAATGCTAAGCTGGAGCTTCTATGTAGTTCTTATACGAGTACAGTGGCTGTACAATTTGTCACATTTGTTAGTTGTCTAGCTGTACTTAGTTGGTATTTTGTTGTCACTTTCTTTTGTGCCATAATTTGTTTGCGCGCACAATTTGCTGGAGTGTCAGGCGTTTAACCCTAATTTGTTGAAAATGAGCGCAACGACTGAGTGCCACATAAAACCTTAGCCATTAGGAACGGCAGCTGCACACTTGCACAATGAAGCCAAAGCAGGCTGGCAGGAGAGGCAGGCAGTGGCGGTTGTGAAAGTGTGCTAATAAATTATCTGGAACATCACAGCAGCTTTAAACTGGCGTGCATACGTCACTTGCAAAAACGAAAAAAATAAATAACATAATAAAAAAATTAAAAAAAATTAAAAAATTAAACAAAAAATATCTATAAAAATACGTGACATCCATAACTTCAATAAATCATAAACAGTTTTTTGAAGCTAACAAGGAGCCTTGGCATCTCCAATACAGTTCCTTTGTGGAACCACTTTCTGTGACATACATACATTGCGGTAGTTAATTATAGCGCTAAGGCTTATTGACATGTTTTGTCAATTAATTTGTCTATCGTTTAATTTTAATAATTCTGTTTTTTTTATGAAAGCATATTTTAATCTCCCTCAAAAAACATATAAATCCAGGTTTCAAAACTTTTGCAATTTTATCAAATTTTCAAAATTTTTAATGACATCCTTCAGAAATATATGCAGTTTTATAACCCATTCAATTTCAGTCTAACAAAGTGCAAGTTTCACGTGGCACAAAAATTCGTTTTGATTTTTCACAATTTTTTTTTCTTGAAGTATTGTAAATTTCATCGGATCACCGTCACCAAATTTTTAATTTTTTTTTTTTCAAAAATTAAGACCAGTCACTTCTACTTAATTATATTCAAACTGAATGGGCTGTAAAACTGCATATGTGATTTGGTTTTTGTTGAATATTTTGTTTTTCGAATTTTCACAAAATTTTAAACTTTGATTCATATGGCTTTTGAAGGATAATAAGCTATATTTACATACAAAAATTATTAAAATTAAATAAGAGGCAAATAAATTTTCATTGCTATATTTTCGGTGCTATATTTACATAACGCAGAGAATATAGCCAATATCCTACTAGAGAGAAAAGTGGTAGGTATTGTCATCTTTCTGATATGGCAAATCAAAAGCAGAAAGTGGCGATGGATAGGTCACACGCTTAAAAAACGACGAGATAGAACCACGAGACTGGCACTGGACTGGAAGGAATGACACTAGATCGCAAGGGAGCAGAGGTCGCGGCCAGCCGGAGATCACTTGGGGAAGGTCGATGTTGCGCGAGCTAGCAGATAACGACATCACATGGGATGGTGCAAAAAAAACAGCCCAGAACCGCGCACGATGGTAGAGTTTTCTCAAGGCTCTATGCTCCGGAGTGGAGTGAACAAGGAAATAAAAAAACAGCATGTAGCGTAGTACACATAACAGAAGTGAAACTTTCAAGGCAGACAAAGAAAGAGGAAGAGAACCGAGAGAGAATGAGAGAGAGAGAAAGAGAAAGAATATATATCTAAATACATTCACAACTTTTGCAGAGAATACAAATAGACAAAATTTACAAACAACGGAGAAGAGTCGACCGGTGTAGGTAAACGCCGGACACAAACCGTTGCAACAACTCGGACTACTCCGAGCGTTTATGACCCGCACAAATGCAGCGATTCCAGGACCGCAGCGATTCTAACGCCGGAATGGATAGCACATTGCAGTACGTGCAAGCACTAGCCAGGAAACGGAAAGAAGCGCCAAAAAGTAGGCACAAAAAAAACGCCAAAAAATTGGGACCACAAAACGCCCCAAACAGCAGGCACCAAGGAAATATAACGCCAAAAAGTAGACGGTGTTATTTCTCACTAGAAATTAGCAACCACCAGGAAAAACTCAGGAAAAATCTACGATATATATAAGGTATAGCTCTCTCTCTCTCCTTTTCCTCTACGTTATATCTTTGTTCTCTCTCGCGGAACGAAAATGCCCAAAACGTTGCATGGCCTTGAGATTTTACTCTCCATTCTCGTTCGTCCATCGATGCCTAAGAAGTTTCACTTCAAAAACTGGAAAACGAGGCATTCATGCAAGTACGATGAAGTATTTCGCCGCGCCAGCGAGAAATCAAGTATTAACAAAAATCTTAATAATATTAAAAAATAATATTGGATTAGGATAAAATAATCTTCTGAGATGTTAGCGTACGGAGAATGGCGGTAAGGTTCACTGAGTCTAGAGCTAATCTCGGCTTTAGATATAAAATTTCAGCAGGGATTCGTTTCGGCTTCGAAAAAAAAAACAGACAAACTTTGGCCAAACATTTCTTTAAATTATTTTCAAAAAACATTGTATCAAATTTGCGGTTGAGCGTTATATCCCTGCTTTGGCTTTTTCATTAATCAAAATACCGGATATAAAAAAATCTTGTTTGTTTAACTGAAACCTTCTGAAATGTTTAGTTCAGTTTCGGTTGAACTTCAGCTGAAGTTGGCCGCAGTTCGCTACAACCTCGAAAATTGATGTTCGGTCATTTTCTAGTAACATGACGCTTATTATCGATAACATAGTTTAACAATTGTACAAAAAACGGTACTCAAATGAGCAAAAGGTAATAATATTGAAACATAATATCTTCAAAATGAACCATATTGAATACAGTACTAGTCTAGAGGATCTGAGTATCTTTACGGAGGCATACAACTGTGACCGAAAGTACGAATAATTTATTTAAATAAAGTTTCTGCACTCAGGCTTTTATAGTACAATTATGTGAAGAATTTTTTAGTTCCATCTTTTAACCCTCCATCTGCTACCTGAAAAAGAATTTTTATCACTTTCTCAAAATGGGTTTAATCAAAGTTGTGTTAAGCATGAGAATTAAAAAGTTCCATGTAAGCAGACAAATTTATTGAGAGCCACTAAAGATTAAAAGCTAGGAGAGGCTGAGATATGTGCACAAAAAAGCTTTGCCCAAACTGACATTTAAACACGTTTTTTTATATACGAAACTTCTTCACTTAGCGTGAGGCGAAGGTCGAAATGTAATGAGTTTGAAGTAATTTGTCAGGCCAACTTATGACTATAAATGCAGATTTCCTTGTTTTAGTTCATATTTATTGTAGGCCATTTATTCTGGGATAGTACTATTTTCAGCAAAGTTCATCCTAGAAATATTATTTGCACATGTGAGGTCTACATAAGTAACTGCATATTTTAAGACATTGATCACACAAAACAGAATATTGTTGGAATGATTTTTTTATTTTAATCCGGTACAGAATTTCATATTTTTTGAATATGACCGGATATCATATAACCGCCATGGCTACGAATTACAGGGCAAAGTCCATGAGTCCAATTTTTTTTCTTTCTAATAAATCTGAGCAGTAAATCTAAATGAGCCCTATTAGCAAAAATGTGACGCTAACGATGGTTTGGCTTTAACTCTTGCACGAATTGTATTTTAAAGGCACGTAGCCATCCTTACATAAAATTTTCCACTTAGTTGAAGGACAAAGGTGAAGAAGTTGAGAACTGGAACGAACATTCCGACATTTCGGCGTCTTCTACCATACTTTATAAGCTTTGCGCACAGAATTTAAATGAATTTAAAGTAAATTTCCAAAACTTGAAAGCGTAGTTCTAACGCTAAACGATTAATTAAGACTTGGCAATCATTAACGAACAGAAATACCAACACACCTTGCCATTCTCAGCTGTCAAAACATAGTTAGCGATATCGATGGTTCTCATGCCGCTAAAAATAACACCCGATATATTCTGAGTACGTTAAGTTTACTAGTATTAGAAACAAATTCATGGTGTGCTTTTGTCCGTTACCGCACACTATTTTGGTCTGAGAAGACAACTGCTGAAAATTTTACGGAAATATTTTTGTCGAACATTTTAATCCTTTATAGACACTACAAACTTAATATTTTTCAGATTATTTAAAATAATAGTCAAAATTATTCACCGAGTAAGAAATGTTGAGTAAACCCCCAACCCCGGTAGTAAGAATTTTCAAAAAATTGATTTATTTTTGCATTTTCTTCAAGTGTAATATCTTAAAAATATTGTCTCAAAATTTGAAGTGAATCCGTCAAATACTTTTCAACAATTAACAAAGAGCACTCGGGGTTTACATTAACCAATAGCAAAACTTTAAATGCGTTTTTCTCAAAATTATGTTTTTTGATTTGGTGATCACTGTAACTCTTTGGTAAATTTCAAACATAAAAAACTCGTGCTTGATCGATAGATTTTTTCTTCAAAAATTTCGATTTTTTTAAACAATTAATTGTCGGTTTTTTTCTCGAAAATCTGAAAAATATTTTCTGAGGCCGCCATATTCTTAATTTTGAAAAAAGCTTCGATCAGGGACAAGACTATCAATTAATAAAACTAATTTCTTTTGTCCGATTGATTTTAGATGAATTTCCAAGCACTTGTTATGATCACCGCAGGGGACTTCACAAGCAGCGATAACTTGTACAATTATGATTTTTTTTTTTTTTGAAATTTTGCTGAAGTT